>CM074490.1:38523251-38575057 GCA_037389245.1 Oryzias sinensis
GGGTTTCTGTCTTATTCACAATGTTGAAAGCTAATATTAAACGTTTTTTACTTAGAAAGTTTTGTTTGCAGTGTGGTGGCATGAATATCACTTCATACACAAACCCGACCCGAAGGAGTGTCTCGTCATGAATCACCCTAATGAACCTTTGTGGACAGAAAGTTCTGTTCAAAAGTTTTAACTGAAAGAGAACAACTCGCAGAGATCTGGGCCCTCATTTATAAATCTTTGCGTACACAGCAAATTTGGCAGTGTTAAATCAACTCAAAAAGAGTTACATTTAACACCATTTCCGAGTGTATTTGGTCCTTATCAGATTTGGTGTTAAACCAACTCTTTCTAAAGTGTTAAAATTCTGGAGTAAATTTAACTCAAAACTGAGTAAAAATTTAACTCTGGCTGACACTGCACAGTGTTAATAAAATTTAACTCTTTGGATCATTTTACTCTGTATAGAGTAAATATAACTATTTGGAGAGTTGATATATTACTCTATTGAGGTGTGAAATTGACTCTGATTCTAATCAAATCAAATCAAATCAGACTTTATTTATAAAGCACTTTTCATATAAAAATATAACACAAAGTGCTTTACATTAAAACACAACAAAATATAAAAACAAGCAGACGATTTAAAAATAAATAAAAAATAAATAAATAAATAGGGCCCCCCTCCCCGTACCTAGCCCCCCACTCCTTTCACACCTCCCACCCCTAAGTGATGGCAAAGGACAATGAGAAATAGGCTGAGCACAAAACAGGATGCAGGAAACGCTGATAATTGGAACCTCCCCCTCCGTGAACAGCCGCATAGACAGCCAAATGCAGCATCACAGGCGGGGACCGCTCCACCACAGCTAAGTGGCGATGCAGGTCCCCATCTAGAGCCGCAGTGGCTGAACAGCAGCCGACCCAGAGGGAGAGGTTCCAACTGAGGAAGCACCGGAAATAAAAATGAATAAAAATGAGAATAAACAAGTAAACATATTGATAAAAACATTAAAATAAGGTAAATTAAAATAACGCGTTAAAAATCAGATTCAAGTTCATAAAACAAGATAAAATGGATGAATAAATAAATAAAATAAAAAGTACATATAAATAAATAACTGAATAAATACATAAAAGCAGTAAAGCATTAGCTAAAAGCCAGGTTAAAAAGATGGGTCTTAAGCCCTTTCTTAAAAGCATTAATGCTCTCTGCGGCTCTCAGGTCCTCCGGCAGACTGTTCCATAAACGGGGACCATAGTGCTGAAATGCAGCTTCTCCATAGGTTTTAGTTTTTACAGTTGGAATGGTTAACAGTCCAGAGCCAGAGGATCTCAGGGTCCGCGAGGGTTCATATCTTACTAAAAGATTTGATAAATAAGAAGGCGCAAGACCGTTAAGACATTTAAAAACAGTTAAAAGTATCTTAAAATCAATCCTGAAGCATATGGGGAGCCAATGCAGGGATTTTAAAATTGGGGTGATGTGAGCCCGCCTCCTGGTCTTTGTGAGAACTCGTGCAGCAGAGTTCTGGAGAAGCTGAAGGTTCTTAATGTTGGTTTTTGGAAGACCAGCAAGCAGGGCGTTACAATAATCAATTTTACTCATTATAAAAGCATGCATTAGCATCTCCATATTAGCCAGAGAGAGTAGTGGGCGGACTCTAGCCAGATTTTTGAGATGATAAAAACCAGTTTTAACCACCTGTTTTATATGTGGGATAAAAGTTAGCTTAGAGTCGAAGATAACACCCAGGTTTCTGACTGTTTCTGAATGACTTAATGAAAGTTCCTGTAGCTTCAGAAACTGTTTCTCTCTCTTGGCTTCAGGACCGATAACTAAAATTTCCGTTTTGTCCTGGTTGAGCTGCAGAAAATTATTTGCCATCCATAATTTTACATCTAAAATACAGTTAAAAAGTGCTTCTATTGGTCTTGTGTCATCAGGAGACATAGCTATGTACAGCTGGGTGTCATCAGCATAGCTATGAAAACTGATGTTGTGGCTCCTGATGACATTCCCCAGAGGAAGCATGTAAATGTTAAAAAGCAAGGGGCCAAGGGTGGAACCTTGAGGCACACCACAATTAATTTCATGGACCCCAGAGAAGTGTCTGTCCATGCTTACCATAAAGTTTCTCTCCATGAGATACGATTCGAACCACTTGAGAACAGTCCCTGAAAGGCCAAGACTTTTTAGTCTGTTTACAAGGATCAGGTGATCAACAGTATCAAAAGCTGCACTTAGATCTAGTAGAACTAGTACTGAGATCTGACCTGAATCCAAGGCACATCTGACATCATTAACAATTTTTAACAAGGCTGTCTCTGTGCTGTGGTTCGTCCTAAAACCAGACTGGTTTATCTCAAAAATGTTGTTTTGAGAGAGAAACTCATTCAGCTGAATAAAAACAAGTTTTTCTAAAACCTTACTTAAAAATGGCAAGTTGGACACAGGTCTGTAGTTATTAAAAACTGAAGGGTCTGAATTAGTTTTCTTGAGTAATGGTTTCACCACTGCCGTTTTAAAGGCAGCAGGAAAAATACCCGTCTGTAGAGAGGAGTTCATGATATTTAGAATCTCACTCTCAAAAGACTCGTAAAAGGATTTAAAAAGTGATGTAGGGATGGGGTCTAAAAAACAAGTTGTTGGATTAGCTTGGGAGAAAACTCGACCAAGTGTTGCAGCTTCAACCAGGTCAAAACTGTCCAGTGCTTCCTCAGGTAAAATCAAGCCATCATTACCAATAGAGAGGCTTTTCTGTCCTTTTATGATGTTGGATCTGATAGAATCGATCTTGCTCCCGAAGTGGTCTGCAAAGTCCTCACACAATGAGGCGGAGGCTGGCATTGGGTTTTTGTTTGCATTTGAGTTGATCAGGGACTCAATTGTGGTGAAGAGGACTCTGGGGTTATTTTTATTTACAGAAATGATGTTCGCAAAATATGAATTTCTGGTCTGTTTTACTGTTTGATTATATAGTTTTAGTTGGTTTTGGTATAATTGATAGTTTATTTCAAGTTTGTGTTTTCTCCAAAGTCTTTCGGCAGATCTACAACGTCTCTTCAATTGTTTAATTTCCTCAGTTCTCCAAGGGGGTGTGGCTTTGATTCTTATTTTCTTAGATGTTAGTGGAGCAACTGAGTCGAGAGTGGATTTTAATTTACTGTTAAATTTTCCAACGAGTAGATCACAGGGGGCCGGTAAGACAGGTGGAGAGTAGGAGCGAACAGATGTAATAAACTTTTCGACCACTTCAGGAGTCAAGTAGCGTTTCTTCACCGTTCTCACAGAGGTCTCCTGCCTTGTAAAACCAGTGATGTTAAAAAGCACACAGTAATGGTCAGATACAGCCAGATCCACAACAGCAGACACACTGGTAGGTAAACCATGACTGATGACGAGGTCAAGAGTGTGCCCCTTGTTGTGAGTCGGCTGCAATAATACTGAACACTGCACTGAGTTATTGGAGGCAACACTACACTTTCAATTGGCTCTGAAAGGTGTTACCTTTACTCTCAATTGGAAGAAATAATTTACTCTTTAGCTGAGTAAAACAAACTCCGATAAAAGCTGGTCTTGAAAGTTAAAACTAAGTTTCAGTTTATTATTTACATTTTTCAATTGTTAAATAACATTTTATTAAAACATTGCAAAAGTACATAATTGGAAAGAAAAGGACCAAAAACATGTTTTTTAAAACTTTATTCTACATCACTCTTTAAAGCAACATGTAGCATTTACTTTTCCTCGCTAGCTGTACAAACAACGGAAAATAGAAATAGTGAAGCAAAAAAAGTGAAACGTTGCCAAATGAGATTCGCCTGCCGTGCCAGGTATCCCAGTTCACAACATTGTTCACATTTTTAACAAACACAGTATCAGTGGGGTTGTGCAACTCCAAATTTTCGTCCATCACAGAACCCCAGGTAAATAGCAAAACATAAAATTACGAGGTAGATAGTTTCAGAGGTACATGTTAAACCAATCCACAGGTTAACTTATCAGCTTAGCAACATCAGCTCTTTAGAACAATGACCTTAAGTCTCCATGAAATGACAATAGGGAACAATATATAAGCCGGTGTCACTTGTACCGTACTTCATCTGAACATCAAAAGGTTTGAAATAAAAAAGATCATTTATGTAAAATAGTTTTACAACCTTTTCTGGATGGGGTTGGACCTTGAAAGCATGGTAGTGATAATCAAAACACAATGTTTCCATCAATTGTCCTCCAAGCAAAACAGCATCATCTTTTACAGCAATCATGTCAACTTTACAAAATACAGGCATCTCACACACTACCTCAGTACATACTATGAAATCACGACGGTATTCTGTACCATAATTTTTTATCCATTTGGCAAAAATCACAGAGGTTGACAAATCAGTTCCCAATTTTACAGCAATTTCTGCACCCTGTCCCAACTCGAAAAGTGTCATCATCTTTCCAGGACCCAAAAGTAATTTTTCTTTGCCAAAAGATTCAAAATACATTGCCATGTAACTTTGGTGCTTTTTAGCTAATGTCATTGAGATGTTTTTAAAGTTTTTTAATTGTTGCTTGAAAAATTTGTGTTTTGCTTCGTAACGCATGCACCAAGTGTGCAAAATTGGACCAATGTGCCTAATACTTCGGGGGTAGTGGATCATAAAATGATGTTTTGGCAAGAGATTTATTTCAGGAAATAACTGCTTGAATAGCTGATGATGATCAATGACTAAATGTTTGAGGTATATGGTCATGCCCTCTGACAAAACTGGGGAAAAGACAATGTTAACTATTTGTAGAAGCAAAAGTAGGAGACGCCAGTGCTTATCATCTCTCTCAATCAAATCACCAAAAAGCATAGGCGTGTTCCGCAACAAGCACCAGGACTGTATGGCATTTAATCCCAAATCATTGGTTCCATCCATCAACTTATCTGTAGGCAGAGATGGACGGTTTCGCTGCTGATTAAAACCATAGTCATATGCATGTATTCTGCCAGCAACTTGTTCAGCACTTAAGAAGTTACTTTGAATGTATTTCAGAACCAGTTTCACTTCAAACTGACCAACTCCCTCTAGAATGTCATGCATAATATCTACAGAGAAGTTGTTGGCTGTGTTAAAATACTTCAGGGAATTCAATAGACAAAAGCGCTTCACACCATATATATATGAGGAAGTCTGGGATCTGCTTGTACAGTTTGACAGTGCTGTGCATGCATTTCAACTGTTCTTAAAACAACCTCTGGATCATTTTCACAGAATACATTTTGAAAATTGTGTTTTTCAAGAAGGCAGAAACGACAGCAATATCGAGCTCCAAATGACTCCACAAAGCCAAACAGGCCATGCAAACCAAGATTGTCACCAGTGACTTGCACAACAGTACCACGAA
This sequence comes from Oryzias sinensis, assembly GCA_037389245.1. Classification (NCBI taxonomy): domain Eukaryota; kingdom Metazoa; phylum Chordata; class Actinopteri; order Beloniformes; family Adrianichthyidae; genus Oryzias; species Oryzias sinensis. The sequence continues at coordinate 38,528,629 of CM074490.1, forward strand.
TCATGTGTTCAAAATTTGGAATTTTAAGTCCTTCAGTCTCAAGCACTTTCAGATCATTAATAAGCGGTTCAAGTACTAAGTTAAAGCTATATCGCTTGATGTCCTGAGCATGGAATAGAGCACACAAATGAATATTGTTCAAAGATGAATTAAAAGTAGGGGGGAAATTTCTTAGAGTAAAATATATGGCGCCCAATTTATGAAGACCCCTTTTGGGTCCCAATACATTTGCAGTTTCAAAATCGTCGTAAAACAGCTGGATCTGCAAGGCATCTTTTTCAATTGAAAACAGTGGATTCTCTTTTAAATAGGATGCATCTCTCAAGTCTGCATATACACGTTCCTTAGACATATACCTGGGTTTGAACATGTCTTCAATGTTATCCTTTTGTAAAATACTCTTCAATGTCTCCAAGATGGGAACATATGCAAATGTATCAGTTACAATCACTTGATCATATGTCCCAGTAGTTTTATTTCTTCTGCTATCAAATCTTGTGCCAAGTACTTTTTGAACTGGCTGAATAACTCCCCATTTCTGTTTCAAGTGCTTATGGAGTTTTGCTTCAGAATTTAAAGATGAGAATGGATTTTCCAAATTTTTGAATGATTGTTCCAATTTGTTCCTACTTTCTGGTTCCTGTGTAATGCGCTGTAACGCTACCTCCTTAGCCTGGTTGTGAAGCTCAAAAACTACTTCCTCCATTGAAGAGACAAATTTTGTGACGTTTGACTGACTTAATCCAGCTGCTTTGAGTTGTGCAATGGCAGTGGCACACATGTCTAAAGGAATGGACTTTGTTTATTGGGTAGCTGTTGATGCCGCTGCCTCCACATCAACAGTAACAAGGTCTCTTGCATCACCAAGGTTTGGCCTGCTTGAACTGACATCGTTCTGGCCTTGTTGCTCAATTGTGTCCATGTGTTTGGTGTTTAAATGTTTTCTAAATCCAGAAAAAGTCCCAAGTACACGACCACATCCAGTCTGAGCACATTTAAGTCGTAGATTTTTCCCATCTATGTAACCATGAACTACTCGTAAATGCCTAACAAGAGTATTTGAACAAGTTAACTCAGAGTGACAAACAAAACACCTCATCTTAAATAGACAAGTTCAAGTGCTAATGAAGCAGCCTGGCCCGAACTTCTGCAACACGGGGGCTCTCCTTCACTTTCCCAACATCTATGTTGTACACAGTTGTCTGGATGAATGTGAACATGTTGTGTAGCATTGGATTGTATTTCGTGGCAAAAACAAAATGTGCCTTGAATAGTTCATCAAAGGCACTGAGTGAGGAAGCCGACCTGCAAGCGATGGCATTTTTGTCAAGGATGATAAAGAACTGATGGATTTCTTTCCTACTTCGTCCAACAGCCAGGAGATAGGGTTGAGTGCTTGTCGTAATGGAATCAAGATGTTCTAGAATGTTGGTTCCTATCTGAAATAACATGAAAAATACATTGAGGCTTTTACAATGACACCATAGTTATATTTCATTCCAAAAAATTACATTTAGAGCTGGGAAATAATGTAACTGGGCATAAGAAAACTTTCTGGTGCTAATCATGGTATCTGCACATGTATTCCCAACATGACAGCACCAGGCGCAATGCTGAAAATAAAAACACACCTTCTTGAAGACCACCAAATGCTTTTCTGCTTGGGAAGCAGACACTTTTCCTGGTCTTTTACGACCTTGGGCAGAGGGAGGAATAAGGTGCAACAGCAGCAGAATCGATGAGAGGTCACTGTCCCACCCTGTAAATACACAAACATTTAATTCAAATGGAGCATCAGCAAAAGTCAGACATGCTTATAGAATATTTTCATTTAACCCTTTAACTATTGCCAACATGTCACACAGTAATAGGACAAAGTAAAAGAAAAAAATTGTAACTATTGCAACTATACTATTGTAACTGTAGTTTAAACTGTCAAGTTTATTTTAATTTACAGAAAATTAGTAGAGTGTCAACTGCGTGTAACTCTTACCAATGCTGTCATCCACTTCGGCTCCACTGTCAGGGTTATCAGCTGCCAGGAGGAGATCTTCCAACTCACTGGTGGTTTGCAGCTTCCTGCATTGTTGGATGACTTTCTGCTTGAATGCAGTTGTCCATTTTTCCAGAAACTTGCCTGAGATTTCCTCCCCAAACATCAGAGTAAAATCTTGTTCCACCTACATTGAAGAGAAACTTAAATTTCACTGATGATTCTTTAAACCTTCTGAAATTATGAACTGTGTTCAAGAATAGGTTTATTTATTTACCAAGCCTTTGATGTCTTTAAAACGTGGAAAGACTGTCAGAACATTGCTTGACTGCTGCGGGTCAAGGACCATGTTGCGGCGGAAGTCAAATGTCAGCTTCATCTTCCTCTTGATTACATCTTCATCCGCTGAATGTTTAATCAATGCGATGGCCTCTTTACACTCATCATCACTCAGCACAGTTTCTGGAACTAACTGGGGTTCTCGCCTGGCAGCTGGTCCTCCAAGCTGATCATCATAAGATGTTCCTCCAGGTGATTCTTTACAACACAGGACATATTTTGATAGCCAAACATGCAAGAAAATTATATTTAATGAAAATTAATTCCAAAGTTTTTAAACTCTTTCAGAATAGTAGTGTTACCTCCATATGATGATCGCCTGTCTCTTGCAGCAGATCGCTGAATAGTTTTAATCCTCCATGCCAAGTAGCCTGTGCCACTCTCGCCATCGTAGTAATGATCCTGGTAAGACAGGGAACATCTCATTTGTAGTTCCACATTCACAATTTGGATAAACTTGGTATGCAAAGCATGTGTTACTTTTTTATCTATTTAATTTGTAAAAAGTACCTTTCAAAACTTTTATTGGTCAAATGTCTTAATAAACATTTAATGTAATCGTTTTTGGTGTGACTTACATAACCGGTCCTGGAGAAAGGATCACTCAGATAGGGAAAGAAGCTCACAATTCCCCTGGCATACATTTCTTTCACCTGTCTTGGTGGTGATGTCCTGCAATACAAAAAAATAAAAAAATTCTTAGTGTATGTAATGTAAGCTATGCTTCATGCTTTGTTAAAGATGAGAATTACATGTTTATGATACAGTGATTCTACTAAGCCATAATGATATATTACCCATTCTTCTCTGTCATGTCAGCAGCCAGTATGTTAACCATTTTTCTTCTGGTTTCATCTGATAAAGACTTGCTTCGATTATATTCATTTATTATGCGTTCTCCACCAGGTTTTTGGGTAAGAATGGATTCCACCAACTAAAAACACAGAAAAAAAGAACTTATGCATGTAACAGGGATAAGACAATAGACTAAATTCAATAAGCAAAATTTATTTTAGGGGTTCATATCCTTAAAAATAATCATTTGATTAGAATAATTCTTACGTGCTTGGCCTCTGAGTCCAGCCTTTGCCGTTTACTGGATGGACTCTCCGAAAGGATGACGGTGTCTTGAGAATCAGATGAATCAAAGGAGGATGGTTCTGATTGGTCAGAAGATTGTACCATAGGAACAGGATCTAAACATTAACAGAAGAAAATTAGAATGAAAGAAGACGTCAAACAAGTTCTTTTACGAAAAAATAGAAAATATAATTCGCACAAACCAGTGGCATATTGGATGGTTATCACTCCGACAGAGGGATCCTTAACTACATCCTGAAATACATCATCATCCAACTCAGTCCCAACGCTGTCAACAACCTTTACACCTTCTGTCACAGCAGGCACACCAAATTTTGCGAATGCTGCAAGAAAAACAACAACATGATTGTTTAAACCAGATGTATGAAATAATATTCTTTAAATACCAACATATCTAAGAAGTCAGGGACAACAAACATTCATAAATCAACGCATGAAGGTTTACTTAATCGTTTTTTTTACCCAAAACACACGCTCAGTTACTCAACGTGAACAAGACTAAGGAGAAAAAAACACTATCAATTACAATTCAAAGCTTTAAATTAAATGTTGTGTTCAATTTGTTACCTGCAATCAAAAACTCTTTTAGATCAAGCTCCGTTACTCTCACATATTTTTGGACATCACCAAGTCTGGTCTTAATCAACATGGTTCCTGCAGCACATAATTTCTCATAGTTAAATGGTACAATGTTATGGCAATTATAAAAAGAGCAAACATGTCCTTTACAATAGAGCATAGCTGCTGGAAGAATATCATATGTTAAAAAAATGTATCAAAAAACTTCTAAACAAAGCTCACATCAAGAGAACCACAACAGCGACATCTGCTGGCCAACAAAAATCCCATCACCTGAGTAAAGAAAATGTACCAATATTATAATGCACGCTTTGTTTCTCCTCACTAAATGAACAGCGAGTTGCATAAACTAACGTAGTACATATGTTCCTTTATGGATGTGCGCGCAGCTGCAGCGACAGTCTCCCTTCGAACGAAAATACGTTTATCGGGAGTTTTCCTAAAGTTGGAAAAATCTTTTAAAAAACAGTCGACATATTTGTCTTTTACATTCTTCCCAAATTTTTTTAACCGTGCAGTATAACTACCGACATTTTTCCGGTGAAACATCGATGGTCAAAAACCAAAAGGGTTCTGATGCTGCATTCAATCACCGACCGTGCGTGTAGGCAGCGGTTTCATAAACGCGCCTTCAGCCGGTGAAGCCCGCGACCGCATTCAAAAAACGTGCATAGCGACGCGTGAACGGGAGATCTGAACGCGGAAGCCCGGAATTCGGGTTGTCATGCGTTCGCATAGAGTTTTCAATGAAAGTGGCTGCTTGAACGCGATTCTACCGTGGCTAGCCTGGTTCAATTCAAATGCAATACCGGCAAATCTTCCGCAACCGCAGGAGAACGACAGCTGAGTTAGCAAAATCGGCTACCCCCGCCATGTGAAGACCAAAGCCCACAACAAAATACAATAAACTGAACAATCACTCACATGGCCAGTAATTCAGGATCGCAACGTCGGCGCCAAGAACCAAAGAATCTGCCAAGATCTTTACACCTCTTGCAAGACGACCAGAATGAGAACCGGAACTAATACGACCAATCAAAACGAGACCGTGACGTCGCGTCCCACAATTCCCTGAAAACGGACATAACCTTTGTAACAAAACGCCTAAATTAGTTGAGTCAGAGTAAAAAAATAAAAATAAAAACAAAAAAAATGACCATTACTGCAGTCTAGGAGTCTATGATAGCGGCAAGATAGCACTCAAAATTGAGTAAAACTATATACGAACAACATTAGGGGCGAGGGGGTGACATTACGCACAGCCACAAGGCACAAAAAATAGGTTAATTTTACCCGCTGTTTTTCACAAACACAGGGATTTTATTCCTCAATCCACGACAGACCCAGAGTTGACCAGAGTTTTTAAGTTAGATTTAATAAATAAAGCTATAAATCCCCATTAAAATATACATATTTAAAAACTTATTCAAGTATGACGGAGTTGGCGCGCATTTTAAGCTAGGTTTTCACTCGACCACGTCAGCCGTCTAGTGATTAGTGCCAAACTAGCTAAAATACTGCGGGGAACAACCAACAACACTGTTTATTTGACATCATATATTTTTACAATAGGAAAAAAAAAGTTAATACAGAATAAATATTCTTACCGTAGTTTTCGATGGCAAATGAAACGTTGACCACAGAGTCCAGGAATGGTTTGGTTCAAATGTGAAGAGGTGGGCGGAGCTTCTGGAGTTACGTTAACTCTACGTCTTTTAACACCAGATTTTGTCACCAACACTAGGTGGCGTTTTACTCATTACATTGTTGGAACATTTCTAAAAGAGTAAATGAACTTTAACACTGCAAAATTTACTGTGTAGGATTTGCGTCAGAAATGGCGTACGGATGAAACATAGGACGTGCGTACGCACAGAAATATTCAGATTTATAAACCGTGCGCACGCACATCCTACGCATCTTTCCCTTAATAAATCACAACCAATTCTAAATGCAGAGCAGCTTTAGCGGCTTCATGACACGCCCATAGTTGTCCATAAATAGTCCGTGAAACGCCCACAAATGAATATTCATTGATTGGGAAACCATGGCAAACACCGAGAGGAAAAGAAAAAAACGTAACTTCACTCAATGTGAAGTAGAAGTTATCGTTGGCGAGGTGGAAAAGAGGAGAAAAGTGTTGTTTGGAGGGCACAGTGTGGACATTACTAATGCCAAAAAGGCACGTGAGCGGCAAACGGTGGCAGATGCCGTAAATGCTGTAGCCTCACAACCTCAGACCGTGGCCCAAATAAAAAAGAAAAACCCGCAGAGGTCCAACAGGACGGCTGGAGGAAGTCAGAACCGGCTCATCAGCCACTCGTCCTCGTTTTCCAGCAAGTCTTCTTGCTGTCTGAAGATGCGTTCACTCTGAATTCTTCCATTTGCCACATCTTCTAAGATCAGCCATTGTGCGTCATTCCGCATTGTGATGGAGCATTTTATTTCCATCCATTTAATTACATCTGACAAGCTACAGATGTCGGTAATAATCCACGTGGAAATGGGAAATTGATCAGCAAATGTAATTTCTTGTTGCTTTCTGAATGGTTGAGACATACGCCATACATTGTTTTATCAAAAATAAAACAAACCAAAGGCATATGCATGAATACCATAATTCCATAGCTTATGAAGAAATGTTTTAATATGAAGACAACTTTCCCCAGTGGACAATTAATATGTCTGTCTATCTATATCTGCTCCTCCAGACGGACACATTGACGAGAATATCAGTTTTGTACATTATTTTGTTCTGTTAACTATATTATTTATGAGGATAATTGCACAACATGCCAATATTGTAGAACATATTTCACTTTTCTTTCTGCAAATATGTGTTCATTTGAATTTCTGTTGTAATTTTCGTTTGATCTTTTTTGTTAGTTTCACTGCTGATCGATCAAACGGTGTTGGTGTAGCTGTTAATTGTCAGACTTGCTTTGTGAAGTCTTCATGTTATTTCTGAGAGGCAGGATTGTCATTTTCACTTTCACGTGTTTCTTCCATCTGCCGACGGTGTCGCCGTTTCTCATTTCACCCGTTTTTGTGCGTACGCCTGGGTCAGAGCGTGGAGGACCGCACATTTTCCCCTCAAGTTTGCTTTTTATAAATCTCAATTATTGCGTAGAGAGTGGCGTACGCCTTCTTTTGTGCGTACGCAGCGTTTAGAAATGAGGCCCCAGGGCTTTAAGGACTTTTTATCAAGGAGGAGGAACATGAAAGGGAGGAATAGAACCTAAGAGGAGAAGAACCAATGTGAGGATGGGAACTGAAGAGAGCAACAGAACCACAAGTAGGAGGAGATCCAAAGAAGGGAGAAGAATCAGAGAGGGAGGAAAGAAAAATGGTAAAGGAAAGCAGAGGAGTGAATAGTTGGGCCCCGTGCAGATCTGCTGCTCACATCCAGAGAACAGAGTTTAAGATCTTTAAGAACAATTTTATAAAGTTTATTGCTGAACGTTTTCACTGCAGTTTTTCACACATAAAAGTCGATGCTCTTTTTTTTTAAGGATCTTTGTACAAATTCAGATGAATCATTTTATTAATTTTTAAGCAGTAAATTCACGTTTGTCATTCTTCCTTTCACAGATTTTTAGTTGAAACATTTTCACAGCAGATTAATCTGGAGATTATGATCAGAACATGACAGCAGAAACGTCTGGAATCATGGACCCCCCAGGATTGCCCCCCTAACCATTCAGTATTGATGTTTAGATAGAAGTGTGTGTGTGGTGGGGCAGATGTTTGTCGGTCTGATAAGATAAAACATTGTCTGCTCAGTAAATTCACCACAGCATCATCTCAGAAAACCTTTTCTGCATGTCTGCAGTCTGACCGTCTCCACACTGCTGGGGAGGGGGGGGGGGTTAGGACAGAGATGAAAGCTCCAGATAAGACCAGGGCCACGTTCTGCTCGGTTTGATGCATGTGCCGATTCAGACATCTGAAGACCTGGTGGCTGCTGGCCCAATGTTGCCATGGCAGCCGCGGTCCAGCTCTCTGCCTCATGGAGCAGAATGAAGTCATTCTGAACAGCAGCCAGACTCTGAGCATGCAGCAGAGAAACACGCAGACTGTGAGCATGCAGCCGAGGAAAACGCAGACTCTAAGCACGCAGCAGAGAAACACGAGACTCTCTGGAGCATGGAGCAGAGAAACACGCACTTCTGGAGCATGCAGCAGAGAAACACGCAGACTTCTGAGCATGCAGCAGAGGAAACACGCAGACTCTGAGCATGCAGCAGAGAAACACGCAGACTCTGAGCATGGAGCAGAGAAACACGCAGACTCTGAGCATGGAGCAGAGAAACACGCAGATTCTGGAGCATGGAGCAGAGAAACATCGCTAGTGACTCTGAGCATGCAGCAGAGAAACACGTTACACTCTCTGGAGCATGCAGCAGAGAAACACGACTCTGAGCATGCAGCCGAGGAAAACGCAGACTTGAGCACGCAGCTGAGGAAAACGCCAAGACTTCTGAGCATGGAGCAGAGAAACACGCAGACTAACACGCAGACTCTGGAGCATGGAGCAGAGAAACACGCAGATTCTGAGCATGCAGCAGAGAAACACGCCAAGACTCTGAGCATGCAGCAGAGAAACACGCAGACTCTGAGCATGGAGCAGAGAAACACGCAGACTCTGAGCACGCAGCAGAGGAAAACGTGACTCTGGAGCATGCAGCCGGTGAAACGCAGACTCTGAGCACGCAGCTGAGGAAAGGCAGACTCTGAGCACGCAGCTGAGGAAAGGCAAACTCTGACCAATCAGCTGAAAAAAACAGCAGTTAGTCATGTGAGCAGGGAGGCTCGAGAGCCGGTAGGACCCAGACCCAGAGGCAGGAGGCACGCGGGTTCAAGACTAGTGGGTTTATTTAACTAACCAAAAGCGCTGCAGAGCAGGATGACAAAAATTAAAACAAACTTACTGTGGCGCTATACAGATGGAACAAGGACACAAACGACAAGGAGACGTAACACCATGACCAGAAGCTATTGGACCAGCACAAGAGGAAGGCAGAGACAAGACTAATATACAGACAGGGCAGACAAGACACAGGTGAACACTGATCAGGGCAGATGGGGACCAAAGGAAGTACAACTCAAGAAACATGACAAGACAGGAAACCTTTCAAAATAAAACAGGAAACAGAACCAAACAAGACAGAACAAGAACTAAAGCAAAAACTAAGACAAAACAAACTCAAACCATGACAGCAGTTTATGACTGTTGTCTTGCAGACAGTCTGGGATGGAGTTCTGAGGACAGACTGCTGCTCATCACTTCTGGTTTGAGGGGAAAAGCAGTCTGAAAATATTTGTAACTGTTGCCATGGCCACATGGGAAATGGGCGGAGTCACGGTCCACAGAGGAAGTTTGTAAAGGCTGAGATGTGGTCTTTCCTGAGCTTCTGCTGAGGCTGCAGAACTTGAGGCTGCACTGCCATAGTATCACATGCCCCCCGGTTGGAGCCACACACGTTGCAGAAAACCAGGGAAAGGGAGGTCAGAAACATGTTTGAGCAGTACCTGAATTGTCCACGAATAGGAGGAGCAGAATGTTATCAGGGTTAAATCGGGCTCCTCTTCACGTCCAGGGCCGCGCTGAAGAGAGGCAGACGTTGTGAGTCAGAAAAAGAGAAAATAAGGTGAAATAAAGACTGAGGAACAGAGAAAGCGCCTGAAGCTCAAAACAATCTCATGAGTGCACCGTGGCGGCGTCTGGGAGAAGGTCAGAGCTTTCATTCTGAAAGGGAGGAAATTGTTCGACCCGCTGAAACTGTTTACTGCTGGAGATATTAGTTCTGAGCCTTTTGCTCTTTGCTGAACCTCCGACATGCCGCAGGAGAAGCAACAGCAGCTGAAGGCCTTTGGAAACTTTGGAAACAGAACTCAGAAGATGAAGATGTGGACAGTCCAGCAAAAGTTCATCCTCCAAAACAGCTGATCTTCACGGCTGCTGAGGCGAAAAGGTCGGTTTCTGTCTGCAGGACCAAGATCCATCTGTCCATCTTTCATGGAAGGTCAGGGTCAGTCTGTGGTTCAGGGTCTGCTGCCGTCCTCTGGGTGTCCCGTTTGTTCAGCTGAAGGAACACCAAAGATGCAGATGGATGTCCTGTCAATCACATGTCAGCACCAGGAGCCTAAGGGCCCCTCACAACACAATTATATCAGTCTGCCTTCCTTCAAAAGCAATTCCACAACATCAATAGTGGGCCATTGTGTGGGCCAGACGTGACCACAAGCGCCGATCGATGGCCATTTATTCTGCTGTGGATTCTTTCTTTGTTTCTTGGGGGGAAGGGGGGCACTAACCAGGTGTAGACTTTTGTTTGACAGCGAGAGAGAGACAGGTGAGGTGAGGCGGACAGGACCCTCCACCAAGCAGAGAACACAGGAATAAAAGCAAAGATGTTTTACCAGAACCTGTCCAGAGAATTCCGGCCCAGATCAGCGGCTGGTTCCGTTTCCTCATCATGGTGGAATTCCTGCCGTCCTCACTGTCCAGACAGCAGGGAGAAGTGCCACGCAGGAATGAAGCACCGGCATTGGTCTGAAGGGGATCCCAAAATGTATTCACTAAAGAATCCACATCAGTTCGGGATAGAGCATCAGCATAACGACTCTGAGGTCCTCACATGCACAGTAGTTCAGCGACTAGATCCACGGGTAAGAGGGCGGAGTCACAAGCAGCCTGCAACCAGACACCAAAGGAAAAGACGAACAGATCAGAAGAAAGACTCCATTTACTGTTAACGCTCACAGGACAAGATCTAAATGTGAAGAGCATCCATTCGTCCGTCCGTCCATCCGTCCGTCCGTCCATCCGTCCGTCCATTTATCCATTCTTCCATCCATCCGTCTATCAATTTCCTTTCATGAGAGTGAAAGATCTCATCTCATAGGATTTCATGAGAGATCTTATGCTTACCTGGAATGATTATGGAGACATACGGTGTTCCTGCTCGGAGGATGGACTGGAATTCTAACCAGGGGTTGGGAGAAAGTTCTGACAGAATGCTGATGGTCACTGGTCCACTGAATAAAAAGAGATGAAGCAGATAAATGTAGCTACCTCCTTTTATGGATCGGGGAAAAGTGGCGTGATTGTTTTTTCCTCCAACACATGCAGCCTCAAAGGCAACTAGACAGCTATAGAGAGCGCATCCCACCCAGGTACACGAGTCATTGAACGATGCAGACAGAGCAGGATTCACTTCAACAGTCTGTCTCTGAGCTGCTGGTCAAAGTCTGTGGTCACCCAAACAGTGAGATCACACCAATGGTGTCCAGAGGTCACTCTGAACAAAGGTCCACCTACAGGACACGTACCTCCTGTGTGAGACCACACAGCACCTATGAGGTGTGTCCCACTGAGGGAAAACAGAGCATGGAATAGAAAAACTCAAATAAAAACACCCCAGCCCACCCAAAAGATTTGAACCAATCGGTTTGAGCGCTGTAAATGTTCAGATGCACGTCTTTGTAAACACTACAGAGACTGTAATCAAGGAAAGAAATTTGAACTGAAAACAAAGAAAAGTTTTATTGAACATCAAAAAGATCCTTTCATTTTTTTCCCATTCATCTTCTTAACCGTTTATTCCCTTTCGGGGTCACGGGGTTGCTGGAGCCTATCCCAGCCACTTGGGCGTAGGCAAGGGACACCCTGGACAGGTCGCCAGTCTGTCGCAGGGTAGAATATCCACAATCACACATCCATTCACACTCACACCCATGGACAATTTAGAGCTGCCAATCAACCTATGTAGCATGTTTTTGGATGGTGGGAGGAAGCCGGAGATCCCGGAGAAAACCCACGCAAACACGGGGAGAACATGCTAACGCCACACAGAAAGACCCCCCATTGATGTTGTGCTTTTCATGTCCCCCAGCTGGGACTTGAACCGGGGGCCTTCTTGCTGTGAGGCAAAAGCGCTAACCACTGCACCACCGTGCAGCCCCATCAAATAAACAAATAAATAAATAAATAAATAAATAAATAAATAAATAAATGTGCTGAGGTAAAAGAGGTTTAGGAAGTGAAAGAATAAGAGAGGTTTATGAATAATTTCAGTTACAGATCTGTTACAGCTTCCAGGAAAGATCTGGGAAAGTTCAGAAGAACAAACGGTGAGGAAAAGAACCAAAATAAAAGCCAACAACTAGAATACAAAAGACGCTTCCATTCTGAAAACAGGACAGACCACTCCCTAAATACAGAAAGCTAATTGATAATTACAGGCAGCTGTGAAGTCAGGGGGTCAAGACATCCATGAGAATTCACAGCCCAGATGCCCCAAAACACGGGGCAATTCACAACAATATCAGCTGTCCTTCCTATTTTCCATCAACTTCAGTTCATATTCTAAAAGTGAATGAATAATCCTCGCAGAGTTCATAAGCGTGATTAGTTTTTCCTCACTGAAGTGCTGCAGCAGGTGATAACATGCAGACTGAAGCCGTGACGCTTCCAGCAAAGCCACAGATTCCAAAGTCACACGGACTTCATTTTAGCACGGCGGGAAAACAAAAGTGGACAAATGCGTCCGGCTTTTATTCCCAGCAGGAAACATTCCTGTGTGGGGAGCTGGGCGGTGCCGATAAGCCGCTCTGCTGCCAGCTTGGCGGCAGAAAAGAGTCCAATCAATACATCGTTAATTATCAGTTTAATGTGGACAAGCATAGGGGGGTCGGGCCGGCTGGGGGTGGCATGTCAAGTGGGACAGAACACCCCCAAAGATTAGAAATGACTTTTTTCTTCAGACTTTTGTGGATGACAAGTTTCTGCGCATATTTTTGTTTTATGGGATTTTTAGTCAGATTAGGAGACCTCTATGGTGTGAGAGCCCCCACCCCAACAAAACATGTTATCCACTTGCAGTCACTTTGGTTCCAAACTGCAGACTCTAGTAAGATCAGATAAGATAATACATTATTTATCCCATGAGAGGAAATTGATGTTACAGCAGAGCAGAAAACACCAGACCAGCAAGTGTAATCTAATTACTAGGGTCTGAAAAAACAACAAAAGATAATCCAGTTTCTTCTTATGCTGAAACTTAGAAAAACAAAGACCACTGAAGAAGGAGCACACCGAAGACATCATGGAACGAGGAAAATCCAGTCAGGGGAGGCAAACAGATCCAAAGACCAAAACTCTGAGGCACAAAAGGCAGATCGATGCACCAAGGAGACAGACTACATCCCACCCATGAACAGAAAAAACAGCAAAAACCGTGAGAACAGTGAACAATAAACCGGTAAAGAGTATGAAGAACTGGCAGTCCTAAATCCATGAGCTCACAGGCGAGATGAGTGAAAATGATTAGGCAAACCAGGTGGAGACTTGCAGAATGGAGAGCATGCCAGGTAAACACAGAGTTAATGTGGAGTTAATGTGGAGTAAACACAGAGTTAATGTGGAGTAAACACAGAGTTAATGTGGAGTTAATGTGGAGTTAATGTGGAGGAAACACAGAGTTAATGTGGAGTAAACACAGAGTTAATGTGGAGTAAACACAGAGTTAAGGTAGAGTTAATGTGGAGTAAAGGTGGAGTTAATGTGGAGTAAACACAGAGTTCATGTAGAGTTAATGTGGAGTAAAGGCGGAGTTAATGTGGAGTAAACATAGAGTTAATGTGGAGTTAATGTGGAGTAAACACAGAGTTAATGGAGTAAACACAGAGTTAATGTAGAGTTAATGGAGTAAAGGTGAGTTAATGGAGTAAAACACAGAGTTAAGGTAGAGTTAATGTGGAGTAAAGGTGGAGTTAATGTGGAGTAAACACAGAGTTAATGTGGAGTAAACACAGAGTTAATGTGGAGTAAACACAGAGTTAATGTAGAGTTAATGTGGAGTAAACACAGAGTTAATGTGGAGTAAACACAGAGTTAATGTGGAGTAAACACAGAGTTAATGTAGAGTTAATGTGAGGGAACACAGAGTTACTGGAGTAAAACACAGAGTTCATGTAAAGTTAATGTGAGTAAAGGTGGAGTTAATGTGAGAAACACAGAGTCTATGTGGAAGTTAATGTGAGTAAAGGTGGAGTTAATGAGGTAAACACAGAGTTAATGTGGAGTAAACACAGAGTTAATGTGGAGTTAATGTGGAGTAAACACAGAGTTAATGTGGAGTTAATGGGGAGTTTACGTAGAATTAACACAGACTAGACACTTTATTCAACCTTCCTTTTACAAGGAATTCTCTTGAGAGCAAAATCATTTCCAAGAGGCATTAGCACTTGCACAAAAACAGATAAACACAAAGATGAAAATGAAACTAATTTAAATCAGCTGAAGAATAACATGTACCCTCGTCGGTCACACACTCAGAGTGCTTTGTTTTAAAGCATTTTTGGGAGATATGTTGCTGCAGGCGCAGAGACTTCTGAGCGCTAATCTACGGGAGCAGAGCAGCAGAGAAAAATGCACTTTTTCCAAGATCTGTGTGGTTCCTGGGAACGAAGAGGAGGAGCCTGTGTTAGGATCAGAAGTTATATCCACTGTTAGCAGGAGACGGCAGAAGTTTGATGGTAGTTTCCCATATAGCCAGTGTCTTTGTTGTCTGAGGCTGAGTGACGGCTGTGAAAACAGAGCGTACAGGTCACAGTGACTGGGATAAAGCGGAGAGCACTGTGATAAACTGAGTCCAGGCGGTGGAGAGCTGAACAGAATGTCCCCATAATCCAGTACTGGAAGGAGTTTGGAAACCAGGCTGTGATCCATTTTGTGAACGGGCTCTGGAGAAGGTCACACATTTGGTCTTTTTTGCATTAAGGGCCATCTTACACCGAAGGAGAGAAAAATGGAAAGCTCTCTGGAGCTCATTCCCACCATGACTACTGGAAGAGGCAGTTGTGCCGATGATTGTATCATCTGCATATAGATGGAACATAACAGTTGGTAATTGACTACCCAAGTTGTTTGTAAAAATAGTGAAAAGCAAAGGGGCCAAAATCAACCCTTGGTGAACTCCTCTACTGATGTTCAAGAAGTCTGATTTCACACCTTCAATAAACACACATTGGGTCCTCTCTGAGAGAACCCAATGTGTGTCCCTAAACCACTCAATGGCAGAATCTCCCACACAAATGTCACTTATTCTGTTTAGTAGTAACTGATGATCAACAGTAAAGGCTTTAGATAGACCAACAAAGAGAGCAGCACAATGCAGTCTTCTATCCAAGGCATTGATTATGTCACTTGATACAGACAGTGCAGCTGTTATTGGACTGCAGAGGAAATGTAGAGTTGACTTAGCGTTAATGTAATGTTAATGCAGTGGTAATGTAGAGTTAATGTAGAGTTATGTTCTCCATGTGTTCTGATCTTATATAAAGTCAACCATCGCTCCTTGTCCCCGCATGACTGCAGGTCTGACATTACGCCCCGTGTTTCTTCCACAGCCTGGCGTGGCGGCAGCCAGGGGGCGGTACTTCCATCTTAACTGGAGCAGGAGAAAATGTGATATTTTCCAGGGGCAAACGGAGCCACTCAGCCTCACAGAGGACGGGTCGCAATCTGACATGAACTCTGTGTGAACCTGACACCAGTCCAGGTCATTCTGGTCTAAAGTCCAAGTCCAGAAGATCTTACCGGTACGGTTCTGACAATTCATGCTGCCCCCCCCCCCTCCCACACACACACACACAATCTAATTCAAGCTAATTAAAACAGGAACTGCTGGTAAATGGTAGCATGAAAGCATCTGATCCGCTCTTGTGCTGAAAGACAGCATAGACCCCCCCAACGAGGGTTAACCTTTGATCTTAACCTGAGGAAATATGCTCTGCACTTTCAATGACATTCCTAAGCGAAGCCAAAAAAGCCCCCCCACCCTTGTTTAAAGAGCGTTTGTGGGCCGTAGAAGAGGCCAGCTTCCAGGACTGGTGCGGGGGGTGGGGGGGCTTTCATGACAGGGTGTCGGTGACATGCTGGACCATGTCTGATCCCTAGTGGCTCCAGCTCATGGTCTCCATGGGCCAAAGTTCTGCTGCAGATGCTGCTGGAGGATCAGAACGAGTGCAGAAGATTCCGGAGTCCGTGGGTACCGATTCAAGTCAGTAACAGTCTGCAGCCCCTCACAGTTCAGGTCAAGGAAACGCGGTGAAGCATGTCACCACCTTTCCAAGTTCCTGGTATTTCTCCAGTTTCTCGTGTTCCTTCTTCTTGATGTTTCCATTGTTTGGCACTGCCACATCCACCACAACGGCTTTCCTCTGTTCTTTAGCCACTGCGATGTCTGGTTGGTTCTCCATCACCATCCTGTCCGTCCAACAGGATCTTTGCTCTGTCATTCTTCAATGTTTCATCCTGGATAGTGGCTTCTACGCTCACTAGTCCTCGGCCTCCTTCCTTGCGGCTAGCATACAGTCTCAGGGTGCTGGATTTGGGGTGGAACCCTCCATGCATGGTGAGGAGCTTTGGTGTTTTAACATCCGTGGTCTGTATCTCTTCCTTTGGCCATCTTATTATTCCTGCAGGGTATCTGATAACTGGCAGTGCGTAGCTGTTTATTGCCCGGGTCTTATTCTTGCCATTGAGCTGGCTTCTCAGGACTTGCCTCACTCGTTGGAGGTATTTAGCTGTTGCAGCTGTCCTTGTTGCCTGCTCCAGGTTTCCATTTGCCTGCGGAATTCCAAGTTACTTGTAACTGTCCTCGATGTCTGCTATTGTTCCTTCTGGGAGTGAGACCCCTCCTGTGTGGACCACCTCGCCTCTCTGGTCAGGTGTGGTGAACGGTGGAGTTCTTATTAAAGTCCATTTGAAATCTGAACTTATGCGTTAAATCCACAAGACGTCTGCATAGCAACAAGATTTCTTAACTTGGATTAAAAACATGAAAACAGGACCAAACAGATTAATGCCACAGATGAAAGTCCAAATCAAGCTGAGGTCATCTCCGTCAACCTGCAGCACCTGTCAGTCTGAATGCAGGGCAGCGTTCACTCTTGTCCCTGTAAGTCCAGACAAAGCCTCAGATGCGCTGGAACAGAGCGTGAGAGAAAGTGGCCTGCTTCCCCTCACTGTGCTGCCGCCGGCTCTTTGAAATGAAACATGGTGTTGACAGCTTTACTTTCCTCGCCTGAGCGGGTCTGTGGTGCAGGACAGAAAGGATCCCTGACAGGCGGCACGCTGCGCTGCCGGAGCAGAGAAACAGGAAGGCAGCTGGAGGATTTTTATAACCGCAACTCTGCTGTAAAAAACAAAATACAAGCACTTTTCTTTACAATGTTTCTATAGCAGAAAATAATCTGCAGGTTTGAATGGATCAAAGGTTTTAAAACTCATGTGACGAATAAGCAGAAGTTAAATCTTCACTCAGGCGTAGTTTCCATGACAACCTCAGTCAGTCAAACAGCTGAGGAGCTAAATGTTTCCATCTCTGGCAGAAATAACTCTGAGTCTAAACAGACTAGTTATCTTCATGGAGGAAGTTTTAGCGCTAAAAGCTCACCTGGCTAAGAAGAGGTACATCGTTAATGATAGGCTATCGAGGGGAAATTGCCAACGTGATTGGTCCGAGTTGGCCCGAGTCATTGTTCCCATGGTAACCACTCTCACCAATCAGAAGTGAGCCTGTTGTGAAGACACACCCCCAACACTTGAAGGCAGGCTGCACGAAATCTGTCAATCATTTTGAACATGGGGCCAACAGGCTCCGCCTACTTTTGTCTGAGATCCAGATACGGCGTCTTCTCTGAAGTTCTTAAGTCAAACCGTTTCAGATATTCCTCAGAGAGTCCACAATATTTAAAAACGTCTTCAATGGTGAATGGCGTATACTTATGCAGCGCTTTTCTACCTTCCTCTAGGCCCAAAGGGCTTTGCAGTCACTGAGCCGTTCACACATTCACACACTGGTGGCGGCTCCGCTGCCGAACTCTGGCGCCAACCTCCCACCAGAAGCCAGGTGGGGTTCAGTGTCTTGCCCAAGGACACGTCGACTCATGGGCGTGCAAGGCGGGAATCGAACCTGCAATCTTACGATTGTGGGTGGAACGCCCCGTGCAGCGGTCATTTTAAATGTCATAGGTTTCAATAGAAACAGAAGTGGATTCATGTAAACAGAGTTCTTTCTGGCTGAACACAGAAGGATAGAAATGCAGGAAAGTTTTGTGCTGAAATCCTTTTCATAACATTTATGAAGTGAAATTTGCTAAAAAACTAACAGAGAAGCCTCAGTTTGCTGGAAGGAGTGTCCCAAAGAAGAACTGGAGGGGTTGTGTGAGTCCAGAGGACAAACGGGGAAGGAAAACATCAAACCGATCCGATTTCTGCTTCCGCTGAAGCTCTGAGCTTCGGCTGAAACAGCTGCAGGTAAAATGAGGTGTTTGTCGCCTGCTTTGGGTTGTCACGCTCCGTTCTGAGGAAGGAGGCATTTCTCCATCTGTTCCTTGTTTGTAACTTTCTTTGTGCCCAGGCGCAGCGTGTGGAGCGTTCAGCCGCCATGTGACAGCCAGCTTTCAACGCTGGGATTAGGAGCGCTGAGGGTTCCTCATGTCTGCCTGAGAGCGTGAAAGATTCATTTAGTCCTCTGAAGACCAGCAGCCGCGCAGGTCTGACCTTTAATGTCCTCCTTGGAGCAGCGACCTCTCCTCTTCGTCAGTGGTCCCCAACCTCGAGGACCGACCCGGGGGGTCACTTGGTACGAGGCTGCAGGGAAAGAAAACGTCATTTACTCTAATTTAGTTTTATTTATTAACTAAATCTGAATCTGAAATCTGAAGGAAGTTTTTTTTTTTTTTGTAAAAGCATCCAGATTTTGTCCTCCGACTCTGTTCTGTTGTTCTTCATCCTGGGGTGGGTGGGTGGGTGGGGGTCAAAACCTTTATTCCAGTGGTGGAACAGATGCTTCCCACTGCACCAACAGACACTGATGACCAACGGGTCTCTGTGGTTCCTGTTTACTTCTCACACATTAGTCTTAGCACCACCCAGAAAAGCTGGGGGGGTCATTGTTTTGGCGTCTCCCCTGCTGCCCGTCATCACCTAGTTTGTAAGCGAGGGTCTTCAGAGGAAGGCGGATCAGGAAGGTGTGGACTAACGAGTGGAGAACGTAAACATGGAACGTTCTCATGGAGAGCTGGACTCAAGCCTGAGCTCTGGGGGGGGGGGGCACCATTCATCCCAAAGAAAATTCTGCTGCCATCTGGTGTAACTTAATATCCCCCCCACCCCCCAGCATCATTTGGAAAAAAGCTAAAGTGAAGCTGGAGAGCCAACAGGAAAGGTGAATCATCTCCTCCCATCATGCAGCGGGGCCGTTCACTCGTCTCTCAGCGGGCCTCATCAGTGAGCTTGTACTGCTCTAATACATGCCAGCCGCCCTGTCGGCCCCCCCTCTGCCACAAAGCACCCGACCTATTATTACAGCCCCCCCACGCCGGCATGCCGCTGCTGCTCTGAATGCACGGCAGATTGGAGGAGGAAATGACGGCAAGCTGCGGTGTTTGACGGGGGTGGGACCCACGGCGTGAGTATTTACGGAAAATTGATTCTGAGCATCGACACGTTTCAGCCATCCGAGAAATCAGAGAACAAGCAAACATTTGCTCCTGAACCGCAGCAGCGAGGGAGGACCTGCAACCCGAACCCGTCAAACCCCTTCAGGAGGACGATGGAGGCTGCAGGTCCAGACTGGACTGGACTTCAGGAGGACGATGGCTGGTGCAGGTCCAGACTGGACTGGACTTCAGGAGGACGATGGATGCTGCAGGTCCAGACTGACTGGACTTCAGGGTGACGACAGGGCTTTGCAGGTCCAGACTGACCCAGGGAGGTGTGATGATGAGGCTGCAGGTCCAGACTGACTTCAGGAGGACGATGGAGGCTGCAGGTCCAGACTGGGACTGACTCAGGAGATGATGGTGGGCTGCAGGTCCAGACTGACTGACCAGGAGACGATGCAGGCTGCAGGTCCAGACTGGACTGACTTCAGGAGGATGTATGGTGGCTGCAGGTCCAGACTGGACTTCAGGAGGACGATGGAGGCTGCAGGTCCAGACTAGACTGGACTTCAGAAGGGCGATGGAGGCTGCAAGTCCAGACTGGACTGGACTTCAGGAGGACGATGTGACATGCAGGTCCAGACTGGACCTTAGGGAGGCATGGAGAGGCTGCAGGCCCAGACTGGACTCAGAGGACGATGGAGGCTGCAGGTCCAGACTGGACCTTAGGAGGACGAATGGAGGCTGCAGGTCCAGACTGGACTGGACTTCAGGAGGACACATGGAGGCTGCAAGAATCCAGACTGGACTGACTTCAGGAGGATCGATGGATGCTGCATCCACTGGACTGACTTCAGAAGGGCGCGATGGAGGCTGCAGGTCCAGATCACTGACTTCAGTGGAGGACGATGGATGCTGCAGGTCCAGACTGGACCCAGGAGGATGATGGAGGCTGTAAATCCAGACTGGACTTCAGGAGGATCGATGGAGGCTGCAGGTCCAGACTAGACTGACTTCAGACGATGGATGCAGCAGGTCCAGACTGGACCTTGTGGAGGATGATGGAGGCTGCAGGTCCAGACTGGAATTTCAGGAGGACGATGGAGGCTGCAGGTCCAGACTGGGACCTTGTGGAGGATCGATGGAGGCTGCAGGTCCAGACTGGATTGAATTTCAGGAGGATCATGGATGCTGCAGGTCCAGACTGGACTTCAGAGGACGATGGAGGCTGCAGTCCAGACCAGACTGGACTTGTGAAGGGCGATGGAGGCTGCAGGTCCAGACTGACTGACTTCAGGAGGAGATGGATGCCAGTAGGTCCAGACTGACCTTAGAGGATGATGGAGTGCTGCAAGGTCCAGAGACTGACTTCAGGAGGACGATGGAGGCTGCAGGTCCAGACTGGACCTTAGGAGGACGATGGAGGCTGCAGGTCCAGACTGGACTGGACTTCAGGAGGACGATGGAGGCTGCAGGTCCAGACTAGACTGGACTTCAGAAGGGCGATGGAGGCCGCAGGTCCAGACTGACTGACTTCAGAGGACGATGGATGCCGCAGGTCCAGACTGGACCAGAGGATGATGGAGGCTGCAGGTCCAGACTGACTTCAGGAGGACGATGGAGGCCGCAGGTCCAGACCGGACTGGACTTCAGGAGGACGATGGATGCTGCAGGTCCAGACTGGACCTTAGGAGGACGATGGAGGCTGCAGGTCCAGACTGGACCTTAGGAGGACGATGGAGGCTGCAGGTCCAGACTGGACCTTAGGAGGACGATGGAGGCTGCAGGTCCAGACTGGACTTCAGGAGGACAATGGAGGCTGCAGGTCCAGACTGGACCTCAGGAGGATGATGGAGGCTGCAGGTCCAGACTGGACTTCAGGAGGACGATGGATGCAGGTCCAGACTGACCTTAGAGGATCGATGGAGGCTGCAGGTCCAGACTGGACTTCAGGAGGAGCAATGGAGGGCTTCAGGTCCAGACTGGACTGGACTTCGGGAGGACGATGGATGGTGCAGGTCCAGACTGGACCTTAGGAGGACGATGGAGGCTGCAGGTCCAGACTGGACTTCAGGAGGACAATGGAGGCTGCAGGTCCAGACTGACCAGAGGACGATGGAGGCTGCAGGTCCAGACCACTGACTTCAGGAGGATCGATGGATGGGTGCAGGTCCAGACTGACCTTAGGGAAGGACGATGGAGGCTGCAGGTCCAGACTGGACTGGACCAGAGATCGATGCGGAGGCTGCAGGTCCAGACTGGCCTTCAGGAGGACGATGGAGGCTGCAGGTCCAGACTGGACTTCAGGAGGACAATGGAGGCTGCAGGGCCAGACTGGACTGGACCTCAGGAGGACGATGGAGGCTGCAGGTCCAGACTGGGACTGACTTCAGAGGACGATGGATGGGCGGTCCAGACTGACCTTAGGAGGACGCATGGAGCTGCATCCAGACTGGACCCTAGGAGGACAATGGAGGCTGCAGGTCCAGACTGGACTGGACTTCAGGAGGACAATGGAAGCTGCAGGTCCAGAGTAGACTGGACTTCAGAAGGGCGATGGAGTCTGCATGTCCAGACTGGACTTCAGGAGGACAATGGAGGCTGCAGGTCCAGACTGGACCTTTTTAGAGGACGACATGGATGCTGCAGGTCCAGACTGGACTGGACTTCAGGAGGATGATGGAGGCTGCAGGTCCAGACTGGACCTCAGGAGGTTGATGGAGGCTGCAGGTCCGCACTGGACTGACTTCAGAGGACGATGGAGGCTGCAGGTCCAGACTGGACTGGACTTCAGGAGGACGATGGAGGCTGCAGGTCCAGACTGGACTTCAGGAGGACGATGGAGGCTGCAGGTCCAGACTGGACCTCAGGAGGACGAGGAGGCTGCAGGTCCAGACTGGACTGGACTTCAGGAGGACGATGGATGGTGCAGGTCCAGACTGGACCTTAGAAGGACGATGGAGGCTGCAGGTCCAGACTGGACTGGACCTCAGGAGGACGATGGAGGCTGCAGGTCCAGACTGGACTTCAGGAGTGACGATGGAGGCTGCAGGTCCAGACTGGACTTCAGGAGGATCGCATGGAGGCGCCGGTCCAGACTGGACTGGACTTCAGGAGGATCGCATGCAGGCTGCAGGCTTCAGACTGACTGACTTCAGGAGGATCGATGGAGGCTGCAGGTCCAGACTGGACTTCAGGAGGACGAGTGGAGGCTGCAGGGTCCAGACTGACCTCAGAGGACGATGGAGGCCGCAGCCAGACTGGACTGACCTCAGGAGGACGATGTGGAGGCTGCAGGTCCAGACTGGACTGGACTTCAGGAGGACGATGGATGGTGCAGGTCCAGACTGGACCCTAGGAGGACGATGGAGGCTGCAGGTCCAGACTGACTCAGAGGACGATGAGGCTGCAGGTCCAGACTGGACTGGACTTCTGTGAGGACAATGGAGGCTGCAGGTCCAGACTGGACCTTAGGAGGACGATGGAGGCTGCAGGTCCAGACTGGACTTCAGGAGGACAATGGAGGCTGCAGGGCCAGACTGGACTGGACCTCAGGAGGACGATGGAGGCTGCAGGTCCAGACTGGACCTTTAGGAGACAATGGAGGCTGCAGGTCCAGACTTGACCTTAGAGGACAATGGAGGCCGCAGGTCCAGACTGGACCTTAGACAATGGAGGCTGCAGGTCCAGACTGGACCCAGGAGGCACAATGGAGGCTGCAGGTCCAGACTGGACCTTAGAGGTTGATGGAGGCTGCAGATCCAGACTGGACCTTAGGAGGACAATGGAGTCTGCAGGTCCAGACTGGACTGGACTTCAGGAGGACAATGGAGGCTGTAGGTCCAGACTGGACTGGACCTCAGGAGGACGATGGAGGCTGCAGGTCCAGACTGGACTTCAGGAGGACAATGGAGGCTGCAGGTCCAGACTGGACTGGACTTCAGGAGGACGATGGAGGGTGCAGGTCCAGACTGGACCTCAGGAGGACAATGGAGGCTGCAGGTCCAGACTGGACCTTAGAGGACGAAGGGAGGCTGCTGGTCCAGACTGGACCTTAGGAGGACGATGGAGGCTGCAGGTCCAGACTGGACTTCAGGAGGAAATTGCAAGCTGCAGGTCCAGACTGGACTGGACTTCATGAAGACAATGGAGGCTGCAGGTCCAGACTCAGACTGGACTTCAGGAGGATGATGGAGGCTGCAGGTCCCGGCCGACTGGACTCAGAGGACAATGGAGCTGCAGGTCCAGACTGACTGACTTCAGGAGGACGACAGGTTGCAGGTCCAGACTGACCTTAGGAGGATTTATGGAGGGTGCTGCAGGTCCAGACTGGACCTTTAGAGCACGATGGAGGCCAAAGGGTCCAGACTGGACTTCAGGAGGAAATTGAGGCTGGCAGGTCCAGACTGGACTGGACTCTCAGGAGGACAATGGAGGGCTTGGGTGTCCAGACTAGACTGGACTTCAGAGGATGATGGAGCTGTGTCCGATCAATTTCAGGAGGAAATTGAGGCTGCAGGTCCAGACTGGACTGGACTTCAGGAGGACGATGGAGGCTGCAGGTCCAGACTGGACTGGACTTCAGGAGGACGATTGAGGTTGCAGGACCAGACTGGACCTTAGGAGGACGATGGAGGCTGCAGGTCCAGACTGGACCTTAAGAGCACGATGGAGGCTGCAGGTCCAGACTGACTTCAGGAGTGAAATTGAGGCTGCAGGTCCAGACTGACTGGACTTCAGAGGACAATGGAGGCTGCAGGTCCAGACTAGACTGGACTTCAGGAGTGATGATGGAGGCTGTAGGTCCTGACTGACTTCAGGAGGAAATTGAGGCTGCAGGTCCCGCTGGACTGGACTCCAGGAGGACGATGGAGGCTTTAGGTCCAGACTGGACTGGACTTCAGGAGGACGATTGAGGCTGCAGGTCCAGACTGGACCCAGAGGACGATGAGGCTGCATGTCCAGACTGGACTTCAGGAGGACGATCGAGGCTGCATGTCCAGACAAGACATTAGGAGGAAGATGGAGGCTGCAGGTCCAGACTAGAACTTAGGAGGACGATGGAGGCTGCAGGTCCAGGCTGGACTGGACTTCAGGAGGACAATGGAGGCTGCATGTCCAGACTGGACCTCAGGAGGATGATGGAAGCTGCAGGTCCCGTCTGGACTGGACATCAGGAGGACGATGGAGGCTGCAGGTCCAGACTGGACTGGACTTCAGGAGGACGATCGAGGTTGCAGGTCCAGACTGGACCTTAGGAGGACGACGGAGGCTGCATGTCCAGACTAGACCTTAGGAGGACGATGGAGGCTGCAGGTCCAGACTAGACTGGACTTCAGGAGGACGATCGAGGCTGCATGTCCAGACTGGACCTTTGGAGGACGATCGAGGCTGTATGTCCAGACTGGACCTTATGAGGACGATGGAGGCTGCAGGTCTAGACTGGACTTCAGGAGGACGATGGAGGCTGCATATCCAGACTGGACTTCAGAGGACAATGGAGGCCACAGGCTAAGATTAGACCTTAGGAGGACGTATGGAGGCTGCAGGGGTCCAGACTAGACCTTAGAGGACGATGGAGGCTGCATGTCCAGACTGGACTTCAGGAGGACGATGAGAGACTGCAGGCCCAGACTGGACTGGACTTCAGGAGGATCGCATGGAGGGCTTTGCAGGTCTGACTAGACTGACTTCAGGAGGATGATGGAGGCTGCAGGTCCCGCTGACTGACTTCAGAGGACGCATGGAGGCTGCAGGTCCAGACTGGACTGGACTTCTCAGGAGGACGACAGGTTGCAGGTCCAGACTGGACCTGGGGAGGACGATGGAGGCTGCAGGGTCCAGACTGGACCTGTACATCGCGATGGAGGCTGCAGGTCCAGACTGACCCAGGAGGACATTGAGGCTGCAGGTCCAGACTGGACTGGACTTCAGGAGGACAATGGAGGGCTGCAGGTCCAGACTAGACTGGACTCTTGTGAGGATGATGGAGGCTGCAGGTCCAGACTGACTTCAGAGGAAATTGAGCTTGGTGTCCAGACTGGACTGGACTTCAGGAGGATGATAGAGCTGCAGGTCCCGGCTGACTGGACTTCAGGAGGACGATGGAGGCTGCAGGTCCAGACTGGACTGGACTTCAGGAGGACGATTGAGGTTGCAGGTCCAGACTGGACCTTAGGAGGACGATGGAGGCTGCAGGTCCAGACCGGACCTTAAGAGTACCGATGGAGGCTGCAGGTCCAGACTGACTTCAGGAGGAAATTGAGTCTGCAGGTCCAGACTGGACTTCTGGTGAGGAAATTGAGGCCGTGGTCCAGACTGGACTGGACTCAGGAGGACAATGAGGCTGCAGGTCCAGACTAGACTGGACTTCAGAGGATGATGGAGGCCGCAGGTCCAGACTGACTTCAGGAGGAAATTGGAGGCTGCAGGTCCCGGCTGACTGGACTTCAGGAGGACGACATGAGGCTTTAGGTCCAGACTGACTGGACTTCAGAGGACGATTGAGGCTGCATGTCCAGACTGGACTTCAGGAGGACGATCGAGGCTGCATGTCCAGACAAGACATTAGGAGGAAGATGGAGGCTGCAGGTCCAGACTAGAACTTAGGAGGACAATGGAGGGCTGTATGTCCAGACTGGCCCTGCAGGAGGATGATGGAAGCTGCAGGTCCCGTCTGGACTGGACATCAGGAGGACGATGGAGGCTGCAGGTCCAGACTGGACTGGACTTCAGGAGGACGACGAGGCTGCAGGTCCAGACTGGACCTTAGGAGGACGACGGAGGCTGCATGTCCAGACTAGACCTTAGGAGGACGATGAGGCTGCAGGTCCAGATCAGACTGGATTCTCAGGAGGACGAACAGGCTGTAATGTCCAGACTGACCCAGAGGACGTATCGAGGCTGTATGTCCAGACTGGACCTTATGAGGACGATGGAGGCTGCAGGTCTGTGACTGATCAGGAGGACGATGAGGCTGCAGGTCCAGACTGGACTTCAGGAGGACAACGGAGGCTACAGGTCCAGACTAGACCTTTAGGAGGACGATGGGAGGCTGCAGGTCCAGACTAGACCTTAGGAGGATCGACATGGGAGGCTGTGGTGTCCAGACTAGACTGGACTTCAGCAGATCGATGGAGGCTGCAAGGTCCAGACTGGAATTTCAGGAGGATGACATGGAGACTGCAGGTCCAGACTGGACTGGACCTCAGAGGTTGATGGAGGCTGCAGGTGCAAACTGACCTCAGGAGGATGATGGGAGGCTGCAGGTCCAGACTGGACCTCAGGAGGACGATGGAGGCTGCAGGTCCAGACTGGACCTCAGGAGGACGATGGAGGCTGCAGGTCCAGACTGGACCTCAGGAGGACGATGGAGGCTGCAGGTCCAGACTGGACCTCAGGAGTGGACGAGATAGAGGCTGCAGGTCCAGACTGGACCTCAGGAGGTTGATGGAGGCTGCAGGTGCAAACTGGACCTCAGGAGGATGATGGAGGCTGCAGGTCCAGACTGGACCTCAGGAGGACGATGGAGGCTGCAGGTCCAGACTGGACCTCAGGAGGACGATGGAGGCTGCAGGTCCAGACTGACCAGGAGGACGATGGAGGCTGCAGGTCCAGACTGGACTCCTCAGGGAGGCCCTCCCAAGGTGTTCCAGATTGTTACATTGTTCTATCTCTGGTCCTCATTCGGGAAGGATTCACGGTTTTTCTTGGTTAGGTTTAAAACCAACTTAAAGTGCTGAGTCAGTCTTGGTCTATGGACCATCATGGGTTTAGAAGTTGACACTGAAATGCTCCATGACTTGCTCCATTTCCCATCAGCCTCAGTGACGACTCAGGGTCAGACAGATTTCCTGCTGACTCATCAGAACGGCAGTAACCTGTTTTTTTTTGTGTTTGACATCTGCTCTTACATTCTCTCTGCTTTCACGCTTGCACCAATTACAAACAGGAGGTCATCAGATCTCCTCACAGAGCCGCCTGGTCATCGGTTTAGGGGGGGGGGGGGTCTCCGGGATTAGGTTTCCGCGGCATTAAGGCTTGTCTGACTCCCTTAATTAGATTTGTCTTCACCACAGCTGCTCCAGGGGGTATGGATCTAGATCTACAGTACGGTTCTTTAAAGCAGGACGTCCGGCTGCTGGGGCGTAGGGCTGGGGGGGTAAAAGGTCAGTGGGTTAGGTGGAGCCAACAGTAGGCAGCATCTGCTGTCTGACGAAGATGGATTGCACAACTGACGGACTTCCGGGTCACCACGTACTGCAAAGGTCAGGATCAGTCCAGAACTTTTTTTTTTAAATGATCCCATCAACTTCACCCTCTGGCTGAGTGTGTGTGTTGTCGGAGGGGCTTTGTTTGGGGAGGGCAGTGGTGGAGGCTACAAACCTGGAAAAGTTTCCGCTGGAAATGTTTTTGCTTCAGATTGAAACTGCACTTGGAGACCAGAGCGGTCAAAGACAGAACAAACAGGATCTTCTGGATCTCTGGGTCTTTTTGTGTCCTCCTGTTTCAGGTTTTTCTGATCCTTCCTGAAAGGAGGTCCTTCCATCGACAAACCTTTGGGTCAGGGGTGGGCAAACTACTTCCTGGGCTCCCCACGCGGCCCGTTAAACTGGAATACATTATATTGATATGAATAAATGGCAGATACCTCTATAGCCCTTTTCTACCGCCCTTTAACTCTTGTTCTATCTTAGATGACCCCCCCTTACATTAACGTGTTCTCCCTACCATGACAAAGGTGGATAAAGGTGGAAAGATTTCATGTAATCCATGGACACCAGTGAAGATCACAAATCATTGAAGAATAAAGGTTCAGAGCACTGTCTAGTGGGTCTAGATGACCCAACTCCCAACGTTAAAGTGCCTAGGATAGAACAAGGGTTAAGGCCCAAAGAGCTTCACAGTCACTGTTCCATTTACCCATAAACACTCATGTCGGCTCAGCTGCTGAACACCAGCGCCAGCCTATGATCACCAGGAGCAGTGAGGGGTTCAGTGTCACTTTGACACACTGGTGGGTGGGTTGGTAACTGAACCTGCGATCTTACAATCAGAGGTCGACGCCATATCTATGCCACGGCCGCCCCTCCTATTTTCCCTATAATTCTGGAGTCTCCCCATCGATGGTACGTTGACTTTTGTGTCAGAAAGTTACTCTCAAGATGGCTGCCGCTTGCTGCCGCTGCTTGCCGCCGCTTGCTGCTGCTAAATGGCCTTCTACAATCCTACTAAAATCTACATGATCCAATGGAATTACACTGATCTAAAGCCTTCAAGTGCTGAATCTACAAACTCTTCAAATATCTGAAGAGTATTCCGAGTTAAAGCTGGATATCCGGTGGAATATTACTGATCACTTGCCTGTGTTTGCAGTGTTGAAAAATGTGTCTTCAAAGAAAATGTATACACAGACCCAGGGAAAATGGATAAGGTGTTGCAGTCCTGATAACATTGATTCATTAAGGAGGGCTCTATGTAATCAAACATGGAATGAAATCTATGCTTCTACCAATGTGAATGAAGCTTATGATGCCTTTCTGCATCGATACATAGAGCTTTATAATTTAAACTGTCCAAAAATTAAAATTAGTCATAAAAAAATAATGAAAAGCCTTGGATAACCAAAGGTATTGAAAAGGCTTGTAAAAAGAAAAATGCACTATACAGACAGTTTGTAAAAGTAAAAAGTAAAGAAGCAGAAAATAGATATAAAAATTATAAAAATAAATTGGTGAATATAATAAGAAATTCTAAAAACAGTATTATCATAAGTTAATTGAGCAACACAAATTACACACGCAAGAGACTTGGAAAATAATAAACAAATTAACCAAAAAAAAAAAACAATAAGAAATAAGAGTATCCAAGTTATTTAAAAAAAATGATATTCATATCAGGAACCCAATGCTTATTGCAAATGAATTAAATGAATACTTTGCTAATGATGGAAATAAACTTGCAATGGCAATAAAAGAGCCAATAAAGAAGTTGAAAGAACTTAGTATCCAATCAAACAAGTTCTCAATCCCCCCGAGCATCCGGACCCAGGCAGCCCGGGAGGAAGGGACCGCCCACCCCACCGGCCAGGCACAGAGAGGGCCCCGCTACAGGGGACCCCGCCGGTGCCCAGAGGCACAAGCGAACACAGTGTCCGGCCCCCAGGCCACAGGACAGGAGCGCTTAGCCGTACCAGGCGGCAGCCATGGGGGCCACCGGGCGCTGGACACCGAGACAAGGGCCAGGGACGAAGCCAGGGCCCCCGGGACCCATGAGCCTGGGGGCCCAGACGCCGGGTCCGCCTATGGCCTCCTCTGCGCCTGGCTGGGTGGGAGCCCCCCCCTGCTTGGGTCCCGTCGCCTGGGGCGCTCCCGGCCTGGGGGGTTCTCCTTCCCTCTCCTGGTCTGGCTGGGTAGGATCTGGTTCCCCTTATGAACCCACAGTTCAGGTCGGCAGCACGTGAACACTGCTCCCTGTCTGCTTCATCCCTCCTCCTTACCCACAGTGTATTGATGGACAGATTTTTTTTCACTCATCTTAGTGTCAGATTTTCACCTTTGATGTAATATTTGTCTTTCCAGCAGATCTGGTAGAATTGTTACAGCTTAAAATTAATAACTTATTCAAATCAGTGCTTGTATCCCCCACCTTTTCACCTCTTCCTTTTACTCTCTTCCACCCCCCCCCCCACATTCTTCCCCTCTCTTTCCCCACACACACTAAATGTAACAAACACATAACAAATAATAAAAAAACAAAAAGGGGTTTATACAAATGTACACTTTGGTTTTTAGAAGTTCTATAATATATATTTGTAGTAAAAACTGTCCAACACAAAAGGCCTTCAGCTCTAATCTGTTTCATCAGTTGTTGGACAAAACAAGTAAAAAAAAAAGAAAAAAAAGAAATGTCTGCTGTCCTGAAAAGGAACATTTACATTCCAGTGTAACTGAGCCTTTCAACATGTCAGATGTCAATAAAGTTTTCTGCTCTGGGTTACAGCACAGAACTATGATGATTTCCTCCATCAGTCTGCTGGTTCATCAGAATCCTCAATCAAACGTTCCTGATTGTAACATTCAGTGCAGCAATAAATGGAAATTCATCCGTGGGATGGTAGACGGCGTGTACCTGTACAGCGCTTTCTACCTTGCTGGAAGTCACACACACATTCACACACTGGTGGCGGCTGCACTGCCGAACACTGGCGCCAACCTTCCACCAGAAGCCAGGTGGGGTTCAGTGTTATGCCCAAGGAAACTTTGACACATGGGCGGGTAGGACGGGAATAGAACATGCAATCTCCTGAGAGATCGACCACTGCACCACTGCCGCCTGAAGCACTCGTGACGGAATGGCTGATTGGGTCATGACTCCTGGTTCTGTTTCTGTGGGGGGTGTTTGGATCACAGCTTTCCATTGGGCTCACCTGGCATGCCACACCCATTTGAGCCGGTTCCATCTGCTCTATCTGCCCTTTGCTTAAAGCACAGATTTGATCTAACAGGTTAACCCTTGTGCTATCATATGGGGTCAAAATGACCCCACCTGTACAAAGACGTGTTCTCCCTACCATGACAAAGGTGGAAAGATTTCATGTAATCCATGGACACCAGTGAAGATCACAAATCATTGAAGAAAAAAGGTTCAGCTCAAGTTAAGACTGATGCGTCAGATTGGACAGTTTGAGATTCTCTGATGTTCCGCGTGGGTTTTGTCTCACAGATCGTTTTCACGTTCCCCAAGCTGCTCAGAAGAATGACAAGACTCAATTATATATCTTTTTGATCAAAACCCACATCTGACCTCCTGCTGTTTTCCCTGAGAAACGTGATGTTTAAATAATTGATCCAGCTCTTAAACTGCACTCCAGTTCTGCTTTTCAGGCCTGTTTGTTGCAACGCCGTCGACCTTTCTGGTATCCCCCCGTCAGCTTCTTTCTATCGTGTCTCGTTGGGCGGCACCTCTGCTAAAAGCTGATCCTCATGTTCTCACTCCACTAGAACATCAAGCATTCATGGCTGCGGGGGGGGGGGGGGGCACGAGGATGATCGCACTAATCTGACACTTTCTCCAGAAAATTCCCGTACGCTTCTGCACTGACCAAAAATATAAATACACTTTTGTTATTATTCCCTTTTTTTATTGTATGAATTCAAAGATGTGAAACATTTTCCACATCCACAAAATAACCAGTTCTCTGAAATATTGTTCACAAATCTGTCTAAATCTGTGATAGTGAGCACTTCTCCTTTGCCAAGACAATCCATCCCACCTCGCAGGTGTGCCATATCAAGATGCTGATTAGATAGCATGATTATGGCACAGGTGTGCCTTAGACTGGCCACAAGAAAATTCCACTCTGAAATCTTCAGTTTTGTTTTATTGAGGGGGTCAGGGGACTCAGACAACCAGTCGGTTTCTGGTGTGACCACCATTTGCCTCATGAAGTGCGACACATCTCCTTGTTGATCAGGTTGTCTACTGTGGCCTGTGGAATGTTGGTCCACTCTTCTTCAATGGCTGTGCAAAGTTGCTGGATATTGGCAGGAACTGGAACACGCTGTCGTATCCGCCGATCCAGAGCATCCCAAACATGCTCAATGGGTGACATGTCCGGTGAGTATGCTGGTCATGCAAGAACTGGGATGTTTTCAGCTTCCAAGAATTGTGTCCAGATCCTTCAACATGGGGCCGTGCATTATCATGCTGCAACATGAGGTGATGTTGTTGGATGTACGGCACAACAATGGGCCCCAGGATCTCATCACGGTATCTCTGTGCATTCCAAATGCCATCAATGAAATGCACCTGTGTTCTTCGCCCATAACATACGCCTGCCCATACCATAACCCCACCACCACCATGGGCTTCTCGATCCACAACATTGACTCCAGAAAACCGCTCACCCACACGACGCCACACACGCTGTCTGCCATCTGCCCTGAACAGTGTAAACCGGGATTCATCCGTGAAGAGAACACCTCTCCAATGTGCCAGACGCCATCACATTGGCTCACTCAAGTCGGTTACGACGACGAACTGGAGTAAGGTCGAGACCTCGATGAGGACGACGAGCATGCAGATGAGCTTCCCTGAGACAGTTTCTGACAGTTTGTGCAGAAATTCTGTGGTTATGCAAACCGATTGTTTCAGCAGCTGTCCGGGTGGCTGGTCTCAGACGATCTTGGAGGTGGACATGCTGGATGTGGAGGTCTTGGGCTGGTGTGGTTACACGTGGTCTGCGGTTGTGAGGCCAGTTGGATGTGATGCCAAATTCTCGGAAACGCCTTTGGAGACGGCTTATGGTGGAGAAATGGACATTCAATTCCCTAGCACCAGCTCTGGTGGACATTCCTGCTATCAGCATGCCAATTGCACGCTCCCTCAGAACTTGTGACATCTGTGGCGGGTGCTGTGTGATACAACTGAAGATTTCAGAGTGGCCTTTTCCCATGGCCAGTCTAAGGCACACCTGTGCAATACTCATGCTGTCTAATCAGCATCTTGATATGGCACACCTGTGAGGTGGGATGGATAGTCTTGGCAAAGGAAAAGTGCTCACTATCACAGATTTAGAAGGTTTGTGAACAATATTTCAGAGGACTGGTTATTTTGTGTATGTGGAAAATGTTTCACATCTTTGAGTTCAGACCATAAAAAATGGGAATAATAACAAAAGTATTGCGTTTATATTTTTGGTCAGTGTATATTTTCTCCTTTGGGCAGGTTCTGTGGATTCTCCTGAAGTCACGGAGTAACAGAGAAAACATCTGGGAAGCTCATCCTCAGAATGGAGCAGGTCCCCGTCCGCTCCAGTGTTTCCACAATTAAGTCTAAATTTTTAAGATGCGTCTTAGTACAGATTAACCCTTGTGCTATCATAGATGACCCCCCCCTTCCATTGACGTGTTCTCCCTTCCATGACAAAGGTGGATAAAGGTGGAAAGATTTCATGTAATCCATGGACACCATTGAAGATCACAAATCATTGAAGAAAAAAGGTTCAGAGCACTGTTTAGTGGGTCTAGATGACCCCACTGTCTAGTGGGTCTAGATCAGTGTTTTGAGCCACGGCACACTTTAACCTTGACAAAAATCCCGCGGCACACCAGCATCCAAAAAAATAGATAAATAAAAAAAAAAAGAAAAAGCTCAGTCTGTATTGATCTACAGCCGCTCTGCAATCTCACACGCATTTTTGTGATAATTGTTGCAGAAAAAGCTGGAAGCTGCAGCTGTTTTTTTTCTAAAATATATATCAAAAAATTAAGTCAAAAGATTCAAAAACTGTTTGATGTGTGTTCGTTGTTTTAAGACGTTAAGAGGAGAGACTCATTGTGCGCTAAGACAGTAACTTTACTGCATCATGGGAGATGTAGTGCCGATAATCTGCCGACCGCAGAAAGACCAGCGTCTTTGAGCTTCATTGTTTTGTTCACTTGTTCCACGGTCTGATACCGGATTCTGTGGAAAGCTACACCGCTAAAGACGAGCTTTAGCTGGTATTTTAGCTAGAACTGAGCGACTTTACGAGCTAAATCGGAACAAGGAAGTGAAGACTTTAACCACTTCTGATTGGTCAGACTGATGGCATGTGATTAAGCCTTCAAGAATGATTGGTGGAGACAGTTAAAGGGGCGGGACTTTTCCTTACAGAGTTATAGCTGCAGCTAAATCGCGGTATCCCGTTATTCTTATCAAAATGTCTTTAATAGAATCATATAAACACAAAGAAAAAATAATTTTATGATATTTCATATTCTTAACTTCTCAGTGTTTTATCAGGGCCTGTTTGGATGAACAAAGAGCTGATTTCCTGGAAATGGTAATTGCTTTTAGATCAGTTAATGAGGGCATTTTCTCACGGCACACTTGACCATCTCCCACGGCACACTGGTTGAAAAACACTGGTCTAGATGACCCCACTCCCAATGTTAAAGTGCCTAGGATAGCACAAGGGTTAAGCTCAGTCAACTCGTTAGGGTTTACAGTGTTTGTGCGTCTGGTGGTTGATGAGGTGAGTGGTCACAGCTGGTTCGAGTCAGGAACAGAGAAGAGATGGGAGGGGGCACCATGACATTTACTCCACATAAGTCATGACCCCCTCCACTCTTGTCTGGGTTTCTGTCTTATTCACAATGTTGAAAGCTAATATTAAACGTTTTTTACTTAGAAAGTTTTGTTTGCAGTGTGGTGGCATGAATATCACTTCATACACAAACCCGACCCGAAGGAGTGTCTCGTCATGAATCACCCTAATGAACCTTTGTGGACAGAAAGTTCTGTTCAAAAGTTTTAACTGAAAGAGAACAACTCGCAGAGATCTGGGCCCTCATTTATAAATCTTTGCGTACACAGCAAATTTGGCAGTGTTAAATCAACTCAAAAAGAGTTACATTTAACACCATTTCCGAGTGTATTTGGTCCTTATCAGATTTGGTGTTAAACCAACTCTTTCTAAAGTGTTAAAATTCTGGAGTAAATTTAACTCAAAACTGAGTAAAAATTTAACTCTGGCTGACACTGCACAGTGTTAATAAAATTTAACTCTTTGGATCATTTTACTCTGTATAGAGTAAATATAACTATTTGGAGAGTTGATATATTACTCTATTGAGGTGTGAAATTGACTCTGATTCTAATCAAATCAAATCAAATCAGACTTTATTTATAAAGCACTTTTCATATAAAAATATAACACAAAGTGCTTTACATTAAAACACAACAAAATATAAAAACAAGCAGACGATTTAAAAATAAATAAAAAATAAATAAATAAATAGGGCCCCCCTCCCCGTACCTAGCCCCCCACTCCTTTCACACCTCCCACCCCTAAGTGATGGCAAAGGACAATGAGAAATAGGCTGAGCACAAAACAGGATGCAGGAAACGCTGATAATTGGAACCTCCCCCTCCGTGAACAGCCGCATAGACAGCCAAATGCAGCATCACAGGCGGGGACCGCTCCACCACAGCTAAGTGGCGATGCAGGTCCCCATCTAGAGCCGCAGTGGCTGAACAGCAGCCGACCCAGAGGGAGAGGTTCCAACTGAGGAAGCACCGGAAATAAAAATGAATAAAAATGAGAATAAACAAGTAAACATATTGATAAAAACATTAAAATAAGGTAAATTAAAATAACGCGTTAAAAATCAGATTCAAGTTCATAAAACAAGATAAAATGGATGAATAAATAAATAAAATAAAAAGTACATATAAATAAATAACTGAATAAATACATAAAAGCAGTAAAGCATTAGCTAAAAGCCAGGTTAAAAAGATGGGTCTTAAGCCCTTTCTTAAAAGCATTAATGCTCTCTGCGGCTCTCAGGTCCTCCGGCAGACTGTTCCATAAACGGGGACCATAGTGCTGAAATGCAGCTTCTCCATAGGTTTTAGTTTTTACAGTTGGAATGGTTAACAGTCCAGAGCCAGAGGATCTCAGGGTCCGCGAGGGTTCATATCTTACTAAAAGATTTGATAAATAAGAAGGCGCAAGACCGTTAAGACATTTAAAAACAGTTAAAAGTATCTTAAAATCAATCCTGAAGCATATGGGGAGCCAATGCAGGGATTTTAAAATTGGGGTGATGTGAGCCCGCCTCCTGGTCTTTGTGAGAACTCGTGCAGCAGAGTTCTGGAGAAGCTGAAGGTTCTTAATGTTGGTTTTTGGAAGACCAGCAAGCAGGGCGTTACAATAATCAATTTTACTCATTATAAAAGCATGCATTAGCATCTCCATATTAGCCAGAGAGAGTAGTGGGCGGACTCTAGCCAGATTTTTGAGATGATAAAAACCAGTTTTAACCACCTGTTTTATATGTGGGATAAAAGTTAGCTTAGAGTCGAAGATAACACCCAGGTTTCTGACTGTTTCTGAATGACTTAATGAAAGTTCCTGTAGCTTCAGAAACTGTTTCTCTCTCTTGGCTTCAGGACCGATAACTAAAATTTCCGTTTTGTCCTGGTTGAGCTGCAGAAAATTATTTGCCATCCATAATTTTACATCTAAAATACAGTTAAAAAGTGCTTCTATTGGTCTTGTGTCATCAGGAGACATAGCTATGTACAGCTGGGTGTCATCAGCATAGCTATGAAAACTGATGTTGTGGCTCCTGATGACATTCCCCAGAGGAAGCATGTAAATGTTAAAAAGCAAGGGGCCAAGGGTGGAACCTTGAGGCACACCACAATTAATTTCATGGACCCCAGAGAAGTGTCTGTCCATGCTTACCATAAAGTTTCTCTCCATGAGATACGATTCGAACCACTTGAGAACAGTCCCTGAAAGGCCAAGACTTTTTAGTCTGTTTACAAGGATCAGGTGATCAACAGTATCAAAAGCTGCACTTAGATCTAGTAGAACTAGTACTGAGATCTGACCTGAATCCAAGGCACATCTGACATCATTAACAATTTTTAACAAGGCTGTCTCTGTGCTGTGGTTCGTCCTAAAACCAGACTGGTTTATCTCAAAAATGTTGTTTTGAGAGAGAAACTCATTCAGCTGAATAAAAACAAGTTTTTCTAAAACCTTACTTAAAAATGGCAAGTTGGACACAGGTCTGTAGTTATTAAAAACTGAAGGGTCTGAATTAGTTTTCTTGAGTAATGGTTTCACCACTGCCGTTTTAAAGGCAGCAGGAAAAATACCCGTCTGTAGAGAGGAGTTCATGATATTTAGAATCTCACTCTCAAAAGACTCGTAAAAGGATTTAAAAAGTGATGTAGGGATGGGGTCTAAAAAACAAGTTGTTGGATTAGCTTGGGAGAAAACTCGACCAAGTGTTGCAGCTTCAACCAGGTCAAAACTGTCCAGTGCTTCCTCAGGTAAAATCAAGCCATCATTACCAATAGAGAGGCTTTTCTGTCCTTTTATGATGTTGGATCTGATAGAATCGATCTTGCTCCCGAAGTGGTCTGCAAAGTCCTCACACAATGAGGCGGAGGCTGGCATTGGGTTTTTGTTTGCATTTGAGTTGATCAGGGACTCAATTGTGGTGAAGAGGACTCTGGGGTTATTTTTATTTACAGAAATGATGTTCGCAAAATATGAATTTCTGGTCTGTTTTACTGTTTGATTATATAGTTTTAGTTGGTTTTGGTATAATTGATAGTTTATTTCAAGTTTGTGTTTTCTCCAAAGTCTTTCGGCAGATCTACAACGTCTCTTCAATTGTTTAATTTCCTCAGTTCTCCAAGGGGGTGTGGCTTTGATTCTTATTTTCTTAGATGTTAGTGGAGCAACTGAGTCGAGAGTGGATTTTAATTTACTGTTAAATTTTCCAACGAGTAGATCACAGGGGGCCGGTAAGACAGGTGGAGAGTAGGAGCGAACAGATGTAATAAACTTTTCGACCACTTCAGGAGTCAAGTAGCGTTTCTTCACCGTTCTCACAGAGGTCTCCTGCCTTGTAAAACCAGTGATGTTAAAAAGCACACAGTAATGGTCAGATACAGCCAGATCCACAACAGCAGACACACTGGTAGGTAAACCATGACTGATGACGAGGTCAAGAGTGTGCCCCTTGTTGTGAGTCGGCTGCAATAATACTGAACACTGCACTGAGTTATTGGAGGCAACACTACACTTTCAATTGGCTCTGAAAGGTGTTACCTTTACTCTCAATTGGAAGAAATAATTTACTCTTTAGCTGAGTAAAACAAACTCCGATAAAAGCTGGTCTTGAAAGTTAAAACTAAGTTTCAGTTTATTATTTACATTTTTCAATTGTTAAATAACATTTTATTAAAACATTGCAAAAGTACATAATTGGAAAGAAAAGGACCAAAAACATGTTTTTTAAAACTTTATTCTACATCACTCTTTAAAGCAACATGTAGCATTTACTTTTCCTCGCTAGCTGTACAAACAACGGAAAATAGAAATAGTGAAGCAAAAAAAGTGAAACGTTGCCAAATGAGATTCGCCTGCCGTGCCAGGTATCCCAGTTCACAACATTGTTCACATTTTTAACAAACACAGTATCAGTGGGGTTGTGCAACTCCAAATTTTCGTCCATCACAGAACCCCAGGTAAATAGCAAAACATAAAATTACGAGGTAGATAGTTTCAGAGGTACATGTTAAACCAATCCACAGGTTAACTTATCAGCTTAGCAACATCAGCTCTTTAGAACAATGACCTTAAGTCTCCATGAAATGACAATAGGGAACAATATATAAGCCGGTGTCACTTGTACCGTACTTCATCTGAACATCAAAAGGTTTGAAATAAAAAAGATCATTTATGTAAAATAGTTTTACAACCTTTTCTGGATGGGGTTGGACCTTGAAAGCATGGTAGTGATAATCAAAACACAATGTTTCCATCAATTGTCCTCCAAGCAAAACAGCATCATCTTTTACAGCAATCATGTCAACTTTACAAAATACAGGCATCTCACACACTACCTCAGTACATACTATGAAATCACGACGGTATTCTGTACCATAATTTTTTATCCATTTGGCAAAAATCACAGAGGTTGACAAATCAGTTCCCAATTTTACAGCAATTTCTGCACCCTGTCCCAACTCGAAAAGTGTCATCATCTTTCCAGGACCCAAAAGTAATTTTTCTTTGCCAAAAGATTCAAAATACATTGCCATGTAACTTTGGTGCTTTTTAGCTAATGTCATTGAGATGTTTTTAAAGTTTTTTAATTGTTGCTTGAAAAATTTGTGTTTTGCTTCGTAACGCATGCACCAAGTGTGCAAAATTGGACCAATGTGCCTAATACTTCGGGGGTAGTGGATCATAAAATGATGTTTTGGCAAGAGATTTATTTCAGGAAATAACTGCTTGAATAGCTGATGATGATCAATGACTAAATGTTTGAGGTATATGGTCATGCCCTCTGACAAAACTGGGGAAAAGACAATGTTAACTATTTGTAGAAGCAAAAGTAGGAGACGCCAGTGCTTATCATCTCTCTCAATCAAATCACCAAAAAGCATAGGCGTGTTCCGCAACAAGCACCAGGACTGTATGGCATTTAATCCCAAATCATTGGTTCCATCCATCAACTTATCTGTAGGCAGAGATGGACGGTTTCGCTGCTGATTAAAACCATAGTCATATGCATGTATTCTGCCAGCAACTTGTTCAGCACTTAAGAAGTTACTTTGAATGTATTTCAGAACCAGTTTCACTTCAAACTGACCAACTCCCTCTAGAATGTCATGCATAATATCTACAGAGAAGTTGTTGGCTGTGTTAAAATACTTCAGGGAATTCAATAGACAAAAGCGCTTCACACCATATATATATGAGGAAGTCTGGGATCTGCTTGTACAGTTTGACAGTGCTGTGCATGCATTTCAACTGTTCTTAAAACAACCTCTGGATCATTTTCACAGAATACATTTTGAAAATTGTGTTTTTCAAGAAGGCAGAAACGACAGCAATATCGAGCTCCAAATGACTCCACAAAGCCAAACAGGCCATGCAAACCAAGATTGTCACCAGTGACTTGCACAACAGTACCACGAATCATGTGTTCAAAATTTGGAATTTTAAGTCCTTCAGTCTCAAGCACTTTCAGATCATTAATAAGCGGTTCAAGTACTAAGTTAAAGCTATATCGCTTGATGTCCTGAGCATGGAATAGAGCACACAAATGAATATTGTTCAAAGATGAATTAAAAGTAGGGGGGAAATTTCTTAGAGTAAAATATATGGCGCCCAATTTATGAAGACCCCTTTTGGGTCCCAATACATTTGCAGTTTCAAAATCGTCGTAAAACAGCTGGATCTGCAAGGCATCTTTTTCAATTGAAAACAGTGGATTCTCTTTTAAATAGGATGCATCTCTCAAGTCTGCATATACACGTTCCTTAGACATATACCTGGGTTTGAACATGTCTTCAATGTTATCCTTTTGTAAAATACTCTTCAATGTCTCCAAGATGGGAACATATGCAAATGTATCAGTTACAATCACTTGATCATATGTCCCAGTAGTTTTATTTCTTCTGCTATCAAATCTTGTGCCAAGTACTTTTTGAACTGGCTGAATAACTCCCCATTTCTGTTTCAAGTGCTTATGGAGTTTTGCTTCAGAATTTAAAGATGAGAATGGATTTTCCAAATTTTTGAATGATTGTTCCAATTTGTTCCTACTTTCTGGTTCCTGTGTAATGCGCTGTAACGCTACCTCCTTAGCCTGGTTGTGAAGCTCAAAAACTACTTCCTCCATTGAAGAGACAAATTTTGTGACGTTTGACTGACTTAATCCAGCTGCTTTGAGTTGTGCAATGGCAGTGGCACACATGTCTAAAGGAATGGACTTTGTTTATTGGGTAGCTGTTGATGCCGCTGCCTCCACATCAACAGTAACAAGGTCTCTTGCATCACCAAGGTTTGGCCTGCTTGAACTGACATCGTTCTGGCCTTGTTGCTCAATTGTGTCCATGTGTTTGGTGTTTAAATGTTTTCTAAATCCAGAAAAAGTCCCAAGTACACGACCACATCCAGTCTGAGCACATTTAAGTCGTAGATTTTTCCCATCTATGTAACCATGAACTACTCGTAAATGCCTAACAAGAGTATTTGAACAAGTTAACTCAGAGTGACAAACAAAACACCTCATCTTAAATAGACAAGTTCAAGTGCTAATGAAGCAGCCTGGCCCGAACTTCTGCAACACGGGGGCTCTCCTTCACTTTCCCAACATCTATGTTGTACACAGTTGTCTGGATGAATGTGAACATGTTGTGTAGCATTGGATTGTATTTCGTGGCAAAAACAAAATGTGCCTTGAATAGTTCATCAAAGGCACTGAGTGAGGAAGCCGACCTGCAAGCGATGGCATTTTTGTCAAGGATGATAAAGAACTGATGGATTTCTTTCCTACTTCGTCCAACAGCCAGGAGATAGGGTTGAGTGCTTGTCGTAATGGAATCAAGATGTTCTAGAATGTTGGTTCCTATCTGAAATAACATGAAAAATACATTGAGGCTTTTACAATGACACCATAGTTATATTTCATTCCAAAAAATTACATTTAGAGCTGGGAAATAATGTAACTGGGCATAAGAAAACTTTCTGGTGCTAATCATGGTATCTGCACATGTATTCCCAACATGACAGCACCAGGCGCAATGCTGAAAATAAAAACACACCTTCTTGAAGACCACCAAATGCTTTTCTGCTTGGGAAGCAGACACTTTTCCTGGTCTTTTACGACCTTGGGCAGAGGGAGGAATAAGGTGCAACAGCAGCAGAATCGATGAGAGGTCACTGTCCCACCCTGTAAATACACAAACATTTAATTCAAATGGAGCATCAGCAAAAGTCAGACATGCTTATAGAATATTTTCATTTAACCCTTTAACTATTGCCAACATGTCACACAGTAATAGGACAAAGTAAAAGAAAAAAATTGTAACTATTGCAACTATACTATTGTAACTGTAGTTTAAACTGTCAAGTTTATTTTAATTTACAGAAAATTAGTAGAGTGTCAACTGCGTGTAACTCTTACCAATGCTGTCATCCACTTCGGCTCCACTGTCAGGGTTATCAGCTGCCAGGAGGAGATCTTCCAACTCACTGGTGGTTTGCAGCTTCCTGCATTGTTGGATGACTTTCTGCTTGAATGCAGTTGTCCATTTTTCCAGAAACTTGCCTGAGATTTCCTCCCCAAACATCAGAGTAAAATCTTGTTCCACCTACATTGAAGAGAAACTTAAATTTCACTGATGATTCTTTAAACCTTCTGAAATTATGAACTGTGTTCAAGAATAGGTTTATTTATTTACCAAGCCTTTGATGTCTTTAAAACGTGGAAAGACTGTCAGAACATTGCTTGACTGCTGCGGGTCAAGGACCATGTTGCGGCGGAAGTCAAATGTCAGCTTCATCTTCCTCTTGATTACATCTTCATCCGCTGAATGTTTAATCAATGCGATGGCCTCTTTACACTCATCATCACTCAGCACAGTTTCTGGAACTAACTGGGGTTCTCGCCTGGCAGCTGGTCCTCCAAGCTGATCATCATAAGATGTTCCTCCAGGTGATTCTTTACAACACAGGACATATTTTGATAGCCAAACATGCAAGAAAATTATATTTAATGAAAATTAATTCCAAAGTTTTTAAACTCTTTCAGAATAGTAGTGTTACCTCCATATGATGATCGCCTGTC
This sequence comes from Oryzias sinensis, assembly GCA_037389245.1. Classification (NCBI taxonomy): domain Eukaryota; kingdom Metazoa; phylum Chordata; class Actinopteri; order Beloniformes; family Adrianichthyidae; genus Oryzias; species Oryzias sinensis. The sequence goes on from CM074490.1 coordinate 38,571,253, forward strand.
TCTTGCAGCAGATCGCTGAATAGTTTTAATCCTCCATGCCAAGTAGCCTGTGCCACTCTCGCCATCGTAGTAATGATCCTGGTAAGACAGGGAACATCTCATTTGTAGTTCCACATTCACAATTTGGATAAACTTGGTATGCAAAGCATGTGTTACTTTTTTATCTATTTAATTTGTAAAAAGTACCTTTCAAAACTTTTATTGGTCAAATGTCTTAATAAACATTTAATGTAATCGTTTTTGGTGTGACTTACATAACCGGTCCTGGAGAAAGGATCACTCAGATAGGGAAAGAAGCTCACAATTCCCCTGGCATACATTTCTTTCACCTGTCTTGGTGGTGATGTCCTGCAATACAAAAAAATAAAAAAATTCTTAGTGTATGTAATGTAAGCTATGCTTCATGCTTTGTTAAAGATGAGAATTACATGTTTATGATACAGTGATTCTACTAAGCCATAATGATATATTACCCATTCTTCTCTGTCATGTCAGCAGCCAGTATGTTAACCATTTTTCTTCTGGTTTCATCTGATAAAGACTTGCTTCGATTATATTCATTTATTATGCGTTCTCCACCAGGTTTTTGGGTAAGAATGGATTCCACCAACTAAAAACACAGAAAAAAAGAACTTATGCATGTAACAGGGATAAGACAATAGACTAAATTCAATAAGCAAAATTTATTTTAGGGGTTCATATCCTTAAAAATAATCATTTGATTAGAATAATTCTTACGTGCTTGGCCTCTGAGTCCAGCCTTTGCCGTTTACTGGATGGACTCTCCGAAAGGATGACGGTGTCTTGAGAATCAGATGAATCAAAGGAGGATGGTTCTGATTGGTCAGAAGATTGTACCATAGGAACAGGATCTAAACATTAACAGAAGAAAATTAGAATGAAAGAAGACGTCAAACAAGTTCTTTTACGAAAAAATAGAAAATATAATTCGCACAAACCAGTGGCATATTGGATGGTTATCACTCCGACAGAGGGATCCTTAACTACATCCTGAAATACATCATCATCCAACTCAGTCCCAACGCTGTCAACAACCTTTACACCTTCTGTCACAGCAGGCACACCAAATTTTGCGAATGCTGCAAGAAAAACAACAACATGATTGTTTAAACCAGATGTATGAAATAATATTCTTTAAATACCAACATATCTAAGAAGTCAGGGACAACAAACATTCATAAATCAACGCATGAAGGTTTACTTAATCGTTTTTTTTACCCAAAACACACGCTCAGTTACTCAACGTGAACAAGACTAAGGAGAAAAAAACACTATCAATTACAATTCAAAGCTTTAAATTAAATGTTGTGTTCAATTTGTTACCTGCAATCAAAAACTCTTTTAGATCAAGCTCCGTTACTCTCACATATTTTTGGACATCACCAAGTCTGGTCTTAATCAACATGGTTCCTGCAGCACATAATTTCTCATAGTTAAATGGTACAATGTTATGGCAATTATAAAAAGAGCAAACATGTCCTTTACAATAGAGCATAGCTGCTGGAAGAATATCATATGTTAAAAAAATGTATCAAAAAACTTCTAAACAAAGCTCACATCAAGAGAACCACAACAGCGACATCTGCTGGCCAACAAAAATCCCATCACCTGAGTAAAGAAAATGTACCAATATTATAATGCACGCTTTGTTTCTCCTCACTAAATGAACAGCGAGTTGCATAAACTAACGTAGTACATATGTTCCTTTATGGATGTGCGCGCAGCTGCAGCGACAGTCTCCCTTCGAACGAAAATACGTTTATCGGGAGTTTTCCTAAAGTTGGAAAAATCTTTTAAAAAACAGTCGACATATTTGTCTTTTACATTCTTCCCAAATTTTTTTAACCGTGCAGTATAACTACCGACATTTTTCCGGTGAAACATCGATGGTCAAAAACCAAAAGGGTTCTGATGCTGCATTCAATCACCGACCGTGCGTGTAGGCAGCGGTTTCATAAACGCGCCTTCAGCCGGTGAAGCCCGCGACCGCATTCAAAAAACGTGCATAGCGACGCGTGAACGGGAGATCTGAACGCGGAAGCCCGGAATTCGGGTTGTCATGCGTTCGCATAGAGTTTTCAATGAAAGTGGCTGCTTGAACGCGATTCTACCGTGGCTAGCCTGGTTCAATTCAAATGCAATACCGGCAAATCTTCCGCAACCGCAGGAGAACGACAGCTGAGTTAGCAAAATCGGCTACCCCCGCCATGTGAAGACCAAAGCCCACAACAAAATACAATAAACTGAACAATCACTCACATGGCCAGTAATTCAGGATCGCAACGTCGGCGCCAAGAACCAAAGAATCTGCCAAGATCTTTACACCTCTTGCAAGACGACCAGAATGAGAACCGGAACTAATACGACCAATCAAAACGAGACCGTGACGTCGCGTCCCACAATTCCCTGAAAACGGACATAACCTTTGTAACAAAACGCCTAAATTAGTTGAGTCAGAGTAAAAAAATAAAAATAAAAACAAAAAAAATGACCATTACTGCAGTCTAGGAGTCTATGATAGCGGCAAGATAGCACTCAAAATTGAGTAAAACTATATACGAACAACATTAGGGGCGAGGGGGTGACATTACGCACAGCCACAAGGCACAAAAAATAGGTTAATTTTACCCGCTGTTTTTCACAAACACAGGGATTTTATTCCTCAATCCACGACAGACCCAGAGTTGACCAGAGTTTTTAAGTTAGATTTAATAAATAAAGCTATAAATCCCCATTAAAATATACATATTTAAAAACTTATTCAAGTATGACGGAGTTGGCGCGCATTTTAAGCTAGGTTTTCACTCGACCACGTCAGCCGTCTAGTGATTAGTGCCAAACTAGCTAAAATACTGCGGGGAACAACCAACAACACTGTTTATTTGACATCATATATTTTTACAATAGGAAAAAAAAAGTTAATACAGAATAAATATTCTTACCGTAGTTTTCGATGGCAAATGAAACGTTGACCACAGAGTCCAGGAATGGTTTGGTTCAAATGTGAAGAGGTGGGCGGAGCTTCTGGAGTTACGTTAACTCTACGTCTTTTAACACCAGATTTTGTCACCAACACTAGGTGGCGTTTTACTCATTACATTGTTGGAACATTTCTAAAAGAGTAAATGAACTTTAACACTGCAAAATTTACTGTGTAGGATTTGCGTCAGAAATGGCGTACGGATGAAACATAGGACGTGCGTACGCACAGAAATATTCAGATTTATAAACCGTGCGCACGCACATCCTACGCATCTTTCCCTTAATAAATCACAACCAATTCTAAATGCAGAGCAGCTTTAGCGGCTTCATGACACGCCCATAGTTGTCCATAAATAGTCCGTGAAACGCCCACAAATGAATATTCATTGATTGGGAAACCATGGCAAACACCGAGAGGAAAAGAAAAAAACGTAACTTCACTCAATGTGAAGTAGAAGTTATCGTTGGCGAGGTGGAAAAGAGGAGAAAAGTGTTGTTTGGAGGGCACAGTGTGGACATTACTAATGCCAAAAAGGCACGTGAGCGGCAAACGGTGGCAGATGCCGTAAATGCTGTAGCCTCACAACCTCAGACCGTGGCCCAAATAAAAAAGAAAAACCCGCAGAGGTCCAACAGGACGGCTGGAGGAAGTCAGAACCGGCTCATCAGCCACTCGTCCTCGTTTTCCAGCAAGTCTTCTTGCTGTCTGAAGATGCGTTCACTCTGAATTCTTCCATTTGCCACATCTTCTAAGATCAGCCATTGTGCGTCATTCCGCATTGTGATGGAGCATTTTATTTCC
>CM074490.1:38575557-38593057 GCA_037389245.1 Oryzias sinensis
GGAGCAGCTCCCCCTGAGGAGGAGCTGCCACGCCCCCTCCCATACGCAGAAGGTCATGAGGTCATTCTCCAAAGCAGCGTGTTTCTGTGCGGCCGTGTCCTTCAACCGTAGAAGCCTGAAGGAAACGGACACAGATGCGGCGACACGTCCAGTGAACACGGACTCTCTCTGTCATGTATGTGCAAGTAGATGCAGGTGTGTGTGTGTGTGCGTGCGTGTGTGTGTGCGTGCGTGCGTGTGTGCGTGCGTGCGTTATGTAACTGAATAAATCTTGGTTCAAACTAAAGGCATCTGGCATTCCTGTCTTCTTTATTTTGTTTCCTGTTTTCAAAGTATTTGTGGGCGGGGCTTCTGCTGCCTGTGAAGATGTTCTAGCAGATCAGTTCTAGCAGATCAGTTCTAGCAGATGGGTTCTGGCGAGTGGGTTCTAGTTTTCGTGGGATCCTGAAGCTGCTGGTTCTCTTCCTAACCGCAGAATCTGTGCTTCATTTCTAAACCAGCAAACCAGAGATTGTTCAGTTCAGAATTTCACAAAGATGGAAAGAAAACTCCAAAAATATTAACAAAGAGAAATGTTAGTGGTGGAGTGGTTGTCTGTCTTCACAGGGAGAAGGTTCAAGTCCCGGCTGTGTTTTTTCTTTGTGGAGTTTGTATGTCCTCCTGGATCATGTGTGGGTTCTTCCTCATAGGTTAGTGATTCTGAAGTGTTCTCTGATCGTGAACATGTGACTGTGGACAGAAACGTTTGAACAAACTTTATTGATAGGAAGCTTTGGGGAAACGTGCGGTTGACAAACTGCAGCTGCAATCAGGGAAGCTGATTGACATGTACTGAAGAATAGTCCGTGCTACAGACGGGGGTGGGGGGGTGGAAGCATTTATTACAACATGGAACAGAAAAGATTCAGTCGTTCTGTTCGGTGAGCAACACGCCATCAGGGTGAAAAGGTTTCACAAAAACAGATTAAAATGTTAAAACATCTGTCCCAGAAGTTCAAATACAGTAAACCCTTGTTTTTCGCGGGGGTTACGTTCCAAAAAGATCCCCTGATAGGCAAAATCCGTGAAGTAGAAACCTCTATTTTTTTAACAATTATTATACAATTAAAAACTCTATAATACATTGAAAAGAAAGAACAAACTGTTTTACAGGCTCAAGCATTTGTTTCACAAATAAAAGTACTTTAGAAAAGGTTTTCCAACAAATAACTTCTGTACTGGACTGTCAAATAATAACTTTAATCATCAATGTGAGCAGAAGGCTTCAAATCGGAGTAAGATTCTGCAGGCTGCAGCAAGGGGTAGTTGTCAAATTGAGGAGATTAGCCCCGCCCACCGCGACCCGAGAGTAATTGGATTAAACGGGAGAAAATTTAAAATGATAATAAAAAAAATACAAAGTACGGTCAGACAAATAGTGACTCAGGTGTATTTCACTGCTCTTGAGCCGCTGCATCCTGACTCCGCTCTGCAGTGTTTTCTCCCTTTGAAGCTGTGTTTGATCAGGAGAAGAACACAGTGATTGACAGTTGTTGTCGCTCTTTTTTCCATGGGTTATAGAGAAACTCGAAATGGCAAGATGATTTTCACGTATCTGTTGTAAATTTGGCAAGCTGTTTTATCTACGTGTACATATTAAACTGCAACGTTATTGACGCACAGGTAGAGAAGTGGAGTGACTTTTTAGCCAATCAGAATGCAGAACACAATGCACGATGAAAACCGTGAAAAGTAAACCGTGTTACAGCGAGGGATCACTGTATGTGTAAAAAGTCTCAGAGGAAATACGGGGAAATCAAAGATAACAGGCAGTGATGATGGTGAAAAACCGTCGCACACCGTAAAAATAACGCTTTGACCAAACGTCAGGAGAGAACAAACGTGGAACCAGCAGGTGACCTGATCTGACATAACGAGCTCACGCAGAGCTTTACTGCACTTGGAGAGTCTGATGGACAGATAAGGAGCAATAAGGCGCTGCTCCGCTTCACATCCAGAGGATGATGCAGCGCTCACACCTCCACCTTTATGAGCATCATCAATGGAATGACCTCCAGGGGTCTGTTTCAGAAAGTAGGTTTGACCAACTCTGAGGTCAAACCTGAACTCTGAGTTGGTCAATCGGGAGATTAACAACTCTGAGTTTTCAGTTTCAGAGCAGCTGATCAGAGTTAGATCAATCAACTCTGAGTGGACTGATTCGGAGGTGAGCGTGCGCACCGCGACTATAAGAAGCCATTATCAATGGAGCGCAGATATCACGAGTCACCATGGCAACCGTGAAAAAAAGAGGTCTGCGTATTTTTCTCCAGCTGAACTTGACGTGCTGCTGCAGAGTTACAGTGAATATGAGCAGATATTCCAGAAGAAAAGCAACACCGCTGCATCTGCAAAACAGAGACAGTTAGCGTGGAAAACATAGCTGCTCAAGTTAATGCCTAAGTTTGCATTTAAATCATTGTTATAAAATATTGGCTGTAATAACTTTTTAAATAGCGTAAGGAGTGAAATAAAAAATGGTGATATTTAGGTGTACTTTTGAAGTGTTATTCCTGGTGTAAATGCATGAAATGCTGCATAGTGTACAGAACCAATCAGGGGGGAAAAATGCATTTAACGTTGGTAATGTTTTGAGGACTTTTTTGTTGTTCTCCTTTCTTTTCTCTCGTCTTTCCGACCGTGGTCAGAAGCGCAGCGGAGATTTCCTTCAGGGCCGAAGGGAATTCTCCTTCGGGGTTCACTTCCCGTTGGAAACCCTCAACCTCCAGAGCGGATTAAGAATGACTCCAAAACAGTTATTCTGGGAATGACACCTTCCCTTTATTTAACTAAGTGCTCCGTCCTCCGAACACACAATATATACCGCTCTACCCCCCCCCCCCATCTGCACCTGCACTCGCCCCTCCCCTTGTCTCTCGTGGATCGCACCCCGCTCAGCACACACACGCTGCAACACTACCCTTGTATTGATCAAGTGGAATAGGTTTATATGGGATTAAGAAAGTAAGCAGTGCTAGCAAATTGTGTTTCCAAAAAGTAATTGTTACATTAATCTAATTCAATGTCCCTGATTTCATTTTCATGTAGATGCAATCCTGCAGGAATTAAAAGAACATGGCAGCAGCTAAAAATGAAGTATAAATATATTTGACATATGAAACATTTACATAGCAATACCTAATGTTGTTTTCATTTTATATATGTGATTGACTGCAACGAAAAACGGTAACGCTCAAACATAAACGTATGGGGAAATGACAAAACATCGAGTCTTCTCAAAATCCTCGTACGAGGTAAATATAATTCTCTACGAATTAATGCAGCCTCCTCGTCTATTGGGTCCTCCAAAAAAGGACAAGCCATTCTTGTCACTTAGACCGTCTCTGTGTGACGGACATTTGGGCAATGAAGGTTAAAGCGAAACATACTGCTTCGTCTTTAAAAAGGGGAGGGGACCGGCAAAAACCTTGAGTTTGGAGAATAAAACCTGCTCCCGACCAGGTTAGGTTCACAGCATCAGTAACCATGGATACTGACTCCGAGTAGAAGTTACCTCTCTTTCAGAAACGGGTTTGACTTACTCTGATTACTCTGGTTTAACAAACCTCCCATTCTGAAACGGAAAACCCAGGGTTTCCCTGATTTCAGGGTTAACGCACTCAGAGTTTACACTTAACCTCCTTTCTGAAACAGGCCCCAGGAGAATGAACAAAAAACAAAAACCATAATAATAACTATGTAAAACTGGTTATGCAAAAATAAAACAAAAATAATAAAGGCAAATGAATCTGTTAAAGTTTCAGGAGAGACCAAGCTTCAACTGTTCTGACAGCTTTTTTGTTAGTGGAGGATTTTATACTGTTCACATACAGAACCATTTCTTTCTGAAAAACATAAAACACTGGCTTTTGTTGGAATATTTACACTTGTGTATAAAGTGTTTAGCCATAATTATGAGTAAATTAACTACATATTTTATCTGCATTAAGTTTCTCTTGTGTAAAATATCCGAAAATAATCTGCTCATAAAATAATCTATAATCTACACACAGATGAGTTCTCATAAAATGTATCACATCTTTCCAAAATAGTTGAGTGAAGGAGCAAAACCAAAAAGGATGAGGCTCAGTTTCTGGTGAGGAATGACAGAATGAACAGTTTATGTCCAGATCTTTTTTTAAATTTGGTAAAGAAATGTTTCACTGGATAAAATTTATGAAGAATTTTGAAAGAAATGTCTCTGATTTTGTTGGTGATGAAATACTTTTGGGGCAGAGTCCAAACCTTTTCCCACTGAATTCTACATCCAAAGCTGTTCCAGTCAGAGATAACATGCGGTCATGTTGAAACAGAGAACGGATACTTTGATTATTCCTGCTAGCTGAAAAACAAATCTTTCCACACCACAAATCTGTTCATTTGGGAGGAGAACATGGAGTATTTGAAGGAGAACGGCTCCACAGAAGTCTAAGACCACCTGGGATGCTCCAGTAACCAATGAAACCTCTGCAGGTGAGACATGCAGACTATAGGTGGACAGAAACTCAACGGATGACATCAGGTTACCATGTGGATTCATCAGCTGTGTTACAAGAGAAATGTTCTTTTCAAACCAATTTTCAAGAAAAATACTCTTGTTTTTGTGTAGAATATCTGCGTTATTCCAAATATAGTAGCGATGAGGAGAAAAATTATGCTTGTAGATCAAAGTCCATGTTAATAAAACCTGCTTATGAAAATTAGACAGTTTTAAGGGAATTTTCTCTATTTTGAAATTACATAATAGAAGAAATGGCAGACCTCCAAGCTTATCAAATATATATTTAGGTATGAAATTCCAAAATGAGGATTCACTTTTTAAGAAGTTTTTTAACCATTTAATTTTGAGGACATTGTTTAGAGTGGAGAAGTCAAGAAAGTCAAGTCCTCCGTTTTTAGATGAATTAATTACTACTGATTTTCGTACATAGTGGATTCTGTTTCTCCAAAGAAAATGAAAAAGTATCTGATCAATCCTTTTTGCAGTTTTACTGTCCAGAGATAGTGAGGAAGCAATGTAAACTAGTCTGGAAACTCCTTCTGCTTTTGCTAAGAGGTCACGACCTTTTAGAGAAAGATCTCTCTGTAGCCAACGATTAAACCTGCTTTGTACTTTAGCAATCATAGGATTAGAGTTCATCAGCTCTCTTTGTTTTTGATCTTTAGTTATCTGCAAACCCAAATATGTGACTTTGTCCTTGACTACTATACTATTTATGGATGTTAGAGCACATTGTTTCAGAGGAAATAACTCACATTTCTTAAGGTTTAGGTAAAGTCCAGATGCTTTTGAAAATGTTTCTATAACTTGAAGAACCCTGGGAACCTGTAAAGGGTTTTTTTAAGAATAATGTGGTGTCATCTGCCAGTTGACTTATAAGAATATTTTTACCAGCAATGGAAATTCCATCAATATTACTTGATTTTATATATCTGCAGAAAACTTGTGCAACCAGAGGAAACAGGTACACAGAGACGGGACACCCTGTCTTATTCCTCTCTGGAGACAGAATCTGCGAGTGGTGCCAGCGCTCAACTTAACAGAACTATTTCCATTTGCATTAACAGCACTACACAAACAATCCCCAAAACCCATCTTTTCCAGACAGTAGAATAGAAAAGGATGCTCAACAGTATCAAATGCCTTACAAAAATCAAGGAAAGGAATGAAGCTTTCGTCAACAGCAATGAGGTCAGCAGGAAGTGAAGGATCTAAACCAGTAAATAGAGGATCTCCAGCAGGAAGTGAAGGATCTACAGCAGGAAGTGAAGGATCTAAACCAGTAAATAGAGGATCTCCAGCAGGAAATAAAGGATCTACAGCAGGAAGTAAAGGATCTCCAGCAGGAAGTGAAGGATCTACAGCAGGAAGTAAAGGATCTCCAGCAGGAAGTAAAGGATCTACAGCAGGAAGTGAAGGATCTACACCAGGAAGTGAAGGATCTACAGCAGGAAGTGAACAATCTACCATCAGCAGTCAACCTCCGATCTTCCTCACAATAACATGTATAACAATAGTTCAGCATCTATTTTATGGCCCGCAGCAGCAGTCACTGACTACAAGAACCATATTGTCATTTATTTTTATTTTGGACGGTTCCCTCTTGACTTTAGTGAACTTTAGTTGTACTTTTACAGGCTTTCATGTGACCTGAGGCTTGTAGAGTCTGAGATGCTCCTTCTTGAGACATTTCTATTCTGTTCAGCAGTTCCCCCCGTCTGGTCCTAACCCGGTCTTTCAGAGTCCTGTTCAGAAGCTTTTCCTTCATGGCTGATTGGGTCTTTGTCCATCAGTCTGTAAGTGTCGGTGCAGAACCAGAACCAGCTCTGTTTCTGTCTTCCTTGTCTTTGCTTCATCGAGTTGGGTTGACCGTTCCTGCGTTCTTACTCAACGTTTGCTAATGATTTGCTGTTGAAAAAGTTATAAAGTAGAGACCAAAGGGAGGATTTTATTGGGATGATCTGTGTTGTGGCCCTTCAGGGTGAGTTCCTCCTGCCTGGTGTTGGTGATGATGTGGCTGCATTCCACCGCTGCCCAATAAAGTTTTAAGGAGCTGTAAAACTTGGAGCAATGACATTTTGTGTTTCAATAAGATTTTTATATGCACATTTTTATGTAGCCCATAAAACATTGTGTTCAGGTTAATTTTTAATTTTTTTATTTAACCAGAACGGGTTTAAAGAGTGCTGAGCCATACCCCCCAGGTCATTATCCGCTGGGTCTTCCTGGATGAGCAGAGGAGGAAACATTCCTGGATCTGAGATCGCCGCCGTTCTGCTCCTGCGTCCATCTCACGGCCCACAATGTCTGGTCTGAAGGCTGCGGTGCTGTCAGATCCGGTCTGCGTGTCTGATGCCGCCATATGTTCAGGCACCAGCTGCCTGGCTCCCCCCAACAACTTCAATGCTGTTCTTAGCGTGGTCATGAGTACCGTGCTCACTGTCATGCTCGCCATGGTCATGTTCGCCATGGGCTGCACGGTGGACTTCTGGAAGCTGTGGGGTCACATCAGGAGACCTTGGGGCATCGTCATCGGCTTCATCTGCCAGTTTGGCATCATGCCCTTCACGGCCTTCGCCCTGTCCCTCGCCTTCAACGTTCTGCCTGTGCAGGCCATCGTCATCATCATCATGGGTTGCTGTCCTGGAGGCTCCAGCTCCAACATCATCTGTTACTGGCTGGATGGAGACATGGACCTGAGGTAGGACACAGTTCTGGGTCAGCTAATGGTTCACAAACACCTGTTTTACTTGCTTAACCTTCAATCATGGAAACATGGGTGCATCAATCAGCACCAGCTCTCCGGTTTTAGGACCAAGAAGGAGTTCTTGAAGGTGAATTTCAGCTGCAGTCTCCGCCTTTTGGTTATTACCTCCAAAAAGTCTGAATGTGCCGTGTGAGATGAGAGGTTTCCTCTGGGTGGTGGAGTAAGCAGGTTGTGGTTGTGGTCTGGTCTGCAGCATCAGTATGACGGCCTGTTCCTCCATCCTGGCCCTGGGGATGATGCCCCTCTGCCTGTTCATCTACACCAGCGTGTGGACCTCCAGCGACTCTATCATGATCCCCTTTGACAGCATCGGTAAGCAGCTGAGAACTCTTCCATGTGTTCATTTAACCACATCAGCCCACTGAGAACCAACTTTCCTTTCCACTCATGAGTGGGTGGACTGGAAAGAAGGCAGCCTCATTTTTTGCTCTCAGCTTCTTCTTTGGAGAAACTTTGACAGAATGGAGCTTTTTCATGTCTCTCTGCTGGTATGACCTTTGACTCATTTCAGTTACCGATTGACACGTTGCACTTTGGCTGACTTTAAAATGGGACCCAGCCATGTGGATGTTCAGGTCTTTGAAACGACCACAGACATGTTCCCTTTCATCTGCGTGTTGAGGGTTAACCCTGACCCTCTGCAGCTCTGCTGGCTGTCACACCTGCCTGACATCTTTGTCGGCATGTTTGCAGGCATCACGCTGGCCGCCTTGCTGATCCCGATTGCAGCAGGAATGGTTGTGAAGAAGAAGTGGCCCAACCAGGCCAAGAAGATCTTGAAGGTAGGCTGGCTCCGCCCTCATGTGGGAGTGGCCTGTTCCAGGGTCAAAGCGCAGCTTCACCTCAGGTGTTTGTGTGACACACAGGTGGGCTCCGTTGTTGGCTTTGCTCTGATCATCATCATCGCTGTGGTTGGAGGAGTCCTGTACCAGTCCTCCTGGACCATCTCTCCCTCTCTGTGGATCATTGGAGCCATCTACCCCTTCGTCGGATTCGGACTGGGCTTCCTGTTGGCTCGCTTTGTGGGTCAGCCATGGGACAAGTGGGTGCAGCACTGTTTGGGATGTGGAGCAGAAAGGGAGGCAGAACTTTCATGAGACCCGCTCTGTTCAGGTGTCGAACCATCGCCCTGGAGACGGGTTTCCAGAACTCCCAGCTCTGCAGCACCATCGTCCAGCTGTCCTTCAGCCAGGAGGAGCTGGAGATCATGTTTGCGTTCCCGCTCATCTACAGCATCTTCCAGCTGGCAGCAGCCGTCGTTTCTGTGGGAGGTACCAGCTTTTTGATGACGTGTTTGTGGCGATGGTCACTCTGACGGAAACTCCAGGTATCAGAGCAGGAAGTCCAGACGTTCCTCAGCTTTCCTGCATCACACCTTCTCCTGGTGCTGCATCGTCTCCACCGGTCCTTACCACAGCTCTACTAGCAATCAAATCAATTCAAACTTTATTTATAAAATAGCGCTTATCATGCATTTCGTGCAGCTCGACATTAAAAACAAAAAACACACAACATTACAGTAAAAACCCAACCCACCCTACACTCCATTAAAGCACATGACCCACGACAGTGAATGTTGACTACCAATGCAAGTCCAAATAAATGAATAAATAAATGAATAAATAAATGAAAGAATAAATGAATGAATAAATAAATAAATAAATAAATAAATAAGCAAGCAAGCAAGCAAGCAAGCAAGCAAACAAACAAACAAACAAACAAACAAACAAACAAGCAAACAAACAAACAAACAAACAAACAAACAAGGCTTGGCTCTGCTGTGAGAAAACAGCATTTGGGGATCTCCTCATACCAGGAGCCAGCCCGGCCACGGGAGCATCGCCACAGCGCCAACCCAGACCGGGACAACCCCGCGGTCCACTTCACAGCCGTTAGGCTGAAAAATTAAACCCCCGCCGCCCCAGCAAGGGCAAGAACTGCAGCAACAGCCACCGGACAAGCCGGCAAGACTCCCACAAGAAACACTGGGGCTGAAATCACAATAGGATACTAAAATTATAAGATTTATTAAATAAATAAATAAATAAAAAACTGAGAATAAGATGCATAAAATGAAATGAAATATAGTATAGAATATAGCTTATAATAAAACTAATAGAATAAATTAGCAGTTAAAATCAACTAAAAGCCAGACTATAAAGGTGGGTCTTGAGCCTCTTCTTAAAAACCTCTACAGTCTCTGCGGCCCTGAGGTTCTCCGGCAGGCCGTTCCACAGGCGAGGACCGTAATGGCAGAACGAAGCCTCACCGTGTGTCCTGGTCCTCACCTTAGGGACAACCAAGAGGCCAGAGGACCTCAGGGTCCCCCAGGGTTTGTATTTTAAAAGAATCTCATTTAAATAAGAAGGCCCAAGACCATAAAAACACTTATAAACCAATGCAATCGCTATGCTTGACACACAGCGATACAACCACACACAAACACACAGCCACACAACCACACAGACACACACAGCCACACACAACCACACACAACCACACAAACACACACAAACACACACAAACACACAGAGCCACACACAACCACACACAGCCACACACAACCACACACAACCACACACAACCACACACAGCCACACACAACCACACACAGCTACACACAGCCACACACAACCACACACAACCACACACAGCCACACACAACCACACACAAACACACACAGACACACACAGCCACACACAGCCACACAAACACACAGAGCCAAACACAGCCACACACAACCACACACAGCCACACACAGCCACACAAAACCACACACAGCCACACACAAACACACACAGACACACACAGCCACACACAACCACACACAACCACACACAGCCACACAGAGCCACACACAGCCACACACAACCACACACAGCCACACACAACCACACAACTACACACAGCCACACACAACCACACACAGCCACACACAACCCCACACAAACACACACAATCACACACAGCCACACACAACCACACAAACACACACAGCCACACACAACCACACAAACACACACAGCTACACACAGCCATACAACCACACACAGCCACACACAACCACACACAGCCACACACAACCACACACAGCCACACACAACCACACAAACACACACAGCCACACACACAGCCACACACAGCCATAGAACCACACACAGCCACACACAACCACACAAACACACACAACCACACAGCCACACACAACCACACACAGCCACACACAACCACACACAGCCACACACAACCCCACACAAACACACACAATCACACACAGCCACACACAACCACACAAACACACACAGCCACACACAACCACACAAACACACACAGCTACACACAGCCATACAACCACACACAGCCACACACAACCACACACAACCACACACAGCCACACACAACCACACACAGCCACACACAACCCCACACAAACACACACAATCACACACAGCCACACACAACCACACAAACACACACACAGCCACACACAGCCATAGAACCACACACAGCCACACACAACCACACAAACACACACAGCTACACACAGCCACACACAACCACACAAACACACACAGCCACACACAGACACACACAACCACACAAACACACACAGCTACACACAGCCATACAACCACACACAGCCACACACAGCCACACACAGCCACACACAACCACACAACCACACACAGCCACACACAAACACACACAGCCACACACAACCACACACAACCACACAGCCACACACAGCCACACACAACCACACACAACCACACAACCACACACAGCCACACACAGCCACACAGCTACACACAGCCATACAACCACACACAGCCACACACAACTCGGCTGGGATTTGAACCTGGACTAGAACTGGGGGACCAGTCCTTGTTGACTCTCAGAGAGGAGTAGGTGTGACGGTGTGGGGGGGGGGGCAACAACCACTGATCTGTCTTACATTACAGCTGTTGATCATTGAGGCAGCAGCCATTGTTTCTACGTCAAAAGTGATGCTTTAGTCAAGGAGGTGTCCAAATAATTTCCAAATGAAGCTTTTGTCTGCTTTCGTGCATTTTGTGTGTCTTTTTGGGAACTTGTGTTACTGCAGGAACATTGCTCGCCTTCAACAGGTGTGCTTCAGCTTTTTCTGCGTTTGGGACCGGGAAAAGTTTTTCACTCTGTGGTTTAGACAGGAAGTGGCGAGGGTTCGGTTCTGATCCATGACCTGTCCTCCACAGTCTACCAGCTGTACAAGAGGAAGTTCTCCCGGAAGGACGGCGACAGCGAGGCGGCAAAGGAGAAGGATGGTGCCGTGGTCAACGAAGGCTTTGAGTCTCCAGAGATGATTGAAACCCAGATGAAAGGCACATACAAGAACATCGAGCTGTGAGGTCACAGACCTGCAGGGCCGTCATAGGGGCGGAGCTCACAGCGCCCTCTGCAGGACAGACCTGATGGCAGCAGCTGAGAAGTTTGGAAAAGAAAAGCGTCTCCAAACATGAATTCAGGTTCAATTCAGTTCAGTTTTATTTCTATATTACAACAATAGTCGTCTCAACGGGCTTCACACCAGTGGAGCCAGAAACCCGCCATAGATTTCTGCTGAGCTCTTTTTCTATTTGGACTTGGTTTGATTGTTTCCTGTCATTTATTTACTCACGGTTGTGTGTCTGTTTCCCCTCCCCATTCTGACTGAAGCATTTGGCTGCTATGTGGGTTTCCTGTTGTGCGTACAGACGTGATCACGTGATTGACCCAGAGCTACCGTCATCACATGTTCCTGAAGAAAAGAGGAACCGGAAAAGACAAACAGAAGGTTCTAAAAAAGAAAAAATCCTTTGAAACGCAGCAGAAGTTCACAGATCTTTAATGTCTCTGACTGTATGTTTTGACCATGAAGAGATTCTTTTTAATTATCTTGATTAAACTTGTTAAAGTCTTCTTTTTTGTGCTGCATGTAAATACAAAGATGATCCGTCCGAGGAAGACGGCTGTTCTTCTGCGCTTATGGACGTCTGGGATGTTTTATTTCAGTCCTCTGACATGGATTCTTGTTAATGTCAGCAAACCTCTGAGTTCATACGTGTAAACACAGTTTCTCTGTGAAGCTGCAGACAAAGTGTCCAAAATAACAATAAATAAAAAACTGAGCTGCAGTTTTAATGAAGCTGCAGAAAAACCTGAAGCTCACGGATGTTTCCTGAAGCAAAGGCAGAGCATGTCAGTGTTTGACCCGCAACAACCTGTGGTAGAGAGGGTGGTAAGACAGTGGGTTGGTCCCACATCACCATGGTAACCAGGTGAGATTGAGACCATGAGCTAATCCCCTGAAGGAAAAGATTTACCCAGAGTCTGAAGGTCTTTGGCTGTGCGTGTCTGCCTCTTTACACAACACTAAAGGGATAAAGGCTTTGCTGCTGCGGGTCCACATCTCAGTTTTATATAAATAAATATAGTCTCGTGTGACTCATCAGGTGTCAGTAAAAACTAAAGGTCAGGTGTTCCAACAGGTGAGGAAAACCGGCCTGCAGCTAATGAGCATCTGCACCTTTGGACTTTACAGGTTCAGCTTGGTCTTTTTCCTAAGTATTGTTTTCAGAGCATCCGGTCACACTTTAACTACTGTTGCTTTATGATGTGATTCACTCTGTGCTCCAGGAGCCCCTCACAGAGACTCCGCCCACTGAGGTGCTTTGAGCCGCTCCATTACATGCTCCTCAGTCTCAGAACAGTCTTTAACCCTTGTGCTATCCTATGACCCCCCCCCCTACATTGACGTGTTCTCCCTACCAATGTTAAAGTGCCTAGGATAGCACAAGGGTGAAATATGTCAGATCATGAAAAACACGATGTGTTTAGCTAATTCTAGAGAACAGCAATGCTTCTGCTGAAGAATACACCACTGACAGTGTGGGTCTGCTATTAAACAGGTATTCAGTCAGCCACCAAATGAGCCACTTCTCCCACTTAAAAAGACGAGAGGCTGGAATTTAGGTAAACCTCAACTATGAGAGACAAAATGGAAAATAAAATCCAGAAAACCACAATGTCTGATTTTTAAAGATTTATTTGTAAACCTAAACGTCTTTTTAGTAAGACGTTATTTGGGTGAAGATAAAAACGTTAAAATGTTGGTTGGCCAATCAAAGACCTGCAGTAGTAGATCCCACTGGCTGAGTTTGTCTCTAATGTCCTCCTGAACCAGATGAACCTGATTATTGTCTGTCAGTGTAGAACTGTGGGCGGGAAACGCTTTGGTTTTGTCAGATAGAACCCGCTCTGTGATCATTATCATTACATATAAAGATGGTTTAATGCATAAATACAGACGTTTCTCTCTTCTGTTGTTGTATTGAAGCAGCAATAATCAGAATAAATGTTCTCAAATGCATCATTCTATCGTTAAAAACTCATTATTACCAAACATTTACTGTTTTATAAAAAGGTTCACGTTTAGTTTTCAGTTTAACGTTAAAACAAAAAATCGTTCTGTTTCTTTTCGGGGAGGATTTTCTGAGCCAGCCGTGAACGCATCACGGGTCTGTACATAACAGGGGCTGCTAGGGAGCGGCGTAAGTAAGTAACGTTCCTGTTGGGGAGTTTTGTTTGCCTTCTTGTTTGTTTGTTTGTTTGTTGACGGGTCGGTAAACACGTTGGTCACCGGAACAAACACCCGTTCGGGTTGTTTCCTGCGCGGGAAAAAGTCTCCGCCGCCGCTGAAACCGTTTCCTTTTTTCGGTGAAACATTCCAACATTTCCGCCGTTTCCGGTCCGTGAGCGTGACTTTCTGCGGGGAAGTGGACGGAGGAGCCGCCGCGGGTCCACGGCGCGCGGGGCTTCGTTTTCTGGAAGTTAACGGTTCGTTGCCATGGCTTCCGGACGCCAAGGACCCAGAATGTGGTCCCGCGGATCCCGCAGGGATCCAGAAGATTACAGATCACGGATCATCTGGATCCTTTGATGTTTGAGTCAACAAGAAGAACAAGGTTTTCAGTCCGTCTAAACTTTGACAGCTCAATGTTCCGACGCAGCAGAACCGTCTCAGAACCACCGGAGGTTCTGATCAGCATCACAGATGTCCTGAAGACCTGAGAGGCTGAGACCATCCGGGAGAACATCTGTCAGAACGTCTGTCACAACGTCTGTCATAACATCTGTCAGAACCTCTGGGAGAACGTCTGTCACAACGTCTGTCAGAACATCTGGGAGAACGTCTCCCAGCAGCTGGATGTTCTTGTGAATAAAGCTGCAGAATTGATAATAATAGATGTATCTGTTCTTTTCCAGACGCTCAACGTTCTTCCATCATTCGTTCATTTTTGGTGAGGGTAACTGCACCACAGCTGCCCCGGGGCAGACTGCCAGAGGCGTGGCTGCTAGTATACGGCCCCTCTGACCATCACCGGGACATTCACACACATTCACACACCAGCAGAGACACACTGAAACAAGGAGGGGAGTGTCTGTCCAAGGACACACCCACAGCTTACTGGGGAGCGGGAATCGAACTGCCGACCCTTCAATCATTGGACGACCTGCTCAACCATCCACTATCATTCAGAACCTTGTAGTTCCACGCCGATCATCTAATCTGTTATCAGGGGGTTCCCAGTGAGGTTTTCATTTGATGATCCCCAGCTTAAGCAAAATCAACAAAAACCCTTGTCGTTTTTAGGACCTAGTTTCTGCAGAGCTGCAGGAGTTCATCAGAAATTCACCTCGAGTTGTGGGTGGGCAGATGGCGCGGAGTAAATCATTTCCCATCATCCCTTAGTTTACACCCCCTCTCCCAAGAAGGCCATAGCCCTCACACCCCACCCTAACACTAGCAGTCTAACAAAAATGGCAGCGATGTCAGACTATCCATCCGTCCAGTTCAGGGGGGTATTCCAGAAAGCAGGTTCTGCTAGCTCCCACGGTAAGTTTGAGGCTAAGGAAGGATAACCTCAGCTTTTCAGTTCCAGAAATGGAGGTATGTTTTAGGGTAGGTCAAGTTGCCATAGCAACTCATGCTCTGAACATAACCTGGTCTGGAGCAGGTTTAGTTGAAGGTTAGTTTGTTTTCAGAGAGGTGAAGCAGCATGGCGTGTCCATTTGAAGATGATTTAGTGGATGAAGAAGCTCAGATAATACTTTTTCCACCGTGAGAGACTGATAAGACCACATATGGATGTTGGAAAGATAAACGCTTTTACTTTGATTTCAATCTCATTATTTGCTTCCAGTGAAGATAAAATCATTTTTTGTTAAGTCAGCTTAAAAAATAACATCGAAGTTATCAGACAATTATTTTACTTTCTTATCCAAATTAAGTAGGTGTAACTTTTGGTGCAGCTGTTAGATCAGCTTCTCTATATATATATATATATATATATATATATATATATATATATATATATATATATATATATATATATATATATATATACACATGAAAAATGGGAAATAAGATCAGAACTCGTATGCCATTTTGTTCTTCTACTCCAAGCAGAAACTCTTTTGTTGATGATGCAGCCGCAGTTACTTTTTATTGATGGACGATAATCTTCTATACCGTCATTAAAATCTTCAGGACTCGCTTTCACTGAAGTATAGCTCTTTTTTTTTCACCACGCGTTTCCATGGTGACTTCGTAAATCTGTGATCCATTGAGAATGTCTTTATGTTCCTGCTGTGCACGTGCATTAACCCAGGGTTACTAAGTGGAGCGTAATTACGCTAACTCATATCCGGTCTTGTTGGAACCGACATACTCAGAGTAAGCAAGTTCAGGAGGATTTCAGCCAGAGTTCAGGCTTAAAGTCAGGCTAGTTTAAACATGGAATACCCCCCATCCAGAATCCAGCTCAGACCAGGAAAACAGAGACGTTCATGGATCTGTTGGTCTGCAGGAGGAGGATCAGAAAGGGGCGGAGCAGGGAGCTGTAGCCCCTCCCAGCGATTTTTCTATGTCACAAATGCAATCTTTTTTTCAAACAACATTTCTTCGTCTGCTCCTGATTCACAGTGATATGAATACAGAGATCCTCAGAGAGGCGGTTGTAATCCTAATTTTCTTTCTGAATGTCCTCCATCATGAGAGAAATGCAACAAGAAGACGATAAAACAGCATTTTCATCTAAAACTCTACATGACTGACGGTAGTCAGAGGAATCACCTGACTATACCTGTTCATCTCTTCTGATTGGCCGGTTCTGACCTCATGATTCTGGTGATCAGAAGGTCAGAATCGGCGTGGGATCTCTGTTCGAGTTTCTAAACAGGAAGGTGATGTTTTTGTGTTTTTGGTGTGCTTCTCCCCAGACTCACATCCTGCAGGAGCATCTCGTCCTCCAGAGGATGAACCTGAGCTGGCAGCATGTCTGACGGCAGCCCCTGTCTGTGGAGGCCCCTCCCTCAGAGCAGCCGGGCGCCGCGTGACGCAGCAAACACGCCTGCTGTTACTGCGGGAGACGCAGGTTTGTGCTGGGAGGACGCAAGATAGCTGCTGTCTCCCGAGACTTCCTGGAAGTACAGCGGTAAGAGCGTATGCATCTCACGCCACCTCGAGGTCAGAATGAGGAAACGCAACGGAAACGCTCTGGCCAGGTTCTGTGATCTCATGGAATCGTTGGAGAACCAACTGCTGTTATTTCAGCTTTGAGTCGTGAAAAACAAACCCAGCCCCTGGGAGTGTTTCTGGGTTCTTGGTTCTGTTCTGACGAGAACTTGAGCACACTTGCTGTGATCATAACCTGATGGCTGGCGAAGGCATTGGCATGCATGTGTGCGCGCACGTGAGAGCCTCCACTAACTGTGTTTCCGCAAACTTTATACGCAGCCATGTTTGCTCCTCTAAATGCTTCGTCCAATCTGTGGAAGCCCGCCCACAAAGCTGTAACTCCACCCCTCTCACCTTTTATCCGCCTCTGTGGTTTCAGGCGAATGAATGGGACGGAGCTGGCGTGTGCTGGTGACGCCGCCCCAGAGGAACTGGAGGAACACACCATGGTAGCTCACAAGGTACATCTGGTTCCAGAACGGTCATGGTCCGCTCTGGTACCCTCAGAGGAAGGGTCTTGCCCTGTCTGTTCTCACTGGATAACAGTCCGGTTCTGTCTTACTCTCCAGAGGAACGGACTTGGGTCTGCCTGGTTCTTCTTTGGGAGAACAGACTCGGCTATTAAGTAATTACAGGCCTCTTATCTTTTTAATT
>CM074490.1:38598057-38607021 GCA_037389245.1 Oryzias sinensis
TCTATATTACTATGATAGCCTAGTCCTAGTATACTGTTTATAGGTTTAACACAATAAAATGTACATTTATATCGACAGCAAATTATACGTACATCATCCCTACATGTTGATAATAGCCCTGCAGCATCATGCATCTCAACATGTGTTCTATTAATGAAGCCCCTGCAGCCTTAAAAGAAAAGAATTATAGTTCTTACCTGTGAAATGTTCTGCCTTCCTCCTTTGTGGACTCTGATTTTGGCAGTTGAAAACCACACAATGAACTGGCATTATGCAAAAAATGTCTTCACATGCATCCACTGCTGCAGTAACTTGACCTCACCAAGATGGCGGCGCTCTCCTCCCATGAGGAACCACGTGACGTCTCCTCTAGGGATAGAACTCATTGCCCCCAACCTAACATTAGCAGTTCAACAAAATGCAAGTAGTATCAGATCCATCCATCCGTCCAGTTCTGATCCAGATTCCAGCTCAGACCAGGAAAACCGAGACATTCATGGATCTGTGTGTCTGCAGGTGGATGATGAGAAAGGGGCGGAGCGGGGAGACGCTGGCTCCGCCCAGCATTGTTTCCATGTCTCAAATACGATCTTTTTCAAATGGCATTTCTTCGTCTGCTCCTGATCAACAACGATTTGAATAAAGAAATTAAGTTTTAATAATAATAATAATGAATTTTATTTGTATGGCGCCTTTCTAGACACCCAAGGTCACCTTACAGATAGAAAACAATAGAATTCAAGTAACCCTTGTTCTATCCTAGGCACTTTGTTGGGAGTGGGGTCATCTAGACCCACTAGACAGAGCTCTGAACCTTTTTTCTTCAATGATTTGTGATCTTCACTGGTGTCCATGGATTACATGAAATCTTTCCACCTTTATCCACCTTTGTCATGGTAGGGAGAACACGTCAATGCAAGGGGGGGGGGTCATAGGATAGCACAAGGGTTAAAAGAAAGACACATTAGTTAAAAACAAACAAAACAATAGAATCATAAATGAATTAGGGTGGGTATGCTTGTCTGAAGAGGTGGGTTTTCAGATTTTTAGCAAACTGCGGGAGTGAGTTCATGTTCTTCAGACCTGAGGGGAGTGAATTCCAGAGCTGGGGGGCAGAGTGGCTGAATGCTCTGCCCCCCATAGTGACGAGCCGAGCGGTGGGTGTAACAAGCTGGAGGGAGGAGGTGGACCTAAGGGAGCGGGTGGGAATGGCAACATGGATAAGGTCAGATAGATAGGGGGGGCGAGGTTATGGAGGGCTTTGAAAGTCAATATAAGGATTTTATAATTAATCCGGAGAAGCACTGGTAGCCAGTGAAGCTTCTGTAGGACGGTTGTGATATACATAGTAGAGGGGGTTTGTGTTCTGATCCGGGCAGCATAGTTTTGAAGCAGTTGTAGTTTGTGAATAGTTTTGTGAGGGAGTCCAGATAAAAGTGAGTTTCAGTCGTCCAGACGTGACTGTGGACTAGAATGGCTGTGGAGTGAGGACTGAGAGAGGGGCGGAGACGCCGGATGTTTCGGCGGTGGAAAGTGGCCGTCCGGGTGATGCTATTTATGTGGGCAGTAATGGAGAGAGTGTTGTCGAAGATGACACCCAGACTCTTAACTTGTGGGGAGGGAAGGATGGAGCAGTTATCATAGGGAATGAAGAAGTTAGGGAGTTTATTCAGGGTGGTCTTTGTTTCTACCATGAGAAGTTCAGTTTTGTTGCTATTCAATTTAAGGAAGTTTGCAGTGAAGCAGGATTTTATTTCCAGAAGGCATTTGGAGAGGGAGGCAGGTGGAAGAGTGGAGTCAGGCTTGGAGGAGAGGTAGAGCTGGGTATCATCTGCATAGCATTGGACGTGGATGTTGTGTTTATGGAAGATATAACCAAGGGGAAGAAGGTAAATGATGAATAGCAGAGGCCCCAGGACAGAGCCTTGTGGCACACCTGTGGTAACCGGAACTGTGGGAGAGGTGAATGACTTTAATTGGATGAATTGTGTGCGGCCTGAAAGATAGGACTGGAACCAGCTGAGGGGCAAGTCAGTGATGCCGATGGTTGAAAGTCTTTCCAGAAGGATGGGGTGAGAGATTGTATCAAAGGTAGCAGTCAGATCGAGTAGAAGGAGGATGGAAGCTTAACCCGAGTCAGTGGTGAGTAGAAGGTCATTGGTAATTTTAAGAAGGGCTGTTTCTGTTCTGTGAGATTGACGGAAGCCAGACTGGAGTTGTTGGTTGTCGACTTCCGAAAAAAGGATTCTCAGTCTCCTCCAGTGGTCATTCAGGGACTGGACATGGAGAGGGTGGATGTGTACAAGTACCTGGGCGTTCACATCAACAATAAACTGGACTGGTCAGACAACACAGGGTCCTACAAAAGAAGGGCCAGAGTCGCCTCCACCTCCTTAGGAGACTGAGGTCCTTAGGTGTGTGTAGGACACTACTCAAGACCTTCTATGAGACTGTCGTTGCCTCAGCAACTTTCTATGCTGTGGTCTGCTGGTGTGGAGGAATCAATGGAAGGGACAAAAAGAAGCTGGACAAGCTGGTCAAGAGAGCTAGCTCTGTCCTGGGCTGTCCCCTGGACTCGGTGGACTCTGTAGGTGAGAGGAGGATGCTTACCTAGCTGTCCAGCATCTGGAACAACCCCTCCCACCCTCTGTGTGTGACGATTAGGACCATGAGTAGCTCGTTTGGCCAAAGACTGCTGCACCCCCAGTGCAAAAAAGAATGATACCGGAGGTCCTTCATCCCAACAGCAGTCAGACTATTCAACAGCACAGTTTAGGACTGCTGAAACCGCTGCTGTTATTTATTTATTGCCCTCTTTAACTCGTTATTTGTGATATGTACTTTTACTTCCACTTTGTATAATTACTATTTTATTCCTACTCAATGCTACTTTGTTTTTTGTACTTTTCCAACTGCTATATTTCTTGTTTTTGGCTGCTGTGACAACCGAATTTCCCTCCAGGGATCAATAAAGTCCTGTCTTTTCTTATCTTATCTTATCTTCATATAAATTATTGGAAGAAAGGTGGGTGTGGAGGTGAGAGGTGACAGTTTTTTCAAGGATTTTTGCAATGAGTGGAAAGTTTGAGATTGGACAGTAGTTATTGAGATAGGTGGGATCAGAATCTGTTTTTTTCAGTATGGGGGTGACAGGTGCGGACTTGAGAACAGTTCCAGTCTTAAGGGAGGCGTGAATGATGCTAGTAATGAGGGGGGATAAAGAGGGGAGAGTAGCCTTGACCAGAGCAGTGGGAAGTGGGTCAAGTTGGCAGGAGGAGGTTTTGGATTTTTTACTGAGGTCAGTGATTTGGTCAACTGATGGTAGATGAAATGATGAGAATGGTCGATGTGGGAAGAGAAGAGCTCGTGCTGTTAAATTCTGACTTGAATTGGATTGAAGTTTTAGGGCGTTACAGAAATCAGAGTACAAATGAGGAGGAAGTGAATTCTGGCAGGTTGTTGTACGTGAGAGGATAGAAAATAGCACCTTTGAATTTCCATTAGAGTAATTTATTTTGTTTTGGTCTTGGAGATGGAGTCTTTGTATTGGATGAAATAGTTACAATACATGTCCTTGTGAATAGTGAGCCCAGTTTTCTGGTAGAGTCGTTCTAGTTGACGACCTTTAGCTTGGAGTTGTCTGAGGTTTGGAGTAATCCAGGGTGCAGAAACTTTGAATGAAATAGACCTTGTTTTGAGTGGGGCGAGAATGTCTAGAAAATTATGGAGGTTATAATTGTAGTGGGAGATCAGTTCCTCAGGAGGGGAAGCACTATCAGGACTGGGCAGGCTTTGGATGAGTGAGGATAAATTGTCCAGGTTAATGTCCATAATTCTACAGAAGCTTATGGTGCGAAGAAGATTGGATTTAGAAACAGAGAGGTTGACATGCATATGATCAGAATGCGGGTCTGGTTTACAGTCCACAGGTGTAACACATGAGCAGCAAACAAGGTCCAATACATGACCCTAAATATGGGTGGGAAAGTTGACATATTGAGACCGAAGCTGTCCAGACAGGAAACAAAGTCTTTGGTGAGGGAGTTGGTGTCATTGTCCATGTGAATATTAAAATCCCCTAAAATTATTATTCTGGGTGAAAGAGTGGAAAGGTGAGTTAAAAGATCAGAAAAGTCAGTAATAACATTTTTGACAGATTTTGGGGGTCTGTGAAATGCAGCAACAATAGTTGGAACAGGGCCAGAGAGTTGACATACACTTGCCTCAAAAGTCTCATAGGCAGGGACAGTCACAGGCGTTATCCTCCAACTCTCGCAATAGATCATGTCGAGCCCCCCCTCCGCGGCCGGAGCCACGTGGTTGCATGATGTAAACAAACCCCGCAGGGGTGGCATCATTCAGTGAGGTGAAGTAATTTGGCTGCTGCCATGTCTCTGTTAGGCACATAAAATCCAACTTGTGGTCGAGTAGGAGATCTTGGATGAGATGACCCTTTCTCGTGAGAGAGCGGATATTCAGAAGTCCAAAGTTGGCGGAGAGTTTGGCAACCGCATCGTTAGGTGACCGAGGTAGACGGGCCAGGAAGTTGTGATTTGTGCGACGACCAAAGTTTCTCGGCGGACGGCAACTGGCGGACCAAAATGACTTGATGGAGTTGGAGCTCTTATCATGGATGATCCGACACGAGCCGTGGTGAATGTATCTCCGAAGGGCTGGAATAGGATGTCTGGGTGCTGGAGCAGCGCTAGTGGTGGAGGTGAATGGAGTGGAGAAGAGCGAAGCTTGGTAAAGTCAGCCACAGAGTACTGGAGCAGGGCTGTCAGAGGATGCTTGAGAAATGACAGGATGATCCAGGCGACTAGAATCCAAAGACAGTTGATCCACATTATAGCAGCCTTGGGAGTAAGTAAGCTAGCTCTCACACACACTGCGTGGATGGTGATGAGAGCTCAATCATTAACGTACACCGATCTAAACTGCAGATAATTGCAAGAAGGTAATAAGTGAGGAAAATGCACATAAACAGCAAAAGACATAGTCCACGTGCCAAAGTACAGCCTTAAAGTGGTATAGAGTCCAGGGAGCAGCAGCAGCCAAACGCGCCAGCGTTCACCCCAATCCTAATTTTCATTATCTGTTCTCAGAAAAATGCAGCAAGATGTAAAAAACACCAAAAAAAAAAACTTTTCTTTGACTTTTTTCCACTGTTTTCAGGTCTGGGCCCCCCAGGCTAATGGGACACTCAGCAGTGACCTACAGAGACAGCATGTTCTTATTTGGAGGGGGGGAGTGCCAGGATTCTCCCCAACGCTGCCTCTGGAAGTTCAGTTTCATCTCCCAAAGATGGAGCCGGGTTACCAGCCTGCCGGGGTCCGCCCCTCCAGAAAAAATTCACCATTGCTGTGCTGGGATTGGTCGAGGCTACGCGTCCAGCACTGTCCTTCCTGCTCAGACAGGAAACTGCTTCAAGCTGGGAAAAAAATGCAAGTCCTTCAAAAACCGCTGCTGCCCGGTGCCCCCTCCTTTTCACAACTTTGAGGACGCCATCGAGCTGCAGGCGCTTGGGTCAGACGGAAGTTCTTCGTCTGATCTGGAACACGGCTTTGTGTGTAGGGAAATCCCCTTGACTTCTGAACTGCAGCTGAACTGCCCCCAGGAAGCCCTAGGGGGTAAGAAGGAGGATGAAGACTTCAGCGAACATCTACCCGACCTGCTGCTGGTGCTTGGAGGACGGCCTGTGAGCCATCACAGCCCCATCTCTGTGTGGCAGATGACCCTGACGGACTGCTAACGTGGAAGCAGCCTTCCTGGAAACTCATAGCAGAAGTTCAGCTGTTACTTTTTCTAATGAATTTCTTGTTGCAAATAAAACCAGAAATCTGCGTCCAGTTATTTTCTTCTTTTCCTGCCAGGCTGTAGTTCTGCAGATTAACACCAGGGAGAGCCAGAGCTGCTTCAATGGAAACAGCATTCCTCCATAATGAGATGAGATTAGATTTGCTTTATTGTCATTGTCCGTTGTACAATGAGATTGAAGCATCGCCATCGGTGCAAGAATAGCAAGGAAAGAACATCGTAATACAATATCACACAAACAAACAGTCTATACAAAGGTGCAATCATAAACTGTAATGAAGACGGCCGCAATTAGTGTGCAAAATTGCGTACTAGAATTGTGTGTAAACATGTCAGAAGTGCAAGAGGTAGCAATGAGGTAGAGTGTTGACACTGTGGACAGAGTAAGTAGACAGGTATATGGATCTGTGCATTTTGGAATTGTGGATGGTTATTGCCTTTGGAAAAAAGCAGTTTTTTAGTCTGTTTGTTTTGCTTCGTATGCCTCTGTAGCGCCTCCCGGAGGGCATCAGGTGGAACAGGTCTGAGCCGGGGTGTGAACTGTCCTTGATGATGTTCTGAGCCCTAGTGAGACAGCGCTTGGAGTAGATGTCCGTCAGGGTGGGGAGAGGGCACGCAATGATCTTCTGAGCCGTCTCTATGACTCTCTGCAGTCTCTTATCTGCGGCCGTGCAGCTGCCGAACCAAACAGTTATGCAGTATGTGAGCAGATCTGGATGGATGATGGTAGAAGGTCAGCAGCAGGTTGGTGCTGATGTTGTTCTTCCCGAGGACCCTCAGGAAGTGCAGACGCTGCTGAGCCTTCTTGATGACGGCGGTGGTGTTGGCTGTCCAGGAGAGGTCGGCAGAGATGGTGATGCTGAGGAACTTGAAGGTGTGGACCCTCTCCACGTGCTCCCCATTAATAAGGAGGGGGGGTTGGGTCTGCGCCCTGTTTCCTGAAGTCGACTATGATCTCCCTGGTTTTGCTGGTGTTCAGGGTGAGGTTGTTCACCGAGGACCAGGTTGTCAACTTCAGGACCTCCTCTCTGTAGGCAGACTCCTCCCCCCTGGGAATGAGTCTGACCACCGTGGTGTCGTCAGCAATTTTGACGATGCTGTTGTTGTTGTGGGCCGGACTGCAGTCATGCGTGTAGTGGCAGTATAGCAGGGGGCTTAGCACACAGCCCTGTGGGGCGCCGATGCTCAGTGTGTGGGTGGAGGAGAGGTGGGGGCCGAGTTTCACAGTCTGTGTTCGATTTGTGAGGAAGTTGTTAATCCAGTTGCATGTGAGGGGTGGGAGGCCAAGAGTGAGCAGTTTATTGCAGAGTCTGTCCGGGATTATTGTGTTGAAAGCAGAACTGTAATCCACAAAGAGCATCCGGACGTAGCTCTGCTGCTGCTGCAGGTGGTTCAGCGTGGAGTGGAGAGCCACGGCTACGGCGTCCTCTGTGGATCTGTTCTTGCGGTATGCGAACTGGTGGGTGTCCAAGTCTGTGGGAAGGTGGTCCCTGATGTGCGGGAGCATCAGCCTTTCAAAGCACTCCATTATGACCAGAGTGAGGGTCACTGGGCGATAGTTGTTAAGGCTGGTGGTAGGGGATGGTTTTGGCACAGGGATTATGGTTGCTGATTTCAGGCTGGATGGGATTACTGCCTGGGCCAGGGAGAGGTTAAAGATATTGGTGAAGGTGGGGGCGAGCTGGTGGGCGCATGCCCTGAGCACTTTGCCCGGTCTTCCGTCGGGGCCAGCAGCCTTCTTGGGGTTCACTGCTAGAAGAACCAGTCTGACGTCGTGCTCCTGTACAGTGAGTGGAGGTGGGCTGGTGGTCGGTCTGGGTTGGAGGGCTGGTGTTGGGTGGTTTCATGGTGAGCAAAGAAGCAGTTAAGCTCCTTTGCCCGTGTAGCATCTGAAACTGCTGCGGACACATCAAAGCTCCTAGGTGGTTGGTGATGTCTTGGGTGTCTCGCCAAACTTCTGGTGGATTGTTGCTGGAGATATGAGCCTCTAAACGCATCCTGTGGTCTGCCTTGGCTGCTTTTACTCCTGTTTGCATGTTAGCTCGGGCAGCACTGTATAGTGCTCCGTCCCCTGACCGTAACCCTTGTGCTGTCCTAGGTAATTTAACATTGGGAGTGGGGTCATCTAGACCCACTAGACAGAGCTCTGAACCTTTTTTCTTCAATGATTTGTGATCTTCACTGGTGTCCATGGATTACATGAAATCTTTCCCCCTTTATCCACCTTTGTCATGGTAGGGAGAACACGTCAATGGAAGGGGGGGGGTCATCTAAGATAGCTAAGGGTTAAGGCAGCGTCTCGAGCTCTGAGGAGAGAGTGGACTTATGTGGTCATCCAGGGTTTCCGGTTTGGAAAAACCCTGATGGTTTGTGTTTTTAACTGAAATGAAAGGCGCTATATAAATAAATAAAGTTTGAGTTTAGAAAAAAAGGCCAACAATCTCCACAGACTTGTTAATATAATAGACTTTGCCACCATTAAAAAGCAGGAAATGACTATACTATCACTGGATGCTGAAAAAGCTTTTGACAGAGTAAATTGGAAGTTCCTCATTGCTACCCTCCATAAGTTTGGGTTTGGAGAATCATTCGTTAATTGGATTAAAACATTATATCACAAACCCCAATGCATCAGTTAGAACTAATAAACAGACTTCAAACAGGTTTTTTCTTGGAAGAGGAACCAGACAGGGTTGCCCACTCTCTCCTTCTCTTTTGCTATATTTATTGAGCCTCTAGCTGCAGCAATAAGACAGAATGAGAGCATTAAAGAAATTAAAACCAAACACGGCCATCATAAAATTAGTCTCTATGCAGATGACATATTACTGTTTTTAAGTAATTTACACTCTGTAAATGAAACGGCAACAATCATTAATGAATTCTCATCTATATCAGACTATTCCATTAATTGAAATTAGCCTGTTTTATTACCACTGAACAGTAATGCGGAACTAAGACTCACAATACCAGTCAAATCAGGAAATATATCAAATATGTCAAATATCTAGGTATTTACTTTTCCCCGAAACTATCAGAACTGGTGCAGCTAAACCACACCCCATTACTGAAAAACATACAGGACGATCTAACACGCTGGACCAACCTGCCTCTGTCCCTTATGGGCAAGGTAGCCACGGTAAAAAT
>CM074490.1:38616955-38671097 GCA_037389245.1 Oryzias sinensis
TGTGTATATGTATATGTATATGTATATATATATATATATATATATATGTATATGTGTGTATGAATTTTTTTAAACGGCCCTCTAGTTTCTCCCCCTAGCCACTCCTCCAGCTTGGGGGTTACTGCCCCCAGTGCTCCAATTACCACAGGCACCACTGTCACCTTCACTTTCCAGGCTTTCTCCAGTTCTTCTCTGAGTCCCTGGTATTTCTCCAGTTTCTCATGTTCCTTCTTCCTGATGTTCCCATCGCTTGGCACTGCCACATCCACCACAACGGCTTTCCTCTGTTCTTTATCCACCAGTACAATGTCTGGTTGGTTCTCCATTACCATCCTATCAGTCTGGACCTGGAAGTCCCACAGAGACCATGAACCACATGTCATGCCGGCTCAGACGTCACCCAGCCCAACAAGGTCTGCATCAGGTGCTGGGGGACTAGAACACCTTGATGGAAAGTGGGCTACCGGAACAAGACGGAAATGGACTAGACGTGAGAACAAGGTTCTGTTGGAATGCTACTACTATATGTATATCTTTTACTTTGTTTATCCAAAATGTGTAAAAGGGGCAGATAAACAAGTGTCTTTCTTTTTGTTTGTGGTGTCACCATTGCCTCCCGGCTTCACACCCAGCAGGCTTGAAGGCGGGGTTTGGATGTTTATAAGGTGGTACATGTCTGATAGATAAAACACATATTTTGACTGGACTGATGTGCAACAAACAACAGAATCACCTCTGTGACGATAGAAAGCTGTCTTTATGTTTAACCCTTGTGCTATCTTAGATGACCCCCCCCTTCCATTGACGTGTTCTCCCTACCATGACAAAGGTGGATAAAGGTGGAAAGATTTCATGTAATCCATGGACACCAGTGAGGATCACAAATCATTGAAGAACAAAGGTTCAGAGCTCTGTCTAGTGGGTCTAGATCAGTGGTCCCCAACCACCGGGCAGCAGACCGGTACCGGGCTGCAGGAAATTTTGGCACCGGGACACACAGAAAGAAAAAATAATTTCCATTTTATTGTTTTTTTTCCGAAAAAACGATTTATTTTGAAAAGTGACAGGATTCTCTCTGTTACATCCGTCACACTTAACGCATGTCAAAGTCGCGACACCAAACATCACGTGATACACCCCGATGTTCCTCATGTGATGTTCTGTTGTTGGTATGACATTACGAGGACACCGCTAATAAAGTTGCACATGATTACACAGTGGATTTACGTTCATTATTATTATTGTTATTATTATTACTAAAGAGAAAATACCAACCCCGGTCCACGGTAAACGTATCTTGCGTTGCACCTCAACCCCCCCCCCACACACACACACACACACACACACATCGGTCCGCGGTAAACGTGCCTTGAGTTGTACCGGTCCGCGGTGACAAAAAGGTTGGGGACCACTGGTCTAGATCAGTGTTTTTCAACCAGTGTGCCGCGGCACACTAGTGTGCCGTGGGAAATTGCCATCATTAACTGATTTAACATTTTCCATCTCCAGGATTTCAGTTCTCTGTTCATCCCTACAGGCCCTGATAAAACACTAAGAAATTGGGAATATGAAAGATCATAAAATACTTTTTTCTTTGTGTTTATTTGATTCTATAAAATACATTTTATAAGGATGACAGTACCGTGATTTAGCTGCAGCTTCCGCTGTGTTAGGAACATTTCCGCCCCTTTAACTGTCTCCACCAATCAGTCTTGGGATTTTAATCACATGTCATCGGTCTGACCAATCAGAAATGGTTAAAGTCTTCACTTCCTTGTTCTGAATTCTGCTGGAAAAGTCTCTCAGTTCTAACAATAATACCAGCTAAAGCTCGTCTTTAGCGGTGTAGCTTTCCACAGAATCCGGTGTCAGACCGTGGAACAAGAGAACAAAACAATGAAGCTCAGAGACGCTGGTCTTTCTGCGTTCGGCGGATTATTGAACTACATCTCCCATGATGCATTTGGTTAAAGCGTGTGTGAGCGTCTGGGCGCACGACTCTCTCCTCTTAACGTAGTGAAACCCCAACGACCACAAATCAAACAGTTTTTAATTCTTCAACTTAACTTTTATCACATCTTAAAAAAAACAGCTGCAGCTTCCAGCTTTTTCTGCCACGATTATCACAAAAATGCACGTGAGATCATGGAGGGACTGTGGATCAATACAGACGGAGTTTCTCCTTTTTTTTTTTTTTGAATGCCGGTGTGCCGCAGGATTTTTGTCAAGGTTGAAGTGTGCCGTGGCTCAAAAAAGGTTGAAAAACACTGGACTAGATGACCCAACTCCTAACGTTAAAGTTCCTAGGATAGCACGAGGGTTATGGCGCAGGTGTGTCGGACAGAATTTTCACCCCCGCTCAAACCCTGAAGATTGTACAAAGAGCTGTTAGTACTGTTCACGTGACACGTCCACGCTCCTTGCTGCAGTCTGACTGTTAGAAATGAGGAAATTAGTCTTTCAGAGTGTAGTTTGTGTGGAAGTCCTATGGGTGTCCTATGGGCACTTACGCATCACGTGCACACCCGGTGCAAGCCGCATAAGGAGCCTGTCCTCACACTTCCAGGGTTGGCATGTCTGCAGGATTGTCAGATATCCGAGCCCCACTCATGACTGTTTACCTGGTTCAGGTGTGTCCAGCCAGTTAGAACATGGCAGAGCAGAGTATGTTGGAAAACATGCAGGAATGCGGCCCCTGAGGCCTGGCGTTGCCATCCCTGAGCTAGAGTGTGGCGTGAGGACGCCATACGACAGCACTTATCATCATAAGTGCGTGGCACTTCCGTTAGCCTCATGAATACTTCACAACATATCTACCACACGCATGAAAATGGTACATTCCATTCTCATGGCATCCTTCGAGGTGCTTGTACGAGCCTCTAGGGAACTGCAGACACACCTGATCTCCCCTTAAGTTTCAGCCGCTCTCTACGACCCTCCACAGACCGGAAAACCCAAAAGCCCACAGAATCCGTACGGGTCAACCCCCCGTACGAGTCAACCCCACTGAATGGGTGCATGGACTAAGAGATTTGATACAGAACATCAGGGAAACCTGGAAATGATGGAATCTGTGAAAAAGTCTTCAGTGATGCAGGAAAAACGCTGAGTCAGTTCTTGGGCTGCTGACTTCCTGCCGTCTTTTTCTGATCACATGACCTGTGACCAGAAGACCCCTGTCCCAGGGCTGTTTGGTTAAAATGCTTTTGGTCTGCCCCTCCAGACGTCTGACCTGCTACTTTTAGCTTCTTGCTGGTATTTTGGACAGTTCTTCTTCTTTTACTCTTTATAAGGGGAAGGGATCCTGGTGACTAATGCGTCCAAATGCAGGATCTGCGTGTAAACAGTCTGGCTTTTGTTTCCAGCGTGCACAGTTTCTGTCAGCATTCAAATGACGTCAGGTGATAAGCAGTGGGCTGGTAGACTGGTAGTAAAGCAGAACGGGTCAGAGAAATCCCAACTCTGATAACCTTTAGCAGCAACACAACAGGAACATTTCCTCATGCAGGACAAACGTTTGGTTTATCAGGAGATAGAAGTTGGAACAACAGGACCTCAGATGAACCTCACATGATGCAGGAGTCTGAATCTGTCAAAGCAGCCTCACTGCCTCTGCAGGTCAGAAGGTCAGGACCAGCCAGGTGCTGCTGATCATCAGAAGGTATAAAGACAGAGAGAAGGTTGCATCTAAAATAACGGAACTATGCTTGAATCTGCAAACCAACACCAGATCCTGAATGCACATGAGGAAAAATGAGGAAAGTCTCAAACTCTGCAGGCCACAAGACAAACAGGAGAAAGAACAAGGAGAGTTTGTCCAGAGAGGATAGGAAATGAGGAACACGAACAGGAACCTTTAGCTAAACCTTCATCAGATTCGCTCTAGCACACAGCTTCCCTTCCAGCCCTCCCTGCCATGCGGGCTTCAACTCCCCGCAGTGTTTCGATTTACTGTATTTTTGTAGAATAAGGCGCGCTTAAAATCCTGTCATTTCCCAAATACCGACGGTGGGTCTTCAGAGCACCTCATGTCAGATTTCTGGTTGTTCCTACGGACCTGGAACTGGTTTTCTGTGGAACAAGGCGCTGAAACTACTACTGCTTTGGTGAACTACACACCTGCGCTGCTTAATAGGTTGTTGGAGCATTATGGGAACTGTGGTCAGGAGCTTAGGGGATTACATATTGTGAACACGATAAAGTAAAAACGTCAGAATCTTTGTTTTGTTTTTTACGTCACAACTGAACAATGTTGTCAATAAAGTTTTATTCCCTGCTCTGTTGTTTTCTCTGCAAAGGAGAACATGTAGAACCCCTATGATCAATCACCTGCTGAATGGCCTCTCTAGGAATTCTGGGTAGTCTTAACACCAACTGATTGTTCTGTGAAGGGGACTTTTCATGGTCCAGCTGGTCAAAGGCAGGGTGGTGAGTATGGGGGTTCAAGACAGTCCTGCTTTAACCCATGAGGACAAAGATGATGGTAGAACTGGAACCAGTCTAGGCAGCTCAGCAGCATCACAAGAACCTCAGGGAATCTCCCGGTTCTACCCGGGTGCAGGTTTCTTTTGGGAACTCCAGTTCCTGTCCTTCTGAGGAAACGTGTTCCTCCTTCAGATGTTTGCAGACCTCTGAAACTCCAAAAGTCCTGCAGCTCAAATTTTCACAGAGAAGCTGTCTTAAAGTTAGATTTCATCAAGGTTGTTCATTCATGACCACTTGGTTCAGTTTATGCCAACATTTTAAAAAAAGAAGGAAAGTTTACATTTGAAACAGTTTTAAAGCTCTTAGAGCGTTTCGTCAACAGTAAAGCAGCATAAAAACATCTCCACAGTGTAACATTGGGAGTGGGGTCATCTAGACCCACTACACCGTGGGGTCATCTAGACCCACTAGACAGTTGGGTCATCTAGACCCACTAGACAGTGCTCTGAACCTTTTTTCTTCAATGATTTGTGATCTTCACTGGTGTCCATGGATTACATGAAATCTTTCCACCTTTATCCACCTTTGTCATGGTAGGGAGAACACCTCAATGGAAGGGGGGGGGGGTCATAGGATAGCACAAGGGTTACATGAGTCTCTTACAGGAGCCAGCATTTTTGTCGGCCACTTGAACGCCTCCTTTTCTACGTCTCTGAATAAGTGAGACAGAAACATGAGTCAAGACTTCAAACTGGGTTTTAGAGGGACGAAAGCTCAACCGTCTGAGCTCGGCTGACTCCAGTTAAACTTTGTGACGTCTTTGATCTGCTCAGCTTCAGTCGCCTCCTCACTTCCTGAGAAATGTCAGCGCGGGATAAAACGTTAGGAAACGTTCTTCATCTTTCGGTCTGTTAGCGGACCTTTTGCTGTGTTTGTTCAGACTACAAGGACTTTCCCATAAGGTCACACAGAGACACACAACCACTAACGGAGGGGGGGTCATGACATGTTCAACAACCAAATGATTTAAAATTCATTAGAAATGACCTGGAAAGAGAACAAAATGGGTTTCCTATGCTCCTCCTCGTCACTCAGCACTGCCATGAACTCCCCCCTCCCCCCATAGTCTTCTTTTGATGCTGAACTTTTCCTGAGTCTTCTTCCTTTTGACTGAGGTCACCCCCACCCCTCCCGGGGCATTTTTCAGTGTTGTGCGTCTGAAAGGCTCGCATGGATGGCACAATAGGGCACCTGCCAGAATAATGGGCCCTCGGAGGGGCGTGTCCCACAGGAAAGCAGACACTAGACGCTGCTTTAAAGTGGTCACGGATGATCTGAGGCCACGCCTTCACCGTCCCTTCCTGATATTTCCCTGGCTGATGCATAAAGATGAGTCTGAGATGAGTTTGTAGCAAGAATTTGGATCGACCACAACCGCTCCCAAAGATCACTTTGAACTTTGAACAGAACTTTGTCGTTCTGTTCAAAAAGTCTCAATTTGGAAGCAATAATTTGTGGAGACGACTGAAGCCCAAATGGCAGATAACACGTCATCGTAAGAAAGACGGTGAGCACGCCGTAATGAATGAACTGAGAGCACTCAATGACAAAATGGATAAAATGCAGACAAAAATGGACAATATGCAAAGCAATATTGAAACACAGATGGATATAAAAATAAACACCCTCCGGGGAAGCTTGGAAAAAATCATTTTTGATGGACAAGCTGCATTTAAAAGTGAGCTGGAGAAGGCGGTGAAGGAAGTGCGCAATAATCTGGATCTGGAAGTTTCAATTATGAGTTCCAGAATGGACGATATTGAAACTAAAATGAGGAACAGTGAAGTGCGGGGAAAATCTTTTGACCCAGACGTGTCACTGATTATTGTCGGGCTGCCTCAAGTGGATGGAGAAAATCTGGAGGCTAAAGTGAAGGAGCTGCTGCAGGATGGATTGCACTGTGACCCGGTGCCAAAGCTGGTGGCCACGGAGCGCGTAAGGCAGAGAGGACGGCACCCTGGGCTGGTAAAGGTGGAGCTCGCATCGGTGGAGGATAAAGTGGCTGTTCTTTGTTTGAAGTCAAGGCTAAAAGATCATGGAAACTACAGGAGAGTCTATGTGTCATCTTCAAAGTCTCACGCGGAGAGACTCATGGAGACAAACTTGCGCACCCTTTTGGGCGAGATCCCGATGGCTAAAGATGACTATGTGGCTGGAAATGGGCGATTGATTAAATGGGCCCAAACGGCAAACAGTCCAAAGCAGCATGGGGGGGGGGCAGGATTGTGTGACGAGACAGTGCTCAGCCTGTAATACTGGATTTGTTTTAGTTCACTGGAATGTGAACGGCTGGACGCTGAATAACTGTGAACTTAGAGCGCATATTCTCATGTCGCTAGAGCCTGATATTATGTCTTTAAATGAGACTCATCTATCCAATTTGATACCAGAGCTGGATGGCTTTACTTGGATTGGACACAATCGGATCGTGCACAGAAAAGCTGTTAAAGCCTCTGGGGGGGGGGGGGGGGATATTTGTGAAAAATACTCTCTTGGACAGTTTTTCTTTGAGGATTGATAAAACCTATGATGGGATTCTGTCTTTACGTTTTGAGCACGGTTTGTCACAATTTTCGTTTTTAGAAATCTTATGCTACTTGTCCCCTGAAACCTCTACTTGGGGGCGTAATGCTGATCTTTTTTTTGCCCATTTACTTTCACTAATTTATGCATCTGATGCTGATTCTGTTTATATATGTGGAGACTTGAACAGTCGCATAGGATGCTTAAAAGATTTTGTGGATGAGGATGATATTCCCTCAGGAGTTGTGTTAGACACGGTATTAAACAATCATGGACACGCTTTTGTTGAGTTTCTTAAAGACTCTAAATGTTGTGTTTTGAATGGGAGGGTAAATCCAGAGAATGATGGCTTCACCTCTATACCCTTTAAGGGTAAAGCTGTGGTGGACTATATTGTCACCCCGCACACTGGTTTAAACGAGTGTGTTAAATTTAAAGTCCCCCCCCCCCCTTTAGAGCTGATAAAAAGCAATGAGTCTGATCTGATGAACCTCATTGATGACAGAAGTAAACTCCCTGATCATTCAGTTCTCTATTTGCGTCTTAAAACTATTGAAACAAATTTTTTTAAATAATATGCAAGCTGGTTTACAAAATAAAAAGCCAATCAGAAAACTGCCTGTTCACTTTCTGGAGTCAGAAGTCTGTTGTGAGTCTCTATGTGGAATTGGTCTTCAGCTGAGGGAAGGTAGACAAACACAGGAAAATCTGAACCATTGCTATGGCTGGTTTTGTAATGTTTTATATAAAGAAATGGATAAAAATAGACCAAAACAGAAATATAAAAGCAATAAAGGAATATGTAAAAGAAATCAACCTTACAGGAACAATGAATTACAGAGTCTATGGGAAAAACTGTGTTTATCAGAGAAAAAGTATTTAAAATGCAAAGAAATGGTTCTGAAAACAGAGAGAGCTTCTTTCTGTGTTTAAAATCTGTCAGTCATTTTGATAAGAAGTTAAAATTATTTAAAAGACGTTTCAGGAGGGCTAAAGCTCTTCAGCTACAACTGCATTGGCAAAATAATAAATCACAGTTATTTTGGATGGAAATAAATAAACTTGGACCTAAAAGTAGAAGAACGGTTCCACATGAGATTCTAACAGACTCTGGAGAATCTGTCTTTCTAACAGAGCAAGTGTTAAACAAGTGGGAGTCAGATTATAAGAACTTGTTTACCTGTAATAGTAGTTCCCACTTGTTTGATGACCAGTTTTTTCTGAATATGTGCAAATCCAAAAAACTGCTTGAAGACAATAGTTTTAAAATTTCTCTGAACTACTCTGACTAAATAAATCAAGATATTACAATTGAGGAAGTTCTAAAAGTCATTGAGAAAACTAAACTTCATAAAGCTGCTGGTGTGGATGAACCATCCAACCAGGTTCTCAAGTGTCCCAAATTGTTAAATACTCTACATTGTCTCTTTAGATTCTGTTTTAAGAATGGCTTTATTCCATCTATTTGGTATAAATCGATCATCAAGCCAATTCCAAAATCCCCTCAAGCAGACCCAAGAGTCCTTCTGAATTATAGAGGCATTAGCCTTCTGAGTACCGTGTATAAAGTGTTTTCTAGTATTCTAAATAATCGGTTATCTGAATACCTAGAAACAAACCAAGTCCTTGTAAATGAGCAGAATGGATTCAGGAGAAATAGAGCGTGTATTGACAATGTTTATGTTCTGTCCTCGGTGGTGAGAGCTAGACTGCAAGAAAGTAAAAGTACTTTGTTTGTTTTGTGGATTTAAAAAAGCATTAGACTGGATAGACAGAGATCTTCTTGAACATAAATTACTTATGTACGGTATTAATGGTACATTTTATAAAGCAATTAAAGCTCTTTAAAAGGCTCCATTAGCCTGTGTGCAGGTGAATGACCTAAAAACAGGATGGTTTTCTACCATTTGGAGTTAAACAAGGAGATGTTCTTTCACCAACTCTTTTTTCTATCTATGTCAACGATTTAGCTCAAGAAATTAAGAAAACCAACTTGGGTATTGATATCAATAACTGGAACTTGAGCATATTACTTTATGCTGATGATATTATTTTGATAATGAGGAAATAAAATTACAAGGAATGTTGTGTAACAAATGGAGACTCACTATCAATAGTGATAAAACACAAATCGTTCATTTTAGAAAGCCTTTAGTACCTCAAAGTAATTTTCTGTTTTATTTTGGTAAAACTACTCTCATGTTTACTGATACCTATAAATATCTTGGTCTTGTTTTTCATAAAAATATGATGTTCTCAGAAGGTAAGCAGCGGTTATCAGATTCTGCTGGGAGGGCGCTTAGTGAGTTCTGACACGTTTGGTAAATCGTACGATGCCATGGTGGGATCTGTGTTATTTTATTCTGCAGGAGTCTGGGGTTATGAAGACGCTCCTGAGTGTGATAAGGTTCAAAACAGGGCAATGAGATATTTTCTGGGTGCACACAGGTTCACCACTAAAGCCGCCATTGAGGGGGACATGGGGGGGGGCATGTGTGATCAAACAAAGAGCAGAAGTTCTCAGATTAGCTGCACCAGCTGGTGACTTTACCTGCAGAGAGACTAACACCTAAAATATTTGATTGGGATAGAGCTCATATTTGTCCTTGGTGTAATGATGTATTGAACATTCTGTGAACCTACAATCATTATTTTTTAATTGTTTGAAATGTAAGATAGATAATGTTAAGGAAACTTTAGTTGGTTATTATGAAAAAGACTGGAAAATGAAACTGCTTCAAAAACCAAAATTACAAACTTATTTGCAAATTAAGGACACATTTTCTGCTGAACCATATGTTATATATAACTTAAAAAGAGGACAAAGATCCTTATGTGCTCAACTGAGAGCAGGAGTGCTCCCCCTACAGGTGGAAGTGGGGCGCTTTAAGGCGTTCCTGAGGAGGAAAGACTCTGTGAGGTCTGTGAACTGCAAGTGGTGGAGGATGAATTTCATTTTTTGTTTTATTGTCCTTTGTATGAGAAACAGAGACTTTGTATGTATGACGTCATAGAAAAGGAATGTCCTGATTTGTTTTGGTTATCTGAAGACAAAATTTTACGTTGGATTTTTGAAAATGAAATCTTTTGTTTGGCAAATTTTGTGTCAAAGGCATGGACGATAAGAATGGAGACTTTGTATTCTGTTAGACTCTGATTAGGGGGGCTATTGGATTTTTTTTTGTGATGGGGATGTATGTTTATGTATTGTGTATTTTGTTTTTCAGTGTCATATAAGCCCGTGTGGGCTGGGCACATTAGTGCATGACACTTAAATAAATCAAATCAAATCAATCAATCAATCAATCAATCATAAATGCAGAAAACACCTTCCGTCATTCTGGAAGCGGAACAGAAAACAAGGAGAAAGCTCCTGGAAGACGAGCACAGACCTTCACATGTCCAGCAGAAACCTTCAGTCCATTTCAGATCCAAAACCAGCAGATCAGTGTTCCACCGCCGTTCCTTACCACTGGTCAGCAGGGAGCCAAAGGTTCTCCATGAATCAGCTTTGATGTCCAAGTTTTTAAGATGAGCTGGAATCTGTGAGTACACGAGCAAAAGGTCTGCAGACGCATCCACCAAACCTAAAGACAAGTGGAGCATCTTAACCTGACAACTCCTGACTCAACGTTCTCACAGCGTTTACAGTTTAGAAAAATACTGCCTGCACCTCAGAGGGATGTCTAAATGTGGTACAGAGCATGAAGACCAAACATCTATTTGGTCTCTTGTGTTCAGGAATTGTCTTTTCAAAAATTCTTCAGATGCATTTTGGGATCCAAAGTTCTTATTCCAAGTTCTTTTTATCCAGAAAAGTCTGTTCTTCAAGTCTCTTAGCTTTTATTGTGAACATGCTGAAGCCCTTAGTGTCTGAGCTAAAGCTAGAGGGTTTTGTTTTTTTGGGCTGACCTTAACATCGACCCCACTTCTTCCATGACTGCTGGTCTTCTAGCAGCAGTTGATGTTGTGGAGTTAATGAGACGGTGATGTTTGCTCCACTGCTTTCAATAGAAAACAGGTTTTTATCAGGCTATGACGGCTGATCGAGACTAAACCCAATATTACCTGGATTCAGCTGAGCGTCTCACCAAGAACAGAGTGCTGAGATGGATGGATGGACGGACGGATGGATGGATGGACGGACGGACGGACGGACGGATGGACGGACGGATGGATGGATGGATGGATGGATGGATGGATGGATGGACGGACGGACGGATGGACGGATGGATGGATGGATGGATGGATGGATGGATGGATGGATGGATGGATGGATGGATGGATGGATGGATGGATGGATGGATGGATGGATGGATGGATGCATGGATGGATGGACTCATGTTTGATGAAACATCTTCTTGAAGTTTACCTGGATTCAGCTGAGTGTCTCACCATGAACAGCCCATCATTCCATACAACCCCCCTCCACCGATGGTGAGGTCATAACTCACCGAGTCTATTTCCAGACCTGACAGACAATATTGACAAAGGGCCTAAAATAGAAACCCTCTTGGGAGCGGCGTAATGCCTCCTCAGATTCCTGATGCCCTAGCTCATGGCTAAGAGGCTGATTTACCTCAGAACGTCCTCCTCCTGACCATATTCTTGTCAGCTGAGGTCAGCATGGAAATTCTGCCGCGTTGAAGCGACCCGATTAGATTGTTCCGTAGTATCAAGTGGCAAACCAACGGTTTTACTAAAACATCTTCTATCTGGGTTTCTACCTGTTTATTGGTTGTGGTTCCGGCTAAACTCTCTGATGGCAGAGATCTCCAACCCGCGTGCCGGTACCACTCTGTGGGTCAGCTGGGAACCGGGCCTCAGAGGAAATGTAATCTGTTTATATATTGTCTGCCTCTAAAGGAAGTTTGATTTTGTCTCATCATAAACCATGTTCATGGTCGGGACGTTCTCCTGTCTTACCATCTGACTGCTAGATTTTCGTTCACTTTTGCCTCAAGACTTATGGGTAACAAAAGACTTTAGACGCTGACTTCAACCTCGTGCAGGCGGGTCCAGGAAAGTATTGTCTGACTTTCACAAAGTACCAGGGAAGGGCGGAGTCATCTCTGACCTGCAAGTTACTAAAACTCCGGTCAACACGTTAAAAAACGTTTCAGTTTTTTTTAAAAAGACAATCTAATGACAAAAATTAAGTCCTAAATCATTCAGAAGCAGCTGATTATAAAAAAATACAAATTCCTAACAGAAGCAGATTTTCACTGAAATATTCCTGACAGTAATATGTTAGATGTTTTCTCTCAAGTGATGTCATCACTGTGATGATTGACAGCACGAATCCCCGCAGCGGATGAAGAAGACGTGCTGCAGAGGCGGGGCTTCTTCATCGTCCGTCTAGACCACATCATCTGTGGAAGCTTCAGCATGTGCTCCAGTCTTTGGGAAATCATTGAGGTAGAACGAGGCTCACCATCACAGAGTCCAGGTGTGCCTCAAGCAGATGTGGTTGGATTCACCTGCAGGACCCCCCAGCAGCTGCACAGATGCACCCAGCAGGTTGTCCTGACTGACACAAGCATAATGGGAGAAACTCATGATTCTGAGAGCCTTACCACAGAGGGGGTAGTGAGGCTCAGTCTCTACCAACCTTACCACAGGTTTGTGGGGGGAGGGGGGGGCTGAGAAAGGAAGACAGAACTTCAAGAAGCTCAATGATCAGTTTCACTACTGGCTGGGGTCTAAGTCTGTGACTGACCCCTGTCCCTCTGTCAAAAGAAAAATAAACTTTATCCTCACATCGGAAAGCCCTGTGGGGAGCCAGTGCTGAGTGTGAGGGCCTTGGATGTGTGCGGGCCCACTCTCACTCTCTGAATGCGATCAGTAAGAAAGCTCTTAATCCAAGAGCAGGTGGAGTGTGGAAGTCCTAGTTCCATCAGTTTATTTACCAGTTTGTGAGGGAGAATGGTATTAAACGCCGAGCTGTAATCCACAAAGAGCATCCGCACATAGCTCCCCTGTTTCTCCAGGTGGGACAATGCAGTGTGGAGGGCTGTGACTATGGCGTCCTCTGTGGATCTCTTTGCCCTGTACGCAAACTGGTGTGGGTCCAGGGATGTTGGAAGTAGTGATGTCATGGGATTCCGTACCAGTTTTTCGAAGCACTTCATCACCACTGGGGTGAGTGCAACTGGCCGGTAGTCATTGAGACTGGTGATGTGTGTTTTCTTGGGCAGGGGGACTATAATGGAGGACTTCAGGCATGGTGGGACAGTAGACTGGGCAAGAGACTGGTTGAAAATCCTGGTAACGACTCCAGCCAGCTGGTCCGCGCAGTCCTTCAGAACGCGTCCAGAGACACCATCGGGTCCAGCAGCTTTCCTGGGGTTGATGGTCCTCAGTATGCTTCTCACCTCTTGCTCCTTCACGGTGAAGCTGAGGCTGCTGTGTGCCACTGGGTGAGGGTGTATGGGTGTGTCGGAGTTTTCTACCTCGAAGCGAGTGAAGAAGAGATTCAGCTCCTCTGCCAGCGAGGAGTCAGCTTCGGCAGCATGAAGGGTGGTCCTGTAGTTGGTAAGATGCTGGACCCCTTTCCACACCTCCCTGCTGTTGTTGCTGTCCAACCAGCCTTCAATCCTCCTGTTGTACTCCATTTTGGCCTTCCTGATGAATCTCTTCAGGTTGGCTCGGGTTGAGCTGTAAAGAACCCTATCGCCAGACCTGAAGGCAGTGTTCCTCTCCCTCAGCAGCTGCTGGACCTCCCGGTTCATCCAGGGCTTTCTGTTGGGGTACACCCTAATGTGCTTGTCCACCGTAACAGTGTCTATGCAGTTCTTAATGTAACACAGCACACCGTCTGTGAACACCTCCAGGTCTGGATGTTCAAAGACGTCCCAGTTGGTCCTCTCAAAACAGTCCTGCAGCTGCTGAGAGGCCCCATCAGGCCATATTTTTACAGTTTTCTTAATGGTGGGAGCATTTTACCTGAGGGGGGTATATGCAGGAATTAGGAGCAGGGGCAAGTGGTCAGACTGGCCCAGGTGAGGTAGTGGTCTAGCCCTGAAGCCCAGCTTAATGTTTGTGTAAACCTTATCCAGAGTCTTAGCTTCTCTGGTGCTGCACTTAACATGCTGGTGAAGGTTAGGAAGCACTGGCTTTAAGTCCACATGGTTGAAATCCCCTGCTATGATGTGCACAGCGTCAGGATACCTGCTCTGCTGCCTGCCAATCCAAGGCCATTTTCCAGGTTTTATTGAGCTATGATATATTTAGAAAAGACAGTTCACTGCCTCTCCATTTGCAACAGTGAATGTGATATTTGCTGAGTAATACAATAATTGTTTGCCCTGTGGTTAGGGGGGTCGAAAAGAATACTACCAACGTATTCCCTGCGTGTCGTAAAAGGTTGTTTATATAGCCCGACATTTCGACATAGTTGTCTCAACGGGATTCACCACGGTAATTGAATAAGAACATGAAATCAGTCATAAAATACAATAGGTAATTGCTAAAATAAAGCAGAGGTCTTATTAATGGCATCATAATTCTGCTTCTTGTTACTGAGAGGACTGGTGTCTATCACTTTAACCCTTGTTCTATCCTAGGCACATTAACATTGGGAGTGGGGTCATCTAGACCCACTAGACAGAGCTCTGAACCTTTGTTCTTCAATGATTTGTG
The DNA here is from genome assembly GCA_037389245.1 of Oryzias sinensis. Lineage (NCBI taxonomy): Eukaryota > Metazoa > Chordata > Actinopteri > Beloniformes > Adrianichthyidae > Oryzias > Oryzias sinensis. The sequence continues at coordinate 38,631,605 of CM074490.1, forward strand.
ATCTTCACTGGTGTCCATGGATTACATGAAATCTTTCCACCTTTATCCACCTTTGTCATGGTAGGGAGAACACCTCAATGGAAGGGGGGGGGTCATAGGATAGCACAAGGGTTAAGGTTTCTGTGTCTCACGCCTTTCTCTTGTCTTTCAGCACATAAGCTAAAGCTAGGAACTACTTGACTTTCCCTGCATGGGTTTTGCACCAGCACTAACACTAAGGGAGGCTGAGAAGACAGTATTACACTACTGCTCTGCACTCGGGTCTCATCTCTGGGTTGTCAGGTTGCAAGACTAAGGCTAGCATAAATGTTCCTAGAAAGAAGAGCGGCACCGTCCATCCAGAGTAGGATGGATGTATATCCCTTGTGGCCACTAGACTGGCCACAAGAAAAGGCCACTCTGAAATCTTCAGTTGTATCACACAGCACACCGACAGATGTCGCGGGTTTTGAGGGAGCGTGCAATTGGCATGCTGATAGCAGGAATGTCCACCAGAGCTGTTGCTAGGGTATTGAATGTCCACCATAAGCCGTCTCCAAAGGCATTTTAGAGAATTTGGCAGCACATCCAACTGGCCTCACAACCGCAGACCACGTGTAACCACACCAGCCCAAGACCTCCACATCCAGCATGTCCACCTCCAAGATCGTCTGAGACCAGCCACCCGGACAGCTGCTGAAACAATCGGTTTGCATAACCACAGAATTTCTGCACAAACTGTCAGAAACCGTCTCAGGGAAGCTCATCTGCATGCTCGTCGTCCTCATCGAGGTCTCGACCTCACTCCAGTTCGTCGTCGTAACCGACTTGAGTGAGCAAATGTGATGGCGTCTGGCACGTTGGAGAGGTGTTCTTTTCACGGATGAATCCCGGTTTACACTGTTCAGGGCAGATGGCAGACAGCGTGTGTGGCGTCGTGTGGGTGAGCGGTTTTCTGAAGTCAATGTTGTGAATCGAGTAGCCCATGGTGGTGGTGGGGTTATGGTATGGGCAGGCGTATGTTATGGGCAAAGAACACAGGTGCATTTCATTGATGGCATTTTGAATGCACAGAGATACCGTGATGAGATCCTGGGGCCCATTGTTGTGCCGTACATCCAACAACATCACCTCATGTTGCAGCATGATAATGCACGGCCCCATGTTGAAGGATCTGGACACAATTCTTGGAAGCTGAAAACATCCCAGTTCTTGCATGGCCAGCATACTCACCGGACATGTCACCCATTGAGCATGTTTGGGATGCTCTGGATCGGCGTATACAACAGCGTGTTCCAGTTCCTGCCAATATCCAGCAACTTTGCACAGCTATTGAAGAAGAGTGGACCAACATTCCACAGGCCACAGTAGACAACCTGATCAACAAGGAGATGTGTCGCACTTCATGAGGCAAATGGTGGTCACACCAGATACTGACTGGTTGTCTGGGTCCCCTGACCCCCTCAATAAAACAAAACTGAAGATTTCAGAGTGGAATTTTCTTGTGGCCAGTCTAAGGCACACCTGTGCCATAATCATGCTGTCTAATCAGCATCTTGATATGGCACACCTGCGAGGTGGGATGGATAGTCTTGGCAAAGGAGAAGTGCTCACTATCACAGATTTAGACAGATTTGTGAACAATATTTCAGAGAACTGTTTATTTTGTGTATGTGGAAAATGTTTCACATCTTTGAGTTCATACAATAAAAAATGGGAATAATAACAAAAGTGTGGCGTTTATATTTTTGGTCAGTGTAATTTACAGTATATTAACCAAATTTTAGTGCCTCCTTCAAAAAAATGATATATTTGCATTTTCTTGAATTTTTTCTTTGTTTTTGGATTTTACCTTATTCAGGTTGATTTAGCACATGAACATTTTCTGAACCTAATCTGTATTTTTTTCTTGATATTTTTCTGATCTGTTGCTGTTGTAAACTGTGATGCTGAGATGTGAAAAGGTCTCCACTTAGAGAACAATAAAGAAACAGCTGATTTTATCTGAACTAAAAGTGAAGCAGAAATCATTTAACACATTACCCTGAAGCAGGGAAGGTGTAATGTGATTACTTAAAATACAATACCAGGTAATCTGAAATGAGTTACACTGTGGGAGTGACCTGGACAACAGTGTTTTACACATGAAGCGCCGCTCGGGATGAACCACAAAATGGAAAAGATCAGGAAAGTGAGAAGCTGCTTCAGCTGAAGCCAAAGGCTGTTCCTCCTGACTGACATGCAGAACTGCAAGACTGAGTCCAGGTCCAGCTCCAGTATCAAGTCCAGCCTGAACTCTCTGGGAATGTGATGGATGGACGAAAGACCAGAACCCCAGATTAACTTCAGAAACAACCTTGACAGCCTCCAAACACATGGATGAGTTTATATCTGGTCTGTTTTTTAGTTAAAACTTCCCCCCATGAAATGAAAAGATCCCTGACTGACTTAACCCTTGTGCTATCCTAGCCACTTTAACGTTGGGAGTGGGGTCATCTAGACCCACTAGACAGAGCTCTGAACCTTTTTTCTTCAATGATTTGTGATCTTCACTGGTGTCCATGGGTTACATGAAATCTTTCCACCTTTATCCACCTTTGTCATGGTAGGAGAACTCGTCAATGGAAGGGGGGGGGGGGGTCATAGGATAGCACAAGGGTTAAAACCTTCAACTTCATCTGTGTTTGCTAAATCTCGCCATGTTCTGGTTTTTGCAGATCTAATGACTAAACCCCACCATGTTTGGTCTGCTGGATGTAAAGTCGGATGGCATCAGTGTTGAGTGTGCCGTACACACTGCTGACAGCAGATTCCTGGTGCAGGAACACCCTATTAGAGATGGGTGGCCCCCCAGGCCAAGCCACAAAGGAGCCTCTGTTACCCACCAGAGTGCTGTGTTGTTCCTGAAATTGCCCCCATGGTGAGGATAAAAACGGTGGGGCAAATATTAAGTCTGCATAAAGTCTGTGAACAGAACAACAGCTGGTTTCTGTTTCTTTCCTTCACAGTTCTGTTTGATATTTGAATTCCATTCTGTCATCGTTAAGGTGGTTTTATGTGCCCCCCTCCCAGTAGAGTGTTCCATTGGACATCCCCAAGTTCCTCTAAGACCGCTCCAACCTCTTGCAAAGACAAACGAGGTCACGTCTAGAAGGAGCCTCAAACCTTTATGTTCACGCTTTGCAGACCTTCAACTGACACCAGGCGGAGAAGGTCAGTCAGTACTTGTGGTGTTATTGGTCCAATGTCCAGGAGTCTGATGTCACAGACCAGCACGAGTCCTGTTAGTGTTCAACATCATCATCATCATCATCATCATCATCATCATCGGCAGTCGTGAGAGAAATACAGTTATAGTCATAAATGTTCATCCTCAGGCCCCTCCCCCAGACCTGAGTCCAGACCCGAGTCCAGGCCTAAGTCCCGACCCGGGGTCAAGCCTGAGAGCAGACCTGAGTCCAGACCCAAGTCCAGACCCAACTCCAGACTCGAGTTCAGATTTAAGTCCAGACCCGAGTACAGACCTGACTCCAGTCCCAAGTTCAGACCTGACTCCAGACCTGAGCTCAGACCTGAGGCCAGACTCGATTCCGGATCCAGAGTCAGGCCTGTGTCAGGCCCGAGTCCAGACCTGAGTACATATCTAGGTCAGGCCTGAGAGCAGACCTGAGTCCAGACCTGAGTCCAGACTCGAGTTCAGACCTGAGTCCAAACCCGTGTCCAGACCTGAGTCTTGACCTGAGTCCAGACCCGACTCCAGACCCGGGCTCAGACCTAAGTCCAGACCCGACTCCAGACTTGAGTCCAGACCTGAGTCCAGGCCTGAGTCCAGACCCAGGGTCAGACCTAGGTCCAGACCCGAGTCCAGACCTGAGTCCAGACCGTGAGTCGGGCCTGAGTCCAGACCTGAGTACAGATCTGGGTCAGGCCTGAGACCAGACCTGAGTCCAAACCTGAGTCCAGACCCGACTCCAGGCCTGAGTGTAGACCCGAATCCAGACCTGAGTCCAGACCCGAGTCCAGGCTGGTTTCTGGTAACCCATAACGTGTCAACAAAAAACTGGTCCCTGGTCATTCTTTTTCAAATGAAAAGTCTGAATCTGTAAAGAAGCCCCCACCTTCCATTCCCAGAGGCCTGCCGCTGGTCATTGCCCTCTCAGCGGTCAGCGTGGTGTAGGACTGTGGGGCTGATGTGACCCCCCCCCCTCCATTGTTCCAATAGCTTGGTATTCCTCTCATAGCTTGCCTTGGGCTCGAGGACCTGTGCTTCCAAAGACCCTAAACCCCCCCATGGACCCACTCACCTCGACAACGAGCACGTTTTGAACAAACGCCCCCCTTGAACTTTGAGCTTTCCTCGTGTTTTTCCGTCTGTAAAAGCCAAAGTCTTGAACTCTATTTGGGTCAAAGTTTTCCTCCAACCCCCACCTTCAGCTTCTTTCAGACTTTGCTTTTCAGACCCCCCCGTCTGTTCTTCCTCCAGGCTGAATGTCCCGCTCAGCTGTCCCCTGCATGTCAAGTGTAGCCATTAGAGGGAAGGGTCTACATGAGAGGTGCTTCCAGCCCCCCCTCACCTTTTGCATGCAGACAATGGGTCTAGATGACCCCCCCAGACCATGCCAGCAAAGGGAATGGGTGGGTTATGTAAGAAAAGCTCTTGTGATGATGTGTTACAGTTCTTTCTCAGTGGCTTTAGTACAATTCTCAGATCAGAATGAAATTCCCCAAACTATTTCTTCAATCTTCACATCATGATGTCACTTGTGTTCATCATATAAGCAGTTTCTCACTTCTTTGAACAAGTTGCAATTGCTTTGGTACATCCATGCAAATGATTCTGTACAATTCTCTGCTCTTTGCTACATTATCAATTGTTTATGTCATGTTGATCAAAATGTATTCTATAGTTCACTGAGCAATAGTCTTCCTCCTCAAAACACCTAGTCATTAGTTCATGGTATAAGTCATTAACTGCAAAATGGTTGACCAAGTTGTCATAATGTGACAAACATATTTCTCTGCATTGCAAGAGAAGATATTCTCTGTGATGTGGATGAGAATTTGTGGCCTAACATACAGGAACGACAAGAGGTGTAGGAAGACCACACCAAGTCCTACTGCACTGCCTGGACTGAATATTGTCCTATCTTTTTTTTCCCTTTGTGTTACTGTTTGCAGTGTTTTTTTCTATGTTGGTATGACATGGTCTGTCAACAAATTACAATATGAACAATAAAAGTGTAAATGTGAATCTTGTCCAGTCTCTTGCAATCAAACAAAAAAGGTGTAACTTCCATTTTACAATAATTGTCCTCCAAACTTTAGCCATAGTTTCCATCAGAACCTCCCTCTAAAGTTATATTGACAACATGACTAAGTCATTTGACTGTCTTGTTGGTAGACAATGACACAAGGACTTGACATTCTGATGGCACTGACATGTTCAATGACATAAAGACTTAGCTTTGAGAGATAACCTAAAGATTTTGAGCAAGTTACAGGCTTTTGCAAGAAATCCATAGTGTTTTGCTGTTTGTACAACTTGTTCTGAGAAATGCACACACGTATTTGCAAACTTCAATTCTGATCTGAGAATTGTACTAAAGCGACTGAGAAAAACTGTAACCGCGTTAATTGAAGTTGTTTCCACTTTTTCCTATTTTTTCATACTTGTATTATTTGTTTCTTGTACATATTTTGATTAGATTTACAGTATTTCTACCACTTCATTGTGTTAGTATATACAATGACAACAAGGGATTCTGATTCTGATTCATAGCAACCGCACTGCTGTACCAGCAAAAGGCTGGACCAGGTTGTTAGCAGCGTCTGAGTCAGCGCCACGGCCCGAGACACGGAGGAAGGACGTCCAGATGTACGGAAACGGAAACGAAGATTTTACACTTCATGAGATGACACTAGCAGGGATGTGGATGGGGGTCAGCCTGCATTTTCTATCTTTCTGCCACAGCGACCCCTAAGGGTAGCCACCACCACCCCCGCCCCCTCCGTGGCATTCAGCCAAATAGAAATGTTAGAGTTTTTCCAGTCTGAATCCAGGTCCGCACATCAGCTAGAGGTCTTAGAACAGAAACGTCAGATTCTGGTCCAGAATTTAAGGTTCTGTATTAACATCCTTCAATCCATCCATCCATCCATCCATCCATCCATCCATCCATCCATCCATCCATCCATCCATCCTTCCATTCATCCATCCTTCCATACATCCGTTCATCCCAATGAGTTATATCACTAGAGGAGACACGCCCGTTTTAGAAGCCTGGGGGGGGGGGGGGCATTTGTTTCATCACAGACACAAACCTTTATTGTTACATAAACGACGACACGTGTGTGTGTGTGTGGGGGGGGTCTCTCACACCAAAAACACTGATTGTTGAGCCCAAGAGATTATTTAAGATAACTGCTTCATTATTCCCACATGAACGAAGCAACATTCCCAGGCGAGCGGCTCTGCCTGTGGATGTGTCATCTACAGAAGTCACAAAACAGCAATTACCAGCTTGGACGTTTAAACAGCGAGCAAAATGAGTCATCCATCTAAAGAGGAGAGTGGGACACACCCCCTGACAGGTCTCTGTGTCGCCTGCAAAGATGTAAACGGTTATTACAAAGGTAATCCAAACACCAAGGATGTGCTTTGGACAGAGAAAATATCAGGAACACTGGGACAAATTATCCTGCAACAAGAGGGATCTGTCCCAGTGTTCCTGATATTTTCTCTGTTTGAACACAGAGACAGATAACAGTGGAATAACAGTCCGATCACTGCTTGATTACGGTCCGATTAATGCGTGTTAACGTCCGACACTGCTTGATTACGGTCCGACATCGCAGCACGGTCCGATCACTGGCGTGTTAACAGTCTGATCACTGCGTGTTAACAGTCCGATCACTGCTTGTTAACTGCGTGATTACGGTGTGACAAGGGTGTGATAACTGTCCGATCAATGCGTGTTATCAGTGTGATCACTGCGTGTTAACGGTCCGATCACTGCGTGTTAACAGCATGATAACGGTCCATCAATACTCGCGTGTTAACAGTCCGACCACCGCGCTTTTAATCCGCGCGATTACGTGTGAACACCGCGTGATAATGATCCATTCACTGCATGATAACGGTGTGACAAGGGTGATAACGGTCCGAATAATGTTATCAGTGTGATCACCGCGCGTTAACGGGTCCGATCACTGTAAACAGTCCGGACACGCGCGATAACGTGTGATAACGATCCAATCACTGTCCGATCACCGCGCAGTTAACTGCATGATAACGGGTCCGACCGCGCAGCGACCGCGTGATACGTGAACACTCCGCGCGATACAATGATCCCATTCACTGCATGATAACGGTGTGAGAAGGGTGTGATAACATCTGATCACTGCGTGAGAACTGCATGAGAACGGTACGAACACTGCGTGTAAACAGTCCAATCACTGTGTGTTAACAGTCCGATCACTGTGTGCTAACGGTCCGATCACCGTGTGTTAACGGTCCGGACACGCGCAATAACCGCGTGATTATGGTACGATCACTGCGCAGTTAACGGTCCAACACTGCATGTTAACAGTCCGGACACGCGCGTTATCAGTCTGATAACCGCGTGTTAACAGTCCGATCACCGCGTGATAACAGTGGGATAACGATCCAATCAATGTGATAACTGCGCGATAATGGTCCGATCACGCGCGTTAACTGCATGATAACGGTCCGATCCCCGCATGTTAACTGATTAAGGTGTGAACACTGGCGTGGATAATGAACCATTCACTGCAAAATAACGGTGTGACAAGGGTGTGATAACTGTCCGATCACTGCGTGTTATCAGTGTGATCACCGTGTGTTAACAGTCCGATCACTGTGTGTTACGGTCCGATAACTGTGTGTTAACGGTCCGATCACGCGTAATAACCGCGTTGGATTACGTCCTATCACTGCAGCAACATCCGAACACTGCATGTTAACAGTCCGATCAATGCGTGGTTATCAGTCTGATAACCGCGTAGCTAACAGTCCGACACCGCGTGATAACAGTGGGATAACGATCCAATCAATGTGATAATCATGATAATGGTCCGAATACTGTTAACTGCATGATAACGTCCATCCTCGTATGTTAACCGCGTGATTATGCGGAACACTGGCGTGATAATGAACCGATTCACTGCAAAATAACGTGACAAGGGTGTGATAACTGTCCGATCACTGGGCGCGTTACTGCGTGATCACAGTGTTAACAGTCCGCATCACTGTGTGTTACGGTCCGATAACTGTGTGTTAACGGTCCGATCACTGCGTAATAACTGCGTGATTACGGTCCGATCACTGCGTGTTAACGGTCCGATCACCGCTATTAACGGGTCCGAACACTGCGTGTTAACAGTCCGAATACTGCGTGTTAACAGTCCAACACCGCGTATTAACAGTCCGGACACTGTGTTAACGGTCCGAACATCGCGCGTGCCAATCTGCGTCCGACTGTGTTAACGGTCCGGATTACCGCTAATAACTGGCGCGATTAATGGCACGATCATCGGTGTTAACGGTCCGATCACTGTGTGTTAACGGTCCAATCACTGCGAAATAACTGCGTGATTACGGTACGATCACTGCATGTTAATGGTCCGATCACTACGTGGTAACGGTCTGATCACTGCGTGATAACGGTCCGATCACTGCGTGTTAACGGTCCAAATGTGACAGACAGAGCTGTGGGTGGTGGTTTGTCCCTCATGGTGTTCCATAGTTTAACCTTCATGGCCAGCACCTGTCTGTTGAGCTGTGATTGGCTCACAAGGCTGATAAATAGCAGCAGTGGGAGTTCCATCTAGATGCTGGTTTCCTGGTTTGGTCTTGGTAGGTGAGCTTGACATGTGGACCGTTTTACTAAAGCTTTTAATCATTTGAGTCCTTTTACCAAAGTTTTTAGCATTTGAGTTTGCAACATTTTAAATTCTATTTATATTAACAGGTGGTGGCATGAGTTCTGACCCTGGGGCATGAGAGGTAATATAAGGGTTTGTAAAACATGTTTGTCCCAGGGGAGAACTAACTTATTTTTCTTTTTCCAGCAGAGTTGCCACTGCTGTTTTGCTTGTAGTGTTTTTAGGCATTGTTTTTAATGTTTTAATCAAGCTTGACACCCTTGCTTTTATCCATTTTTAAACTGTTTTGTGCTCATATTTAGTATCTTGGTGTCTGGACCTGGTTGAAGGTGGCTGCCTCCTTTTATCCTTATGGTAGCTGGTGGGTGCCATATATAGTATTGTGTAAGGGGGACCCCCCTGTTTTCAGCCCATAAATTGGTGGTGACCTGCTCAGGTGCACCTCTTCTGTTTTTGTATTTTCTTTTAATCACTGTTTGGGTTGTGGTGTGTTTTTGTGTGCATTTGGGCCCTGAGCAGGTACTCCTGGTGAGAGTTGGATCAGAGATCTCCCTTGGTGGTGTTTGTGGCTACCCGCCAGTGCAGTGGGGCTGAGGCGATCTTGGAGGCAGCCGCCCTCATGCAGTGTTGGAGTACGGTCCAACTGTCTGAGTCCATTTTAACTTTCTCTTTTATGGAATCTGTGTCAAGTTTTTAATAAATTATGTTTTTAACCTATCAAATCCAGTCTCCATTTGGGTTACAAATGTAAGAGGGCGTTCGGTCACACAAACACTGCGTGTTAACAGTCCGAACACTGCGTGTTAACGTTCAGATCACTGCGTCAAAACGGTCCGATCACTGCGTGACAACGGTGTGATAACGATCCGATCACTGCATGATAACGGTCCGATCTCTGCATGTTAACGGTCCGATCTCTGTATGTTGACGGTCCGATCACTGCGTGATAACGGTCCGATCACTGCGTGATAACGGTGTGATAACGATCTGATCACTGCGTGTTAAGTGCTGGATAATGGTCTGATTCCTGCATGTTAACTGCGTGATAACGGTGTGACCACTGCGTGACAACGGTCCGATCACTGCGTGATAACGGTGTGATAACGATCTGATCACTGCGTGTTAAGTGCTGGATAATGGTCTGATTCCTGCATGTTAACTGCGTGATAACGGTGTGACCACTGCGTGACAACGGTCCGATCACTGCGTGATAACGGTGTGATAACGATCTGATCACTGCGTGTTAAGTGCTGGATAATGGTCTGATTCCTGCATGTTAACTGCGTGATAACGGTGTGACCACTGCGTGACAACGGTCCGATCACTGCGTGATAACGGTGTGATAACGATCTGATCACTGCGTGTTAAGTGCTGGATAATGGTCTGATTCCTGCATGTTAACTGCGTGATAACGGTGTGACCACTGCGTGACAACGGTCCGATCACTGCGTGATAACGGTGTGATAACGATCCGATCACTGCGTGTTAAGTGCTGGATAATGGTCTGATTCCTGCATGTTAACTGCGTGATAACGGTGTGACCACTGCGTGACAACGGTCCGATCACTGCGTGATAACGGTGTGATAACGATCCGATCACTGCGTGTTAAGTGCTGGATAATGGTCTGATTCCTGCATGTTAACTGCGTGATAACGGTGTGACCACTGCGTGATAACGGTCCGATCACTGCGTGATAACGGTGTGATAACGATCTGATCACTGCGTGTTAAGTGCTGGATAATGGTCTGATTCCTGCATGTTAACTGCGTGATAACGGTGTGACCACTGCGTGACAACGGTCCGATCACTGCGTGATAACGGTCCGATCTCTGCGTGTTAACTGCATGATAATGGTCCGATCCCTGCGTGTTAACTGCGTGATAACGGTCCGATCACTGCGTGTTATCAGTGTGATCACTGTGTGTTAACGGTCCGATCACCGTGTGTTAACAGTCCGATCACCGTGTGTTAACGGTCCGAACACTGCGTGTTAACAGTCCGATCACTGCGTGACAACGGTGTGATAACGGTCCGATCTCTGCATGTTAACGGTCCGATTACTGCGTGATAACGATCCGATTACTGCGTGATAACGGTGTGATAACAAATGCGATCACTGCGTGTTAACTGCATGATAATGGTCCGATTCCTGCGTGTTAACTGCGTGATACCGGTGTGACCACTGCGTGATACCGGTGTGACCACTGCGTGATAACGATCCGATCACTGCGTGTTAACTGCATGATAATGGTCTGATCCCTGCGTGTTAACTGCGTGATAATGGTCCGATCACTGCGTGTTATCAGTGTGATTACTGCGTGTTAACGGTCCAATTCACTGCACGATAACGGTGTGATAACGATCTGATCACTGCGTGATAACTGCGTGAAAACGGTACGAACAATGCGTGTTAACGTTCTGATCACTGAGTGTTAACGGACCGATCCCTGCGTGTTAACGGTCCGATCACTGCGGGATAATGATACGATCACTGCGTGATAATGATGTGATAACGATTCGATCACTGCGTTTTAATGGTGTGATCACTGCGTGTTAATGATCTGATCATTGTCTGATCACTGCGTGATAACGGTTCGATCACTGCGTGTTAACAGCATGATAACGGTCTGATCACTTCGTGTTATCGGTGTGATCACTGCGTGATAACTGCGTGATTACCGTGTGACCACTGCTTGATAACGATCCAGATCACTGCGTGTTAACCGCGTGATAACGGTCCGATCACTGCGTGTTAACGAACCGATCACTGCGTTTTAACGGTCTGATCACTGCGTGATAACTGCGTGAATACGATGTGACATCTGCGTGATAATGGTCTGATCACTGCATGTTAGAGCTAGGATGAAACGGGCCCCCAGTGTCCTAGGAAAGGTTATGTCAAACTAGGGCCCTGTGATGAACAGCTTCCTTCTGGTGCTATACCTGTAGTTGCACCACATAGAATGCAAAAAAGGGCAGTTAGATTGTCCAATCAAAGAAATCTAGTTCACATCCCTTGCAAGAAGGTTTTGACCAGTCCCAAGGAAACTAAGCTCAAACTTGCTGCACTCAATGTCAGATCTTTATGCAACAAATCATTTTTAATCAATAATCTTATCTCTTCTTTTAATCTTGATTTTATGTTTTTAACTGAAACATGGCTTGACAAAAACACAGGAAACATAGTTCTAGTCGAATCAACTCCCCCCAACTACAAACATGAATCGGAAATATGAGAAAATAAAAAGGGTGGAGGCGTTTCTGCACTGTTTAGAGATAATATTGCAACCCGCAGACTATCATTTGGCGTGTTTTCATCATTTGAGTATGTGTCCTTTAAGATTGAGTTAAAACAGACTCCTCCCTTACTCTGCATAGTCATGTACAAACCTCCTCAGCACAGCCAAAGTTTCATTGATGATTTCACTGAAATGCTCTCAGTTGTGTGCACAGACTTTGATGGTCTAGTCATTACAGGTGATTTTAATGTTCATGTTGACAATGTCAATGACAGAAGTGCAAAAGAGCTCAATGGTGTCCTTGAAACCTTTGATCTAATTCAGCATGTGAGTTGCCCCACCCACAGCAGAGGGCACACTCTGGACCTGCTCATCACAAAGGGGGTTAATATTTACAATGTCAGTGTGGTTGATGTCGCCCTCTCTGATCATTTCTGTGTATTCTTTGACCTGTCTGTTGCTCCCAAACCACCGCCTGGCCCTGCAGTTGTCCAAAGGAGACAAATAAATGAGAGCACTAGGGCACAGTTTGTAGAAATGATAGACCCTGAAAACGCCTCTGGTGCCAATGTTGATGAAATGCTGAATTCTGTTACTTCTAGCATCTTGAATGTTCTGGATGCCATTGCCCCTATGAAGGTTAAATTGAGAAAACATAGACAGAAAGCTCCCTGGAGGAACGATGATCTAGTCAGGGCACAGAAACAACAGTGCCGCAGAGCCGAGCGAAAGTGGCGCAAGTCAAAACTCCAGGTTCATTATGGAATGTATAAGGGGGAGTTGTACGCTTACAACCAGATCTTATGCAGAACAAGGGAAAGGTACTTCTCTGAAATCATTGGAAGTTGCAGCAGCAACTCTCGTGTCCTGTTCACAACAGTTAACAGATTAACTAACCCTCCAACCCAGCTACCAATAGAACTGGTTTGTACACCTAAATGTAATGAGTTTGCTGTATTTTTCAATGACAAGGTTCAGGGCATTAAAAAAGCCATCAACTCCACAACACATATAACTATCCAACGGCCACCTACTCACTCTAAGCTGACTCACTTTGTACCTGTCACTGACCCAACTGTCCAAGAGACCATCACCCGTCTGAGCCCGTCTACATGCTGCCTTGATGTGTTACCCACTAGATTTCTAAAGTCTGTCCTGAACAGTGCCTCTCCAAACCAGCTGTAAAACAGCTTCAGTATATCCAGAATGCTGCTGCTGGAGTCCTGACCAGAACCAGGAAGTATGACCACATTAGTCCTGTGCTCAGGTCTCTGCACTGGCTCCCTGTACCTCAAAGAATAGACTTCAAAGCAGCTCTGCTTGTCTACAAGTCTCTCCATGGCCGAGCACCAAAGTCCATCTCTGACATGTTAGTGCCATATGAACCATCTCGTACTTGGAGGACCTCAGGGGCCGGCCTCCTGTTGATTCCCAGAGTCAGGACTAAACAAGGGGAATCAGCGTTTCAATATTCTGCAGCTAAAATCTGGAACAGCCTCCCTGAAGGCGTAAGACAGGCCTCTTCTGTGTTCATGTTCAAATCTAGACTTAAAACATTTCTGTTCAGCCGTGTATATGACTGAAAGGTCCTATCTGCACTTTTCTTTCCTTCCTTTCTTTTTAAATCTTTTTTTTTCTTTTCTTTTAAAGTAAATTTTACGTTGATTATTTCTATGATGTATTGTGATTTTAATGCATTTTTCTGTTTTGTGAAGCACCTTGAATTACTTTGTGTACGAATTGTGTTACACAAATAAACTTGCCTTGCCTTAACGGTCCGATTACTGCGTGATAACTGCGTGATTAGAGTGTGATAACGGTCAGATCACTGCGTGACAACAGTGTGATCACTACGTCCAGCAGCGGATCATCCAGAAGCGGATCGTCCAGCAGCAGATCGTCCAGCAGCAGATCGTCCTGTGGTGGAGCATCTGATATAATCAGAGTTGATTATATCAGGGTCAGAAGCCTTTTGAACCTAATTACACCTGACACAGTGTTTAACCATTGTGTTACCACTGGGAAGGGCAGGACTTAATAAAGGAACATGGAGCCAGGGTTCTTAGTGGTTAACCAGTTAAAACCTGTAAGAGGTAGCCTCCACCCCCCAGATAACTCCTTCTAGGTTCTTTTCAGATCAGAACGTTGCTGACAAAACAATGCAAACCTGTGTTTTCTGTTTGTTACTGTGTTGCATCCGCTGCTCATGTCTGCATTTGAACACAAAGTCACCCCATGAAGACAATCAGCTTCATAAATTCTTTTCAATTCAATTTTATTTATATAGCACAATATTACAACAATAGTCGTCTCAATGGGCTTCATGCTGGTAACTGTGTAAGAACATGAAATCAGTTATAAAATACAATAGCTGATTTCTAAACTAAATAGTGTTGGGCTAAATAAATCAGACTAGGGTAGGACAGACTTTCAAGCTGGAAAAATTCCAGCTGCATTCTGACAGAAACAGAAGCAGATCCCGGGATGGAGAAACCACGGGAGCAGATTAGAGGCCTCACCGCATCCTCCCAAAACCCCTGATCTGATTAATATTAATATTCATGTTGATGACCCCAGTGACTGTCTAGGAAAGGCTTTTGCAGCTTTATTAGATGATGTTGGTTTCACCCAAAGTGTGAATGAACCCACTCACTGTCATAAGCACACCCTGGATCTTGTTCTAACCCATGGGATAGAGATCAGCCAGCTGAGTGTCCTTCCTCTTAACCCCATCATTTCTGATCACTTTATGATTACCTTCCAGTTTACACTGGAACATCCTTCTGCCCCAGTGAATAAGAAACAGCCTAGAAGAACCTTAACTGACCGTTCTGTGTCTGAGTTTAAACACACAGTTCAGCCAGTACTTAGTGATATTCTGAGAAACTACTCTGAGTCCAGCTCCCATAGCATCAGTCCTAGTATAAATGACCACTTTGTTGATGATGCCTTACAAGCCCTCAGGAGTACACTCCATGTTGTTGCCCCCTTGAAACCTAAGTTCGTCAGACAAAACCGAGTAGCACCGTGGTTTAACGCTGAAACTCGTTCTCTTAAACAAGAAACCCGTAAGTTGGAAAGAGAATGGTGCCGCTCCGGTTCAGAGCAGTCTCTGGATATCTGGAAACATAGCCTATTAAATTATAAAAAAGCTCTGCGTAGAGCTAGAAGCCAGTACTATTCAACCTTAATATCAGAGAATGGAAACAATCCAAGATTTCTTTTTAGCACTATTGCTAAATTAACTCGCAGTCAGAGCTCAGTAGAACCACATGTTCCTGTTTCTCTCAGCTCTGATGATTTTCTTACATTTTTCGATAGTAAAATCTCAAATATTAGACATAAGTTAAATCAAGTTATTCCTACAATCAGCCCAGAACAGGCTGAAGTGGTAGAAATGGAGGCATCCATAGAAACCTCTGTAACATTAGACTGCTTCACTGCTGTGGATCAAGCGGAAATAACATCAATTATTACGTCCTCCAAATCCTCAACGTGTCTGTTAGACCCAATTCCCACTAGACTTTTTAAAGAAACTTTTCCCCTAATCAATGATCCCATATTAACAATGATAAATAATAATAATAATAATAAATTTTATTTGTATAGCGCTTTAAATGGCACACAAAGACGCTTTACAACACATGAGCAAAAACAGTTAATAAGAACAGAGCTAATATAATAAAATAATTAATAAAAACATAGAAGACAGATTTAAAGATTAAAAGCTATTTTAAAAAGATGAGTTTTAAGTGATGTTTTAAAAACTGGGAGGTCAGTGCAGTCTCTGAGATGTTGGGGCAGAGTGTTCCATAGGGTTGGAGCAGCAATGGAGAAAGCTCTGTCTCCCCAATTTCGACGCTTGGTCCGACAGGGGAGAGACAGAAGGTTAGCATCGGACGGGCGCAGAGAGCGGGAAGGGGTGTGACGCTGGAGGAGATCGGTGAGGTGGGGTGCGGCCAGGTTATGAAGGGCTTTGAAAGTGATGAGGAGAACTTTGAATTTGATACGCTGATCGATGGGGAGCCAGTGAAGGTCTTGAAGGACGGGGGTGATGTGTTCGCGGGAGCGGGTGTGTGTGAGCAGACGGGCAGCAGAGTTCTGAATGTATTGCATCTTATTTATTATTCTGGAGGGTGTACCAAGGAGTATGCTATTGCAATAATCTAACGGGGAGGTAATAAAAGCATGAATGAGGGTTTCAGCAGCAGCAAAGGAGAGGGATGAACGGAGGCGGGCAATATTTTTCAGGTGGAAACAGGCAGACCGAGTGATTTGATTAACATGTTGTTCAAGTGATAAATTTGTGTCAAAGAGAAACCCAAGGTTGCGGATGACTGGTGACGAAGAAAGCGTGGTGTTATTGAAATTTAACTGAAAATTTGGTATGGATTTTGTGATGGTTTTGGGGCCAATTATGATTATGTCTGTCTTATCACAGTTGAGTTTGAGGAAATTGTGCTCAAGCCATGTTTTGATGTCTGTTAGACAGCGGGTGAGTGTGAAATAAGTGGTGGAGCTGATGGATTTGGTGGAGATGTATAGTTGTATGTCATCAGCGTAACAGTGAAAATTTAAGCCATGTTGTCGGATGATGTCACCAAGGGGAATGAGGTAAAGGATGAACAGGAGTGGGCCAAGCACTGAACCTTGGGGAACACCTTGCAACAGAGGAGCTGTGGAGGATGAGCAGTTGTTTCCCTTGATAAACTGTTGACGGTTGGTGAGGTAGGACTGAAGCCAGGATAGAGCAGAGCCGGTGATGTTGAGACCGTTCTTGAGACGGGAGAGCAGGATGGAGTGACTGATGGTGTCAAATGCTGCAGTGAGGTCCAGGAGAATGAGGATGGAGAGCTGTCCAGAGTCGGAGGAGAGGAGGATGTCATTTGAGACTTTGAGCAGAGCTGTTTCAGTGCTGTGTTGTTTCCGAAAACCAGATTGAAAGGGTTCAAACAGATTATTTGAGTTTAGGTGTGATTTGAGCTGGGAGGCAACCACTCGTTCAAGTATTTTGGACAGAAATGGCAGACTGGAGATGGGATGGAAATTTGCAATATTGTCAGGGTCAAGACCAGGTTTTTTCAGGATGGGGGTTATAGCAGCCAGTTTGAGAGACTGTGGCACACTACCAGAGGACAGTGAAGAGTTAATTTTTTTTTGTTGTGATGAGTGGAGAGATGATAGGACAGCAACCTTTAACAAGGGTGGAGGGAATGGGGTCCAGAGTGCAGGTGGAGGCTTTGATAGCTATCAGCTGCTTGCCGATTTCCACAGAGGAAACTGGAGAGATTTCAGAGAGCTGCAGACTGGAGGAGGGGGCTAAAGTTTCTGGAGGGGGGTCTGGATTAGGAGTGAGGGAGCTGTAGATTGTGTTGATTTTGGATTGGAAGTGGGACAGGAAGGAGTTGCACTTTGCCACGGTGAAAGATGAAGAGGAGTTATCATTAGGCTTCAGGATTTTGTTTATGGTGGAAAACAAAGTTTTTGGATTATTGGAGTTGGTATGAATGATGTTGGAAAAATAGGATGACGGGGCAGTATTGAGGGCATTCTTGTACTGGTGAGTGAAATCCATGTACATCTGGAGATGTACAGTTAGTCCAGTTTTGTGATGTAGTCTCTCAAGCTGTCGTTTGCGGGATTTCATGGTGCGGAGTTCAGTGGTGTACCAGGGTGCTGTGTGGGTGAAGGAAACATTTTTCGTTTTAGTGGGAGCCAACTGGTCAAGGCAGGAGGAGAGGGTGCTATTGTAGAAGTTTACATGTTCGGTAGGATTGTTAGACTGGGGAGGAGGAGAGACGGACAATTTAGCAGCAAGGGAGGCTGACAGTACATCAGGAGAGACAGATTTAAGGTTACGAAAGGTTATTTTACGCTTGATTATAGGTGCAGGGAGAGAAAATTCAATGTCCAGGCTTATGGCTAGGTGATCGGATATGTGAAGATTTTGACTGGAAAGATTGTAAACCGAGATGCCGGTTGTGCATACGAGATCCAAAATGTGACCATGAATGTGAGTGGGGAAATCGCCATGTTGAATGATGTTAAAACACTGCAGTAAATCCATGAAATCTGAAGCAGGTTTAGATTGTGAGTCATCAATATGAAAATTGAAGTCACCAATAAGGAGGATGGATGGTGATATGGCAGAGTTGGGTCAGAAAATCAGTCAGATCAGAGAGGAAAGTGGCGTTTGGTTTGGGAGGTCGATAGATTACAGCAGTGACAAGGGGGGTGGGGCCAGGTAGTTTAAAGACTGTATGTTCAAAGGAGTCTGTTTTTGGCATGTAGATGGCAGTGATTTTAATGTCCTTTTTATAAATGACAGCGGTACCCCCACCACGGCCATCCGTGCGGGCATTTTCAATGTAGGTGTATCCTGAAGGAGGGGCTTGGTTGAGGCAGAAGTAATCCAGAGGTTTATGCCAGGTTTCAGTTAAACAGAGAAAATCAAGTTTTTTGTCCGTGATAAGTTCATTTAAGATGAGAGCCTTTTTGTTGAGGGAGCGGGTGTTGAGAAGACAGAGTTTAATAGAACGCTGCTTTGTGATTGGCTGAGAGTGACGAGGGAGGGGACGCAGATTGGCAAGATTCCTCTGCCTTTTGTTGTGATGACGTAGAGGGGAAATCTGTGGACTGCGAGATGACCAGAGAGATGGGATGCTATTCTGGGATGCCAAACTGTAGGAAAATGAACGTCCAGACCCGCGGTGTTGAAGACGGCGATGTGGAACAGTTTCATGAAAAAGCAGGCGGCAGTTGTTCCAACAGAGAGCAGAGGTGGAGTTTGACTGCAGAAACATGCTCTTCTGGCAGACCGGAGCTAGCACCGGGCTAACGCTAGCGGGTGTATTTACAAGTCCGTGTAAAATCCAGATAGTCTGTAGAGAAGTTGTCCAGATGAAGAGCAGTGAGACAGCAGGTAAAATCCCCGGCATATAATGCATAGCAGCCATAAAGTCCAAGAGGATCCGCAGAGTGATGACGAGGACGCCGCACCGGCGAAGTTAACTCACTGAAGTTAGAAGCTGGCTAACTGGCCAGGCACGGATGTATTGCCCTGGGCTGTGAAACACTGGAATGGATAAATCCCAGGAAAACACAATCCACACGGGTTGAGACGTGCTGATGGTTTCAGTGAGGGAGTGTCCCGATGACGAGGGAGAAAACAGCAGGAGGACGCCAGGTGAGCCGAGCTGAGATGCAGATGGATGTTCTGAGTTTGACTAAAGCTTAGGCCTCAAATGCCTCTCTGGAAACGGGTTATGTGCCACAGTCTTTTAAATATGCAGTTGTTAAACATCTTCTGAAAAAGCCCAGTTTGGATCCTAGCATCTTGGCCAACTATAGACCAATATCAAACCTGCCCTTTATTTCTAAAATCCTAGAAAGAGTTGTAGTTAAGCAGCTTTACTGCCACCTACAGGACAACTGCCTCTTTGAAGACTTTCAGTCGGGGTTTAGACCCCACCACAGTACGGAAACTGCACTAGTTAGAGTCTCTAATGACTTGTTATTGGCCTCAGAAAAGGGTCTACTTTCTATTCTTGTCCTGTTGGACCTCAGTGCAGCCTTTGACACTATCGACCACAGTATTTTACTCCATAGACTAGAGCAGGACATAGGGATCAGAGGATCTGCTCTCCAGTGGTTTAAATCCTATCTGTCCCATAGGTATCAGTTCGTTAATGTAAATGGCCATTCCTCTCAGTGCACTCGAGTCAACTATGGAGTCCCACAGGGCTCAGTCTTGGGACCGATCCTGTTTACGCTTTATATGCTACCCCTAGGAAACATAATCAGGAAACACAGCATTAATTTTCAGTTATGTCGACTATTAACGCAGTTGTATTTATCCATGAAGCCTGACCAGAATGACTATGATATAGAAACTGAACGCTAGCATCAGTGACATCAAGACCCGGATGACAATTAATGACCTCCTTGAACCCAGAAAAACTGGAGGTCATTATACACTTGGACCTAAAAACCTCAGAGATGCTCTGTCTGCTCAGATAGTCTCCTGGATGGCATAAGTATAGCCCCCACCAGTTAGAAACCTTGGGGTTTTATTTGACCAGGATTTATCATTTAAGGCTCACATATCTCAGGCGTGTAGAACTGCCTTTTTTCACCTGTGGAATATTGCTAAGATCAGAAATCTACTTTCTAAGAGTGATGCTGAAAAACTCATCCATGCATTTGTTACGTGGAGGCGGGATTACTGTAACTCCTTGTTTTTTTTTTTTTTTGTTTTTTTTTAACTTGTCCTGTCCAACAGCGCTATATGACAGATGAGCTGAGGGCCTCTTGTGTTGACATATTTTACTTCTTAACAAGAGGGGTTATTAATCTCTGCAGACAAAACCAAGGTATGTCTGGATAAAACTCCCTTTTGTAATTGAGCCAAATTTTTATTGTCTTCAATCATGTCTGAAAATCTTTGGTGTTGGACCGACGGAAAAGGAAAGAGGGGAAGAAGAGAGAGGGACTATAGAGAGAGGGGGGGTAGGGGTGATAATAGGAGGGAAGGGATAAGACCATGAAGCAGCATAAAGCAACAAGTTTACTGGTTGTTAATCATTATGGTATGGGTTTAAATGTAGTACAACAAGGGCTGAGCCTGTCCACACACACACTCAAATGTTATAAACACACCTGCTAGCTGCAAAAAATGTCCACCTGTCGACATATATACAAAATAGATAGTGTTCACACGCATACTTATGCCTTAAAACCAACTAGTGTGAAATATTTCAGTCATTCAGTCATGCAAACTGTTAATGCAAAGGTGAGCTAACACCTGTGCTCAGGTGAGTGTTTATGTTCTTCTAAAATGGATGGTGGAACGTGAAAAGAAGGAGGGAGAGTGCCCAGCCATCCCCACCCCAAGACCCCCACCCAGCAGCAGCAGCAGCAGCCGAATCTCAACCACACGGGAACCGGCAGGGAACAACCGCCGCCCGGGCGACCAAGCCCGCCACCCAGGCCAGGGCCAGCAGGACCGCCGCAAGGCCCCCAGAGCCAGAGAGCAGGGAAGCACGGAGGGAGAGAGAGGCGCGCCGCCCGGCCCAACCAGGAGAGCAGCCCCCCCGCCGCGCCGGGAGAACCCAACGCAGGGCCCCACCGGAGAAGGACGCCCACAGCCCCAGGCGAGCACCCCACCACCACCCAGGAGTGCCCCGGGCATCCCCGCCCCAACCCCAGGTACGAGCCAGACCCCCCAAGGGACCCGTCCGCACCCAGGCAGCCATCCGCCCGCCCACGGTTGGTCCAGGGAGGAGCTTAGTGGCCCGCCCCGCCCCAAGAGTGGGGAACCTCGGAAAAGAGGGCCCACAAGGGGTGTTAGGAATATGGCCCACTCCAGGCTCGCCACAAAGCTGGAAATTTGGCGGCCCAGCGCCAGGGAGCAAGGACCAGAACCCACCCCAGGGACGCGAACACTCCTGCTCAGATGTACGTGAACCCCCACCGCTGAGAGAGCACCGCCGGCCCAGGAAGCCGCACCAGGACACGGTCGCTGCAAAGGGGCCCGCACTTCCACCAGGAAGAGACACAGGGGACAGATGGTCCTAGGTCCCACCTTCCTGCAAAATGTGTGTGCGTGTATGTGTAAGCTTGAGAGGGTGTGTGTGTGGCTGTGTGTGTGTTTATGTTGGAATGTATATATTGTGGGGAGGTGTGTGCTAAGGGGGTGCAGCTAAAATTGGCGGGTAGGCACTGAGGACATCTCCCTGATTACTCACACAGTGACGCCCTCACCCCCTCCCCACCAGGACCTCAAATGTCTAAGGTGTGGTTAAAATTGACGGTGCTAGAGGACATCCGCTGCTTGCTGGCAGTGATGTCTCAAGCACCCCAACAAGGGCCCTACATGTCTAAGGTGCAAATAAAACCGGAAAAGAGGGGCCCACTCCATACGGCAACCATAGGAGGGGGCCACTGCTCAGTAAACCCCCCCAAGGCTCATTCGCAGGGCTAAGCCCCACCCCCCTCACCCTCTATTAAGGAGGCTATATGAGGAAGGGGTGTTGGGGACAGCTGGCAGACTGCCCCCGGGGTGGTCAAACAGCTGTCCCCCCAGAAAGGCCAGGCCCACCCAGCCCAGGGGCCCCACCCCGAGGCGCGACACCCCAGGCCCAGCACCACCCCACACAGAGAGGAGTCAGAAAGCGCGGTCTCTCGGAGCAAGCCCAGGCCTCACCCCTTTAAGTCATGGAGTTAGCTATGTGGAGACCAGACTGAATTCTTTCAAAGTTACTTGAACTTTGGGCTGACATTTTTTACAAGCTGATATGATCAAGCAGCAGATTTCTGTGTTGACTTATATTTATATTTTTCTTGCTTTTTCCAATTTATTAAAATAGTTTTAGCAATGCAAAGAGTTATGGAAATGATAGAGCTCTAATCCTCCTTCTACATCGATGGCACTCATGTCACCAAGCACACAAAGTGACGGTGAAGCTGTGATTGAAACCTTAAGCCAGACTGATAAATCGGCACATACCTGCTGCCAGAGAGCCTGGACAGGACTGTAACTCCTTGTTAGCAGCGTGTCCTAAGAGTTCCTTAAGAAGTCTCCAGCTTGTTCAGAACGCAGCAGCTGGTGGATTAGCAGGAACTAGCAGAAGAGACTCAGATCACTCCTGTGTTAGTTTCACTTCACTGGATCCCAGTTGATTCCAGAATCAAGTTCAAGATCCTCCTGTTAACCTATAAGGCCTTCCATGGAATGGCCCCGTCCTATATTAAGGACCTCATAGTCCCTTACCATCCAATCAGAACACTTCACTCACTAAATGCAGGACTGCTTGTGGTTCCTGTGAAGGTCAAAAGTAATGGTTAGTAGAGCGCTAGCCACCAAGCCCCTGGTCTTATGGAATAAACTCCCAGCTCATGTAAGAGAGGCCGACTCAGTTTCTACATTCAAAGTTAGACTGAAAACATTCCTCTTTGGACAGGCTTATTGTCAGACTACTTAGTATTCAGAGATTATTTAACTTAATGTTAATGTGTTTAAATTAAATTAATAACTATTAAGTTGTTAGAAGCTGCTAGGAAGTTGAACCTGGGGCAACTATGGTGTTTCAAGTTCTGTCCTCTTTCATCTACTTAGCCTTCCTCTCTCTATTCTTGATTATTATTCATCATTTACACAAGGAATATTAATAATAATAAATTTTATGTTTAGAATGCGCTTTTTAAATTCTTGATAAAATCTTGAAAGCTACAATGGAGGCAGAAATAAAAATGGTTTACAACAAGAACAAAGTAAGACAAAAATAAAACAACAATGAAATTACTAAAAAGCATTATTAAAAGGAAAGTTTTTAAGCCTTTTTTGAATGTGCCAAGGCTTTGTGGGGCTCTGAGGGATTCCCAAAGATTGTTCCAGAGTCGAGGGGCAGCAGCCTGAAAGGCTCTGTCTCCCATAGTGGTTAGCCTGGTCCTTGGCTGATGAAGGCAGTGTGTGAAATTGGAACGGAGGAGTCGTGAAGTGGCTTGCAGGAAGAGGAGCTCACTGAGGTAGGCAGGGGCAGTTCCATGGACACATTGGTAGGTGAGGAGACAGAGTTTGTATTGAATTCTGGAATGAATGGGTAACCAGTGAAGTGACTGAAGGACAGGAGTGATGTGGTCAAATTTGCGTCTCCTTGTCAGGACCCTAGCAGCGCAGTTTTGGATCTGCTGGAGCTTTTCCAGGCTCCTGCCAGGAATCCCAACAAGGAGAGCATTGCAGTAATCAAGTCTGGAGGAGATAAAAGCATGGATTAGTTTTTCTGCATTAGACTGGGTGAGTGAGGGGCGGAGCTTTGCAATGTTTTTCAGATGGAAAAAAGAGACTTTGGAGAGGTGACGTACATGATGATCAAATGTTAGGGTAGAATCGATTTTGACACCAAGATTTATCACAGGTGAAGAAAGCGGAATGTTGTGTGTGACGGGGTCCCGCCGAGAAAGGATGCAGAGGAGCCAAGGTGAGGAGGTTCTGTGTTTATTCAAGACAAAGTTGCTTCACGCAGGGCCGCACCAGCACGCGTCACCTCCGTCACTCCTCATTTCCACTTCCTGTGACACTTCCTTATGAACCTTACGCCCCTCCCACGGGTGGTGCTCTCCATTAGGCCACAGGAAGGTCACAGGAAGCATGTTTAAACATAAAATATATACAAACACAAACAATAAAACACGGTGTGGCCCCCCCCCCCTCGTCATCTGACGGTGCCACACCATCACATTGTGACCAGAGACCAGAATGCTTTTGGTGGAGGATGTTTTGATCTGGTGAGGGGTACCGATTAATATGCCTTCAGTCTTGTTGCTGTTGAATTGGAGAGAGTTTTCAGCCATCCATGCCTCTATCTCCTCGAGACATGCCTGGTGGGCAGAAGAAGTTAGGGTGGGAGTGGAATTCATTTTTACATATAATTGTGTGTCGTCGGCGTAACAGTGGAATGAAATGTTGTGTTTACGAATGATTTGTCCAAGTGGAGATATGTAGATGTAAAGAGTGAAGGTCCAAGAACAGAGCCTTGATGAACTCCGCAGGTGACTGTGTGTGTGTGGGATTTAGCAGTCCCCAGAGCTACATATTCCTTCCTGTTTGTGAGATATGATTTAAACCAGTTGAGTAAGTTCCCAGAGAGTCCAACATTAGTATGAAGACGGTTAAGGAGAATGCCGTAATCCACAGTGTCAAATGCAGCTGATAGGTCAAGAAGGAGGAGTAGAGATGGGGAGCCCTGGTCCGAGTCATGAATGACCTACTTATAGCTGTCTCTGTACTGTGAGCTGGCTGGAAGCCAGACTGAAATTTTTCATACAAGCCGTGCGTTGAGAGATGATGGTGGAGCTGAGCGGCGACAACTTTTTCAAGAACCTTGAAAAAAAAAAAAAAAAAAAAAGAACCTTGGACAGGAATGGTGGGTTGGAAATGGGTCTGTAGTTTGCCAAGTTATCAGGGTCCAGTGCCGTTTTTTAGTGTGGTCTAATGATGGCAGTTTTTAGAGCAAGGGGAACATGACTGGCTTGTAGTGATTGGTTAATTATAGTTGTGATAATTGGACTGATAATTGAAATGTTGTCTTTGATCAGGGCTGTTGGGAGGGGGTCAAGTGAGCAGGTTGAGGATTTCATAGTCCTTAAGATGGCCTCAACCTCTTTCTGTGTAGTGGGTGTGAATTCAGAAAGGGGCCTTGGAGCTGTTGGTACAGGCGGGTTGGCAGATGAGGTGGGAATAGTGGTAGTGGGCAGGAAGTTAGATCTCATGGAAGATATTTTGTTGGTGAAAATATCCATGAATCTATCACAGCTGCTGACACTAGCGTCACTATGGGTAAGTGTGGGGGGCTTAAGCAGAGAGTGTATGGTGCAAAACAGCTGTTTTGAATTTCCAGTGTTGCTATTGATCTTGTGGGAATAGAACTTTGACCTGGCTATTGTAAGGGCTCTACAGTAGAGTTTTTGATGGTCTCGATAGGCCTGTTTGTGTACTGTCAGGTTGATTTTTACGAGTCTTCGTTCCATGGTTCGTCCAAGTCTTTTAAGAATTCACAGTTATAAGTAACTCTGGCTTTTTCAAGGTAGGTGTAGTCTGGGGGGCAGGCTTCATTAGTGAAAGGTATTGCTCTGGTTTATGCCAGGTTTCAGTTAGACACATCACATCGATTTGTCTGTCAGTGATGTGTTCAGATATGAAAAATGATTTGTTTGAAAGTGACTGCAAATTAAACAATTCAATTTTTTAATTAGGCGTTGCTTTCACTCTTGGAAGAGAACGGAGCACCTGGTAATCCACTCCGCGTTTTTGATTTCTCCGGTGATGAGACAGATTGTTATTAGTCCAGGTAGTTGGCGTGTTCTGATGACGTAAGCGGCAGTGGAGTTTTGCGGCAGCAGGAGACCGGCAAAACGGGTTGCTGGGGTATGTCCAGATATTGTTCAAGGTATCTAGTTTGTAGGGATATTGTGGGGGGTGCACAAATCGACGGATCCCTGCGCTGTCTGGTGTGGCTGTGGCGGAGATTTTTTTTGAGGTGCTTGAGTTTCTGGGTTGCCATGACGAGACCGGCCATGGAGTTTCACTGTTGTTCTGGGGGTGCGACGGCTTCATCCATCCAACTTCTGAGGTTGTTGAGGTCGCCGGTGTCGTCACAGCGCTCATTGGGGGGATGAGAAGGTTCGGGTGAGTACGTTGATTCACTTTGTAGAATGTGCGTAGTGAATGTACCTGAAAGTTTCCGGAGGTGCTCCTGTTGTTTGATGGTTGAGTAGAGAAAGGTGTCTCGTTACAGCTGGCAGCCGGTCCGGGGCATTGATGGATATCACCGGACAGCAGAAGGTAGATTGCGATGACCAAAGCAAGGCTCTGTTGCGGGTTTACTTTAATTTCATAGTGCGTTTTTATACGCCGGTAGTAGTGATGTGGATGGACAAAGGTGGTAGCCAGGCCAAGTTTCCCGAATCCAAAGTGCTTGTTTAGTTGGAATTCCATTTTTGGTCGCATCATTTAGTTCTCCATGCCTGTTTGCTGCAGTGATTCGTGTATTGTCCCTCTTTCCCCTCCTGGGGAGTGGGAGTGCTTCCAGACTCCAGTTGTTTCATCCGTGCTCCAGTTCCTGACCGTCTACCTCGTCTCTGCTCCTGCTCCTGGCTGTGGTTCCTGTCTCTGGCTCGACTCGCGCCCCCAGCCGTCCCCCCAACTCCGGCTGGATGAAGCTCGTCTGCTGGACTTTATATATGTAGTTGTAGATTTAGATAAGTTAATTCTTCTCTAAGAGTTCTGGTAAATCTCCTGTCCGTCCTGGGGGAGGATCCCTCCATCCCTCCCTCCATCATGTGGAAACCCCTGAGGTTTCTTCATTTTTTCCGGAATCCGTTTTTTTAGGAGTTTTTCCTCACAGAGAAGGGGGGTCTAAGGGCAGGGATGCCAGTATAGCTTAGTCAGTTTGTTAGTTCATTTTAGTATTTTCCTATTGAACTCTTTGTATTCGTGATCCTTTTGATTTTATGTTTAACTTTTTCAATTACCGATACGAAGCCCATCGAGATGACTGTTGTTGTGAATTTGGGCTATACAAATAAAATTCAATTGAATTGATTAGGAACAGCCTCAGCAGAAAATAGCAGAAAGAAAAAGTAAGACAGCTGAATAAAATTAAACTAATGTGAAGCTACGTGCTGTTTATAATACATTAAAAGGCAACACAATTGTGTTCAGGTATATGGAAATGTAAAAATACTGAACCAGGTTCTAAAACTAGCTGGAGGAAGATCGCTAAAGGAGGCGTATGTCTGGTTTTCCTCCAAACGTGCGTCTTTTCTCCACACATGGTCATTTCAAGTCATGTGAGAAAAAGCAGGAAACTGGAGATGAAAACCCTGAAAAGTGCATGAAGGCAGGTTCATGACTGCTCTGAAGGCTGGGGAGCATCTGGCTATCTGCTGCACAGAGCTGTGAGTGTTCGGGACAGATGCAGAAGCAACATGAATGTTACTGGAATGCATGTTCACACGGATCTGTTACATTTAAGTTTCAGCCTCCGTCAAGTTTCCAAGGTCTTCATGCTTTTTCTGATCCACAGGGATTCAACTGCTCCACCCCTTCAAGAAGAGACACCAAATAGTGACCTTACAGACCCACCTAGAATCCATAAAGTACACAGAGTCAAGGCTCTTTTGTCTGGGCTCACACAGAATCTCCCAGCTGCCCCTGAATGCATCAGAAGATCAACAGTTCAAAATCCTTTTTAGCAACAGAAAACAAGCAGCTACTCTTAAACAAATGTGTGTGTGTGGGGGGGGGGGGGGGGGGTGATTAGAGGAGCTACTGGAATAGTGGGTGGTGGTTTTTTATTTATTTGTGTCTTTTTTGGGGGGGGATAGGAGAGGATTGTAGTGAGGCCACATTTCCGGGGGGTAGGGAGAAGGCATGAAGAGGGTAATCTGTTGTTAGTTTGTAATTGCATTTTAGCTGGTTTGTGCTATGAACCATGACTTTCAGGGGTGGGGGGTGGGGGGTCTTAGAAAGAGAAAAAGCTCAGCATTTAACCAAAGTGGCTTTAAGAATCAAAATCTGTGTTCTGCGATGGTTTATGCAGTTTCTTCCAACTGTCCCCAGGAGGGGAGGAGCCTAATTCATCATCGTCTTAACCCTGCAGGTAGAGGACCAAGGCCCCCTTTCATGTGTGGGGAGATGTTTACAGCATGAGACTGTCTAGATGTGGGGGTCGATGTGTGAGGGTGGGGGGTTAATCTCAATCTTCTGACATGTTGCAGACCCACCAAACATCTGAAGTGCCTCTGAGCAAGGCACACTCTGTAGGTCAAGAGCTCTGTCCCAAATAACCTGGGACTGTCTGAATGTGTCAGCATGTAATGGGGGGGGGGGGGGTGTCTGATGCTTTATTTCCATGCGGCGCCTTCATTTTATGGTCTGGCTGGAATTCTGCACTTATGAAACGCCGTTCAGACACTTTTTAGCTAGACTGTGGTTTATGGCGTTGCCTCGTGGGACTCGGACAACACAACGGGCTTTCATGAAACCTTTCTCTAAATAAATGTGAGAGAATTCACTGTTGCTTTGTGGCCTCTTTGGAGCTGAAACTGGCCTTTCTCAGACATAACAGAGGAATATATTTATACTGTCGAGATGGAGAGTGGAGTTTGGACTGATCCTCATAAATCTATCAGACCGCCATGATTTAAGCCATGATTTATTCAGATTTCTCTTTAGACATTAACGATGCTGAAGTGTGTGTCTGGGGGGGCAGTAATTTCAGCTCTGTGAGGGTTTAACCCAGCCCTTTTCTGTTAAATAAACATGAATACATCATTTTTGAAACCAATTAAGTTAGTGTATCTAATGAGGAAACGTGAAAATAGGAAGCGAGGACAGTCAACGACTGATTCGGCTACTCAGTTCTGAGATCAAATGAGAAAGTTAATTTAATTCAAGGCTGAGAAATGAAACGTTTTGATGGACTATGATGAGAAAGAATCCACAGACATGCTTCCTCATGAGGAGAGAAACCTCCTTATGTTCTTAAGTGGTTTTACTCTTACCTGACAGATCGACACTTTTATGTAAGTATGGATACGTGCTCTTCAAGAATCCACGAAATAAGTTGTGGGGTTCCCCAGGGGTCGATTTTAGGGCCAATACTTTTTAATTTGTATATGTTGCCTCTTGGGGAGGTCATCAGGAGACATGGCGTTGACTTTCACAGCTATGCTGATGATACACAGCTTTACATCGCCGTGTCTCCTGATGACCTTGAACCTATTAACACTCTTTTAAATTGTATTTTAGATATTAAGTCATGGATGGCAGAAAACCTCTTACAGCTCAACCAGGACAAAACTGAAGTTTTAATAATCGGTTCTGAAGACAAGAGAGAGATGATTTTACCACATCTTCATAATTTTAAACCTTCTCAATGTGTGAGAAACCTGGGCGTACTTTTTGACTCTGAGCTAAATTTTATCCCACACATTAAAAATGTCGTTAAGACAGGATTTTACCATCTCAAAAATATTGCCAGAGTCCGCCCGTTCCTCTCTCTTGCCAGCACAGAGGTACTAATGCATGCTTTTATTTTCAGTCGTTTAGATTATTGTAATGCCCTGCTCTCTGGTTTACCCAAAAAGTCTCTTTCAAACTTACAACTTCTACAGAACTCAGCGGCACGAGTTCTGACGAGGACCAGAGGGCGGGAACACATTACACCGGTTTTAAAATCGCTGCATTGGCTCCCTGTGCGTTTCAGGATTGATTTTAAAAATTCTTTTAATGGTTTATAAATGTTTTTATGGTCTTGGGCCTTCTTATTTAAATGATATTCTTTTAAAATATGAGCCCTCGCGGACCTTGAGGTCTTCCAGTGCTGGCCTCTTAGTTGTCCCTAAGGTGAGGACCAGGACACACGGTGAGGCTTCGTTCTGCCATTACGGTCCTCGTCTGTGGAACGGCCTTCCGGAGAACCTCAGGGCCGCAGAGACAGTAGAGGTTTTTAAGAAGAGGCTCAAGACCGACCTTTTTAATTTAGCTTTTAGTTGATTTTAACTCGAATTTATTCTATTAGTTTTAGTATAGGCTATTTTATGTATTTATTTTAATTTTATGCATCTTATTTTCAATTTTATGGTTTTTTTTTTTTTTTTTTTAATTTTAGCATCTTATGATTTTAGCCCCAGTGTTTCTTGAGGGGATCTTTTCCTCCAGGGATTGCCGGCTTGGTCAGCGGTTGTTGCTGCAGTTGTTGCCCTTGCTGGGGCGGCAGGGGTCTAATTTTACAGCTTTTGGCTGTGAAGGGGACCCTGGTGTTGTCCCGGTCTGGGTGGGCACTGTGGCGATGTTCCGGTGGCCGGGCTGGCTCCTGGTATGAAAGGATTCCCAGATACTGTTTCCTCACAGCAGAGCTAAGCCATACTTGTTTGTTTGTTTATTTATTTATTTATTTATTTATTCTTTTACAGTTACATAGTCATATTTCATTGTACGTGGGAGCCATGGGTCATGTGGTTTAATGGAGGGGAGTGGGAAGGGTGAAGGGTGGGTTGGGGTTTTTATTGTAATGTTGTGTGTTTACTGTTTTTAGTGTTAAAGCGCTTCGAGCTGCACAAAGTGCATGAGAAGCGCTATTTTATAAATAAAGTTTGATTTGATTTGATTTGACTTAGCTGTAGTTTGTGCTTTGAATTTCATCACGATGTCCTTCCAGTTATGGCATGTTTGTGTTCATGAAACCACTCTAAAAACACGAAAGTTGTTTGAAATATTCCTTTCATCCATGATCAATAACCAGGTTGGTCTTTAACCTTTGTTCTATCTTAGATGACCCCCCCCTTCCATTGAGGTGTTCTCCCTACCATGACAAAGGTGGATAAAGGTGGAAAGATTTCATGTAATCCATGGACACCAGTGAAGATCACAAATCATTTAAGAAAAAAGGTTCAGAGCACTGTCTAGTGGGTCTAGATGACCCACCTCCCAATGTTGAAGTGGCTAGGATAGAACAAGGGTTAGACCCCTACTGGTCCAAAACGAATGCGAATGAAAACTGACAGAATAAATCAAATGGGTCCAGTTTTAGCTTCTCTGCGTTACTGCCTCTGCTCCGGACAAAATTGCTTTTGTATCAAGACCAGTTCTTAAAATAAATTCCAGTTCTACCAGCAGGAAAACTTGGGGAGGGGGCTCTGCTAAAACCAATCTGAGCATGTTCTGTAAGGCCACAGCAAAACCTTAGGCTCTGCTCCGCCTCTCCAGAACTCCAGAGATGCTTCACGCCTACAGGTCACATGTGAGATCTTTGCCCATGTAGGCGTGAATGACCTCCTGTAGAGTCCGACAGTTTGGTGTGAGTGAACTCTTCAGCTTGATCCTGAAGTCAAAGAAAGAGTCAGGAAGATGGCTGACAAGATGGCTGACGCTCCTGAAGCAGTCGTTTGTGAAGACTGCAACGCAAATCACTGCCACCTTCTAGCCACTATTCAAAGGCTAAGATCTGAGCTTAAGGAGAAATACAACCTGATGTTATCGGAATGAGCCTCCTGCCGTTCACCCCTCAGCTACGATCAGGGTTCGGAATCGGGGAGCGAAGTCCACATCGGCCTCTGGGCCCGCTTCGAATGAGCCTGACCAGGCCACTGCCTCTGGGCGCGCCTCGCGGGAGCCAAACCGGAGCACATTCTCTCCAGGTGCTGCAGCGCCGGTCCCGTCGCCTGACGCCGCCGCTATCCCTTCATTCTCCGCCGCAGGAGTGAAGCGCCGCCGGCTGTTACGTGACGCGGTTACCCGGTGATCGGGCGAGCCCTTCCGGGGTTTGGAGAACATATCGCCCGATCATCATCCTCTGCCAGATCTTCCTCCTAAGCTTCACCCGGGATTGCTGTCTGTCGAGCATTCTGCTGCCTCGCAAAACCTGGCTGTCAGGTATGGGGCCTCCGCACCGCATCCGGGATCAGCGCCCCGTCCAGTTCTCATCCTGGGAGACTCTATGATCCAGCAAGTCAGCATCAAGAGGTGCCACACACACTCCATCTCAGGGGCATCAGTAAAGGACATCCACAATCATCTTACCGGTAACCCCCCCTCTGCCTCAACCATCATAATCCACACAGGTGCCAATGACATTAAGTTCCAGCAGTCTGAGACTGAGACACCATGTTGAAAGCGGACTTCATCCACCTCATTCATCACATCCAGCAGATAAATTTACACTGCATTATATCTGGACCACTACCTTCACCCCGTTACAGAGACACAAAATTCTCCCGAATCTGTCAGCTCCATATCTGGTTAAAAAGTTACTGTCACTCCCTAAATATCCATTACGTTGACAATTTCACCGCATTTTACAATAGACCAAACCTTTTCAAACCAGACGGCTTACATCCAAACCATAAAGGCTCCCATCTTCTTGGGATGAACATAGAAATCACCCTCCTCTCCTGCACTGCACCTTCCAGCTGACGGTTCGATCAAAGCACACACATTCCCTCCATATCCTTTATTCCAGTACACATCACGAGCAGAGATCACAAACGTTCACATTTAAAGTCGACCATTCCTTCTGTCAGATGTCTCCGCCCTATTCACATAGCACCAAATACAGAAATAAAATTAACTGCAAAATCACTGGTTTCACCTGCCACACTGAACATGGCTGTTTTTAACATCAGATCTCTTTCTAACAAGTCTTTTATAAGTAATGATCTGATTGTTGACCATGATTTAAAATGCTTGCTTTTAACTGAAACCTGGCTTGGTACTGATGCTCCAGCTACTCTCACTGAGGCCTCTCCTCCTAATTTTAATTTTTTATTTTCTGTAAGGGAAGGTAAAAGAGGTGGTGGAACAGCATGAATTGCTCAACAAGCTTTAAAAACGGAAACCTTTATATCAACTGATTATCCGTCATTTGAGCATCATTCCTTCCTGTTCAGCAATCCACCTATTTTAGCAGTGACTGTTTACAGACCACCAAGTCCTCCCTCCAGTTTTTTACAAGATTTTTCTGAACTTTTATCTGTCATTCTTCTGAGGCACAATAGGATTTTAATAACTGGAGATTTTAACATTCATATTGACAACACGAATGATCCCTTTGCCTCTGAATTTTTAAATCTTTTAAATAGTATGGATTTTACCCAGCATGTGGCACAGCCGACTCACAACAGAGGACACACCCTGGACTTGGTCATCACCTACGGCCTGTCTGCTGGTGTGTCCTCTGTTGTTGACTTGGCTGTGTCAGACCATTATTGTGTGTTTTTTAAGGTGACTGGTTCTATCCAGCAAGAGGCCTCAGTGAGAACTGTGATGAAGCGATATATAACTCCTGAAGTGGCAGAACATTTTATTGACATTTTAAAACAAACTCCTGCTCAGATTTTACCTTTGTCCTGTGATTCTCTGACTGATGATTTTAACGACAGACTTAAGTCTGCCATTGATTCAGCCGCTCCAATGAAAACAAAAATCTTGAAACAGAATCCAAAGATGCCTTGGAGAAACGGTGATATTTTAAATCTGAAGAGGATTTGTAGGAGAGCAGAGAGAAAATTTAGAAAAACTAATTTAACAGTCGATTATGACTTTTTAAAGGATCAACTAAAAACCTACAACCACGCTGTCAAACAGGCAAGGACACTTTATTTTTCAAATCTCATCACAAACAATAAACACAACCCCCGGTTTCTTTTTAAGACTATTTATTTTTTATTAAACAAAGATTTTAATAAATCCATCATGCCTTACTCACAAACTGCATGTGAGGTCTTCGCTGACCACTTCAGGAGTAAAGTCAATGCTATTAGATCCAACCTTCAACCGGTACATAACAGTGTTCCTAGCAGGTCAGTGGCATTGTCTTTACCTGAGGAAACACTGGAGAGTTTTGTCCTGGTTGATGCAGAGATGCTTGGTCGAGTTTTTTCCCAAGCAAACACTACAACCTGCCTTTTAGACCCTATTCCTACTTCTCTTTTTAAAACATTTTATAAATTCTTTAAGTCCGAGATTTTAAACATAGCTAACTGCTCTCTTCAGACGGGGGTCTTCCCCTCTGCCTGTAAGACGGCGGTGGTGAGGCCCCTTCTGAAGAAGAGTAACTTGGACCCAAAGATCATGGACAATTACAGACCTGTATCCAACCTACCATTTTTAGGAAAAATTATTGAAAAACTTGTTTTTATTCAATTACATGATTTTTTAAATGAACATAATGTTCTTGAAAAGTGTCAGTCTGGTTTTAGGACAAATCACAGTACTGAGACGGCCCTTTTAAAAATTTTAAATGATCTCAGACATAATTATGACTCGCAGAAACTTTCTGTTCTGGTGCTGCTAGATCTTAGTGCTGCCTTTGATACAGTGGATCACCAGATTTTACTTGACAGACTTAGTAGTCGGGT
Source organism: Oryzias sinensis (assembly GCA_037389245.1). Lineage (NCBI taxonomy): Eukaryota > Metazoa > Chordata > Actinopteri > Beloniformes > Adrianichthyidae > Oryzias > Oryzias sinensis. The sequence continues at coordinate 38,666,147 of CM074490.1, forward strand.
CGGCCTCTCAGGAACCGCTCTTAACTGGTTTCACTCCTATCTCACAGATCGCCATTTTTTGTAAGTATAGATACTCGGTCCTCAGGGGTCCATGAAATAAGTTGCGGGGTTCCCCAGGGTTCAATCTTGGGTCCCATACTTTTTAATTTATATATGTTGCCTCTTGGAGATGTCATCAGGAGACACGGCGTTGACTTTCACAGCTACGCTGATGATATACAGCTTTACATCGCCATGTCTCCTGATGACCTTGAACCTGTCAACACTCTTTTAAACTGCATGTTAGATATAAAGCTGTGGATGGCAGAAAACTTCTTACAGCTCAACCAGGACAAAACTGAAGTTTTGATCATTGGTCCTGAAGACAAGAGAGAGATGATTTTGCCCAAACTTAGGAATTTTAAATCTTCTCAATATGTGACAAACCTGGGCGTTCTTTTTGACTCTGAGCTGAATTTTATTCCTCACATCAGAAACGTTGTGAAAACAGGATTTTACCATCTTAAGAACATTGCCAGAGTCCGCCCGTTCCTCTCTCTTGCCAGCACAGAGGTGCTAATGCATGCTTTTATTTTTAGTCGTTTAGATTACTGTAATGCCCTGCTCTCTGGTTTACCCAATAAGTCAATCTCAAATCTGCAACTATTGCAGAACTCTGCTGCACGAGTTCTGACGAGGACCAGGGGGCGGGAACACATTACACCTATTTTAAAGTCGGTGTATTGGCTCCCTGTGCGTTTCAGGATTGATTTTAAAGTTCTTTTAATGGTTTATAAATGTTTTTATGGTCTTGGGCCCTCTTATTTAAATGAGATTATTTTAAAATATGAACCCTGGCGGACCCTGAGGTCCTCTGGCCTCTTGGTTGTCCCTAAGGTGAGGAAACGATATGATGGAGGTCCATTTATTAAAGACCCAGCCGGACCACAGGGGTCATTACCGCAGCGCCCACCCAACACAGAGCAGCACAGGGCCCCCTCCATGGCTATAAGACCACAGAGCGGGACCCCAGCCCGTCCTGGTGAGGACCAGGACACACGGTGAGACTTCGTCTGCCATTACAGTCCTCGCCTGTGGAACGGCCTGCCGGAGAACCTCAGGGCCGCAGAGACAGTAGAGGTTTTTAAGAAGAGGCTCAAGACCCACCTTTTTAGTCTGGCTTTTACATGACTTTGATCATTTCCTATGTCTTTTTTTAATTTTGTATCTATCTATTTATTAATTAATTTATTTATTTACGTATTTATTCATTTACTTATTTGTAAGGACTATTATTATCTCTGTTTTTAATATGCTTTTCTTTTTATTGTTATTTTACCAAGGATACTTAGGTTATGTTTTAATCACTTAGGTATTTTATTTTTTAATTAATAAAATATTTATATCTTATTTTATTTTTTATCTTTTTTCTATTTTTAGTGTTGTTATTTTATGCTAATTTTTATTCTGATGTTTTTAACTCCAGCGTTTCCTCTTGGGGATCCATTGTTCTGGGGCACCACCAGCTTGACCTGTAGGGGGTGCTATTGCTGCGGTGCCCGTTCTGGTTGGGCGGGCTGGGGTCCCGCTCTGTGGTCTAATAGCCATGGAGTGGGCCCTAGGCTACTCTGAGCTGGGCGGGGGCTGTGGTGGTGTTCACTGTGGTCGGGCTGGGCCTTGGAATAAATGGATCCCCATCATATTGTTTCCTCACAGCAGAACCAAGCCAGACCTTCTTTTAGCTGCAGTTCTTTGTTTCTGTTCAGGGTTCTACTGGGGGAACTGGGTGGGTGGGGTGTGGGTGTGGGTGGCGTGGGGGGTGGTGAGGGAGGGGTCCCATCTTTGTGTGATTGTCCTTTGTTTGCTGTTTTTAACAATTTTCGGGGTTTTTTTGACTGTTTTATCTGCTTTTATGTTAAGCACTTTGTGTTTTTAACTGAAATGAAAGGCGCTATATAAATAAATAAAGTTTGAGTTTGAGCTTTTTGGCTCTGATGAGTTCCTAAGCTGAAATCTAGTCACTGTAAATTGTTTCTTGAATTCCACCAAAACCCCAAAGAACATTTTCTCAAGACCGAGCACAGCCCCTGTAGGGAGCGCTGTCCTTTAAAACATGAGACCTTCAGAGCAACGTCACCATGTTGGAGCAGTCCCAGCGTGGAGCAAGCCTAACCTCCAGACAATCCATTTCAACAGGCTTCATTTCATCCACATTTAAAGGTTCCTTTAATTATCTGCAAGTTTCCTCATCTGTGTTTTTCAGGAATCTGCAGTGCTGCAGATTTGCAAAGCTTTCTGTGTTGCAACACCTCCATTCCTGGCGTTCCTCCATTGAACGCTAAAGTAGTACCTAACAAACAGGATCGGGACAGCAACAAAGAATCACATTCCTGAAGCAAGTTTTGACAGAAATCCTGAGATGTTGGATCCTGCAGGACAGGCTGAACATCAGCTCTAGGTCAGCGTCTTCTGCTCTCAGCTCCTGACTATGTCAACTGGTAGATGTTTTTCATCCACTAGACTTCATGACATTTAGCTCTTTGTTGTGGTTTCCAGGGAAACAAGCAAAGCAAAACCTATCCTGCAACTTGAACCGACTGAGTGGTTATGTTTTTAACCACCAAACAGGGTTAGTCAGCAGTGAGAAGGCCTTCTGAGCTGTGCCACGCTGGTCCGGTCCTGGCACTGGTTCACTGCTGTATCTCAGCCACCTCAGAAATGAAAGAATGTGATAAAATCTAAAGAGTTTTTAGAAAATCCGGCAGGTAAGATGCTACCTCAATTCTTTACAAAACATCAATAAGAACCAACCAACGGATTTTTGTTTGTGACTTTTTCTCCTCCTGGTCTTCTGGGGCTAAAACTTTCATTTTCAGGTTTGGAATTTTCCCTGGCTCCATCCGCTCCTTCTTTTGGTCCTCCTTGGTTCTTGTCCACAGATGGTACTAATGTTGTTAACCTGCAGGGTTCAATGCTCAGGCACAGTCTCTTCAGGTTCAATTTATTCTTTCATTTTTTTAAGTGGGGACTGCAGGTCAAATAACATTTTAAAGTTTTAAAGACAATGCACTTTTGTCCATCAAAACCCAAAATGCTAAAGCTTTCAAAATCCCCATATCTCTAAAGCTGGAACCAAGAAGAAGGACAAGAAATACAGCAAACACACAAAAACACAAACACAGAAGGCACAAGGCAAAGAATAAAAATCCATAAAAGCTACTTAAGATTGTCCTAAAAATGCTTTTTTAAATTAAAATGTTCTATTTTTCTGTCGTGGGTCCCGTCCGGGAATGATTGGGCAGAGGCGCCAAGGTGAAAATATTCTTGACTTTAATGCCAGAACAGAGCACACCAATTGCTCCACAAAGGTTAACCAACATCTGTTTTTCTCCACTCAGACTCCCACACTGACAGCTGTATCTGGTTCTCTTTTAAGTGGTAAGCCCCTCCTCCTGGGCGTTGCTCTCCATCAGTCCAAAGAGAAAATAGGGAGAAGTGTTTACATTGTTCAAGAACATAAATAAACATACAGGAATAAACAGTTTCATTCAAAGAAACATTCTGTGTCGTGTACAGAAAAATAACAATAATCATCAATAAAAATAAATACAAACAGTGACCGATGTGTCACATGACCCAGCTTGTCCATGACCACTTTCGGGTTACCGGGTTACTTCCGGGTAAACAAACAGACGATACTGTTGGTGTCGTGTGTGCTTCGTGTTAATGTATGCATGGAGATGGTGAGTCGGCAACCTAGTGTGCACCCAGGGCTACCTGCAGAGGGATAGGGACGGAATGAAAAGGGTAAGTTGATGTAAATGACGTGTTACCGGGTCTATGCGTGCACGTCAATGCGCACGTGTGTGTGTGCGAGCGTGTGAATGCGTGTGTGCCTGCCGCGGCAGCTGACGGTTCTACACCGTCACAAACACACATACACGCACACACATTTTGCAAGGAAGGTGGGACCTAGAACCATCTGTCCCCTACCCCTTCCCTGGTGGGGGGTACGGGTCCCTTTTTTTTTTTTTTTTTTTTTTTTCACTTGTCCTGTCCAACAGCTGGGCAGACAGATGAGAGCTGAGGGCCTCTTGTGTTGGACAGATTTTACTTTAACAAGAGGGGTTATTAATCTTCAGACAAACCAAAGGTATGTCTGGATAAACCCCTTTTGTAATTGAGGCCAAACTTTATTAATTTCAATCATGTCTTAAAATCTTTGGTGTTGGACCGGACGGAAAAGCAAAGAGGGGAAGAAGAGAGAGGGACGATAGAGAGAGGGGGGGAAGGAGGGTGATAATAGGAGGGGAAGGGGGATAAGACCATGAAGCAGCATAAAGCAACAAGTTTACTGGTTGTTAATCATTATGGTAAGGTTCAAATGTAGTACAATAAGGGCGGAGCCTGTCCACACACACACTCAAATATTATAAACACACCTGCTAGCTGCAAAAAATGTCCACCTGTCGACATGTACACAAAACAGATAGTGTTCACACGCATACTTATGCCTTAAAACCAACTAGTGTAAAATATTTCAGTCATTCAGTCATGCAATGGGGTACGGGTCCCTTGGCAACGGCTGCCGTGTCCACTGGGTGCCGGTCTCCTGGGCCCGGCGGTGCTCTCTCCACGCGGTGGGGGGGTTCACATTACACCTGAGCCGGGGGGTGTCCGTGTCCCTGGGGGTGGGTTCTGGTCCTTGCCCCTGGGCGCTGGGCCCCACCAAACTTCCGATAGTGGCCGAGCCTGGTCGGGCCATGTTTACAACACTCCTTGTGGGCCCCCCTTTTTCCCCGGGGTGCTCACCTCCGGGGTGGGGATGGCTGGCCCCTGCCTTGCTCCTCCTTGGACCAACCGTGGATCAGGTGGGTGGCTGCCTGGAGTGCGGAGTGGGTCTCCCTTGGGGGGTCCTGGCTCGTACCTGGGGTTGGGACGGGGGGATGCCCGGAACTCCTGGGTGGTGATG
>CM074490.1:38671401-38729676 GCA_037389245.1 Oryzias sinensis
CATCCATCCATCCATCCATCCATCCATCCATCCATCCATCCATCAACCCATCCAGCCGTCCATTCACCCACCCACCCATCCTCCCACCCACCCATCATCCATCCATTCACCCACCCATCCATCCTCCCACCCACCCATCATCCATCCATCCATTCACCCACCCACCCACCCATCCATCCATCCAACCATTTACCCACCCATCCATTCACCCACCCACCCATCATCCATTCATCCAACCATTCACCCACCCATCCAGCCATCCATTCACCCACCCACCCATCCATCCATCCATCCATCCATCCATCCATCCATCCATCCATCCATCTATCCATTCCCAGCCACTGTCAGGCAGAGGCGGTCCACCTTGGATGGTTTGCCAGTCCACTAGAGGGTTTTATATGGTGTCAATATAGTCTCTAAAGAATTGTGCAGCAAAACAGTAAAACCGTGCATCAAAACCTCAAATCTGAGAATCAAAATGCATAAATTGAGAACCAAACTTATAATATCCAGAAGCTCATTGGCTGCCGAATAACACCGAGTCTTACATCAACAGACCAGTTTAGAATGTGCCGGTAAGTTTTTAATGTTTTTAAATCTTTTACTATATTAACGATCAAATTGTACTTTATTTAACCAGAGGACGCCAGCACAGTCAGAGGAGGAGCTCCACCAGTAGCTGCTAGTGAAAAAAGATGTTAGAAAGTTAGATGTTGCATGAAAAACTATCACCATTGTTCTCCCGTGTTAGCATGCTAGCTTGCTCAATGCTAGCGGGGTTTCCAGCTCTTTTCATGACTTTTATGGATTAAATAAAGTCCATTTTCTACCACAGTTGACATGGTGCCTCTGTCAGGTTCTTCCCCCCTCCCCTCTCTGCATGGCCTAATTCACCACAGCTGCTGCCACTCAACTCATCAGCCTGCCAGACCTTCATAAGGAGCTCCAGGACCAGTATTCAACGCAAGTTCGTTGCCTCTAATGGTGCTTAGTCTGATCACCTCACAGTCCCTTGTTATATACCTCTCGCCATTGTCTTACGTACATCTTGTCCTGTCTCCAGGAATCTCATGCCCACGAGTGGACGCTCAAATCTGGACTCGCCAAGCAGACGCCCATCGGGAGTTACCTGCCTCACTGGGAAATCTCGCCGAATGCCAAGCCGCCTCACGAGCCTTAGCCGGACCTCCAGCCACGTCTCGAGCCATCGCCGATCCTCAGGTCTCGCCCCGGACCCACGGACCTTCTCCAGCCGCGCCACCTCCCTGCCGCACTGGAACATCCCCATCAGCGGAGCAAATAAAACTCTTACTTATTCAAACTCACCTTCTGTCGTCCTTCCGGGTTTCGGCATCTGGGTCTGCCTAGCCTCGCTAGCCATGACAACAGTGTCAGAATCGGTCATGTAAACCTGGGAATAATTGCCCGTGAATTGTCACTTGGAATAATCAAATATTTTCTTCAATAAGTACATTCTTGATAACTTATAAGGTTTCTCAATATTTCCTTAGGGATTATAGATGGATTGAGCAACAAAGCAACATATTGCTGTAAGACAGTGACACCTTTTCTAGTTTGGGATCAAGTTTATCCCTATTTAAAAAAAAAACTAAAAGTATGATTCTGAAACACATTTTTTTATTTGAGGTACCAGAGCAAATTTCCCACGGGTGGGATCAATAAAGTTCTTCTGATTCTGAACTGTGTTCCAAAACATTTTATTCTCAACCTTAAAGATTGCAGGTTCACACAGGAAGTTAACTCTCACAATATGCAGCTACTGAGTATCATTTAAGGTATATATATATATATATAAAAAAAAAAACGTGCCCCTTTCACCCTTTCGTGGGTGGTTTCTCACTCAAGCTCGGGTCCTCTACCAGAGGCCTGGGAGCTTGAGGGTTCTGCGCAGTATCTTAGCTGTTCCTAGCACTGCGCTTTTCTGGATTGAGATGTCTGAGATCTTTCCAGGTATCTGTTGTAGCCACTCCTCCAGCTTGGGGGTTACTGCCCCGAGTGCTCCAATTACCACAGGCACCACTGTCACCTTCACTTTCCAGGCTTTCTCCAGTTCTTCTCTGAGTCCCTGGTATTTCTCCAGTTTCTCATGTTCCTTCTTCCTGATGTTCCCATCGCTTGGCACTGCCACATCCACCACAACGGCTTTCCTCTGTTCTTTATCCACCACTACAATGTCTGGTTGGTTCGCCATTACCATCCTATCAGTCTGGATCTGGAAGTCCCACTACTCAAGTAATCCATATATATATATATATATATATATATATATATATATATATATATATTCTCATTTTAACTTTCTTAAATACATTTTTCTTTGTGTGCAGGATGCTGTGGACATTGGACAACAGTCCAACATAAATCAGGCAGAGCAGGAAACTATTGGAATTGTTGTTCCCTCTGTGGTGTGTCCCCTCTCCTCTCAGACCTGTCCCAACTGTTCAACTCTTGTGGGACATCGGAAAACCATGGCCAAGATATTTACTTGTCTGTACTGAACTATGCATGTCATTACTACCTTACAAAATACTGCCCAGCTTTAAGAAAATAAATGGCTAATAATCACCACTGGTATTTTGTAAAGCTTCACTTTTTAATGTTTGACCATTAAATGTGTTTTGTACAAAAGACTGATGGTTTTGCAAAGATCTTTGAAAACAAGGTCAAGTGCATCAGATTCTTTGAAATTCTGAACCACAATTCAGATAAATTAAAATAACTGTTTTTAAAACTCCTCAAAAGACTTGAGGTGGAAAAGTCACTGTTTTTGTGCAGGCACTGAGAAATGGGAAGCAGACAGTGTGCCTGGGCATGTTGTCAATGCAATCATGGTCAAAATGGACAACTATTTTAAATGCTTCTCTTTCAGTTAACAGGTGATGTCTGTGAGCCAGCCAAACAGCCTTTGCATCACACCGGGGACGTCATCTTAGAAGAAAGAAAAACAGCAAAGTCAATTAACTAAAAAAAGAAAAATTAAGATCAAAATTGTTCCCATGACCTTCAAGAAGTTGTAGACATCCACGTCGTAGCTGCCTCAGTATTCCTGCCTTTTTCCTTATGGCATGCATAACAACAGCCCTTATAGAAAACAACAGACATACAGGAATAGTCTATTTTAGATAGATAGATAGATAGATAGATAGATAGATAGATAGATAGATAGATAGATAGATAGATGATGACTTTATTAATCCCACAATGAGGAAATTTCATATATCTGTGATAGCAAAAGCCACATTCAGAAATAATCTATATAATATAACATCAAAAAGGGACATAAAAAATGACATTCATATTTGATACAATATCATTGAAATTATTATCGAACATGAGATTCATATTAAATAAATATTAAATAATAATAACAATAATAATAACCACAATTATAAAATAAAACCACAATTTAATTAAAAAGAAAATAATAATTCTATTTATGTTTAATACTGGAATAATTTTAGGGGGAATAATGCACGTTTTTACTGGTCTGCTACAATTTGCTCTGCTCTGATTCACTAACACCAGAATTCTGCCAGTCTGCATAGTACAGACGCATACATTTTGTAAGTATGGTACAATAATATGTTGCTCTGTTCAATTCCCTCTGTAAACTCTAAAAAATATTGAGAAACTTTGTAGGTAGTAAATATTTGATTATTCCAAGTGACAATCCACAGGCAATTATTCACAGGTTTACATGACCGATCCTGACACTCTGGTAAAAAAATCGACTTTGTTTAATCCATAAAAGTCATGAAAAGAGCTGGAAACCCCGCTAGCATTGAGTTAGCTAACATGCTAACACGGGAGAACAATGGTGATAGTTTGTCATGCAACATGATGGTGGAGAAGTGATGATTTGAGCATCTTCCGCAGCCACTACTGGATCTGGATCCCACTCCATGGAGCATCAGAAATGATGCCTTATCGACGCCATCAAAGGTGATTTCAGGGAACCACACGTGATTTTAAGTAACCGAATCTTATTAAAACCTGCTGCCGAAACTTTTTGCAAAGGAGCTCCACCCACAACAAATGAGAGACTACATTGGTTTGATGTTGAAGTTTAGTCTCTGGATTTGGATCACCTTCCCTTTCTAGGTATTCTTAGTCTGAAGTCTGACAGAAGATAGCAGGTTGAAGTTGGTCTTCTCAGGTGTTTTTCAATATAATGTACTTCCTTATTTTGTTCTTTTTTTGTTCTCCATCTCCTCTGGGCTCCTGCACCTCCATGTCTTCAGTCTGAAAAAAAAACACAGGTGTTTACTGTTACCCTAAGTATTGTTAGAGAACCATCATCAGCAGACCAAATTTTACTATCTACCATTTTACTGCTTCACCGCAGATCTCATCTCCAGGTATCTCAAACTGCCAGAACCTAAAAGTCCAAGTCCTGAAGGTGTTAAAGATTTGATCCATCTCTCCTACTGTTCTACGAAACTGGTCTGGTAAATCAAAGAAGTAGATGGCAGGCGGACGAAAGTGTAACCCTTGTTCTATCCTAGGCACTTTAATGTTGGGAGTTGGGTCATCTAGACCCACTAGACACAGCTCTGAACCTTTTCTCTTCAATGATTTGTGATCTTCACTGGTGTCCATGGATTACATGAAATCTTTCCACCTTTATCCACCTTTGTCATGGTAGGGAGAACACCTCAATGGAAGGGGGTGTCATCTAAGATATGAGTTGATATTATCTCTAGAAACAGGATGTGTGCCACAGTCTTTTAAATATGCAGTTGTTAAACCTTTTCTGAAAAAGGTCATCTAAGATAGCACAAGGGTTAAAAAAGCTGCTTTAGTTCCAGATACAAACGAAAACTCATCCTAAGGATTTTTATTGATCGGCTCGTAACTTCTTGGGCATCAATGGTGAGCCACTATGGAAAAAATGTGGATTTTATATCAACTTATCACATGTAGGTCTTAAGCGTATTAGCGTCTTAAGGAAATGAGTTGATGGTGCTAACCACAGAACTAACACTTTTAGCTACATGCAGCTCAGAATGCCTAACACAAAGAGAAAGGGGAGTTACACGTGCGTAGTGTCTGCTCAGCAAGTGAGGATGGGTCAAAGGTGGGTGGTGAGAGGGGCGGTGGCGCCTAGACCCGGGCGGCAAAGGCAGTAGTGGTGCGTAGAGGTGGACATCAAGGGAGCGGTGGCGCCTAGAGGCAGGTGGTGAAGGCAGGTAGCGCCCACAGACCATACAACGGAGCTCGTGGCTTTAACTGTTATTATTATTGGAATCGCATTCAAACATGTTAACGGTACATTTCATGTACTACGGGTGGTAATTATAATATTACTAATGTAAAATCCCAAGAACCGGATTCCAGATCCCAAACAGCATTTCAACAGAACCTGGGGAGTTCAGTCCTTCAAGCTTCTTCTCCAAGACTTCTGCAGAAGATCCCAAACAAGCCAATCAAGTCTGAAGGTAACTGCCCCAGAGGGGAATAATGAGTGGACATCGGAAAAAGAGGAAACCCCCAAACGAAGCTGCATGATGAAGACCACGACAGTCTTCATGAAGAGCAGAATCTGGGTGGTACCATCTGAGCATTCAGAACATCAGTGACAGAAAGTCTGCAGCAGATGGATCCTTTTCTGCTGCTGCCTTCCTCCTGAAGCTCACCAAATCCTTGATTTGATCTAGATACGGGTTAGGATATGGTTATATGTTATGGTTCATGTTGTGGTTCTCACCATAACAGTTATTCTTGTAGACATAACTCTCACTTGACTGCCCCCACCCCCTGTCCTCCACCCCGGCCGTCACAATTAAGTCCTACCCTGAAGAGAAAACATGGATTCACAGTTAAATGACAGGATCACAGAAGAAACTGTCCGTGCCTCTGGTGTTTTAAATGGAATTTTGTCTTCTTGAAGTCAGTCTGTGGTGGAGACGACGCCGTTGGTGCCCGCACCCCCACCTCCACTCCCACCAAGCTGCCTGTGTCACCGGGTCAGCGGGCCTGCAGATAATCAGCTTTATTTGAACTGCTGCTCAAACCAATTTAGGAGGATCAGCCAGGCCAGCTGTCCACACCAGTTCCCCACAGGCCCCGTACCCTGACCACACCTAGCCACCCGGCGCTGCTACAACTCCAACAACTGAGCCACTTCCTTCCCCAGAGTTATGACCACACCTTTTGTCACCTGCCACTAACGACAGCGCTGCAAAGGAGGCTAACTTCATACTAGCAGGGCGGAGCTTCAGGCTGCAGGCGTTTCGTTTTTCTGTGAAAAATCTGAACGTTTTCTTTCGTTCCTAAATGCTGGATAACTTTGCTAATAGACCTATTCTGCAGGACTGAGTGTTCTGGTTTTTATTTAAAGCTTTTAAATGTGTCTGTTTTGTGAAAAAAGAATTTACCTGCAGTTAGGATTAAACTGCAGGTCGCCTCATTGTGTAAAATCCTCTGATGACACTCCCCTAGAGGATTTCTCTTTTGCTTCTCAGAAAAATGAACTTTAAATGTTGGAAAAATCGCAGATCTTCTTTTTGAATGAAATAAATGATTTACTTTTCCTTTCAAAGAATTTTGGGGATAACTACAGTGTTTATGTATGCTGCTGTGAGGAAAATCATTTGGTTTCTGCTGTCGACATGGTTCTGCTAAAACTGGGTTGAGTTAGGTCCACTTGGGTCTGTCTGGATCTGCCTATGTCTATCTAAGCAGAAGGATGGTACCAGGACATGGTTTCAGTACCAGAAGATGATTTCAGTACCGGGAGATGGATTCGATACCAGTAGATATTTCCAGTACCAGGAATGGTTTCAATATAAAATTCAAATTAATTTTATTCATATAGCACTTTTCATGACAACAAAGACAGCTCAAGGTGCTGTACATAAAAACAAAATCAAATGCAAAATCAAAGTACAATAAGATACATTAAATTAGCCCCACACAATAAAATACACAAAGACAAACACCAGTGGAAAATCAATCAATGAATCAATCAATCAATCGATCAATCAATCAATAAAGATAAACCAGAGAAACCAGAAGGCGCCGTCTGCCCTGTCCTCCTATTGGCAGGGATGTCAGTATAAAACCCAAACACCCCAATGCCCAGTGGCTGGTCTCTCTGAGAAAAGAACATAGCAACCTCCCTGAACAGAATCCAGTAACCATCACAGTGGCAGACATCCAAGAAAGAGTCTCAGGTATGAAGAACTGGACAGCACCGGGCCCTGACATGATACATGCCTACTGGCTAAAGAAGCTCACAGCACTCCACGAGCGCCTGGCAGCACAAATGAACCAGCTGCTAAGAGACGGGACTCACCCCGAATGGCTAACAGAAGGGCGAACGATCCTGATCCAGAAGGATCCCTCAAAGGGCTCCTGGCTAAAGACTGGCTATGGATACCGACTCAGAAATGGGGCCAACATCAGTCACCTCCTCTACATGGATGACATCAAGCTATATGCTAAGAGCCAACGTGACATTGACTCCCTGATCCACACCACCAGGATCTACAGTACTGACATTGGGATGTCATTCGGGCTCGAGAAATGCAGCCGGATGGTGACAAAGAGAGCCAAGGTAGTCCACACAGGAGGGGTCTCACTCCCAGAAGGAACAATAGCAGACATCGAGGACAGTTACAAGTACCTTGGAATTCCACAGGCAAATGGCAACCTGGAGCAGGCAACAAGGAAAGCTGCAACACCTAAATACCTCCAAGGAGTAAGGCAAGTCCTGAGAAGCCAGCTCAATGGCAAAAATAAGACCCGGGCAATAAACAGCTATGCACTGCCAGTTATCAGATACCCTGCAGGAATAATAAGATGGCCAAAGGAAGAGGTACAGACCACGGATGTTAAGACACGAAAGCTCCTCACCATGCATGGAGGGTTCCATCCCAAATCCAGCACCCTGAGACTGTATGCTAGCCGCAAGGAAGGAGGCCGAGGACTAGTGAGCATAGAAGCCACTATCCAGGATGAAACATCCAAGATGCATGAGTACATCAAGCTCAAGGCCCCAACTGACAGTGTGCTCAGTAAATGTCTCAGGCAATGGAGAGCAGAGGATACAGTGCTGGAGGACAAATCCTCATGGGAGGACAAACCCCTGCATGGGATGTACCACCGGACCATAACTGAAGTGGCTGATATCAAGATGTCCTACCAATGGCTAGAAAGGGCTGGCCTACAGGACAGCACTGAAGCGCTCATCCTGGCAGCTCAGGAACAAGCCTTGTGCACCAGATCGATAGAGGCTCAGATCTACCACACCAGACAAGACCCAAAGTGTAGCTGTGCAAAGAGGCGCCTGAAACAATCCAGCACATAACTGCAGGATGTAAGATGCTGGCAGGTAAAGCATACATGGAGCGCCACAATCAAGTGGAATAATATAGAGAAACGTGTGCAGAATATGGACTGGAAACCCCAAGGTCAAAATGGGAAACACCTCTGAAGGTGGTAGAGAATGAGAGGGCAAAGATCCTGTGGGACTTTCAGATCCAGACTGATAGGATGGTAATGGAGAACCAACCAGACATTGTAGTGGTGGATAAAGAACAGAGGAAAGCCGTTGTGGTGGATGTGGCAGTGCCAAGCGATGGGAACATCAGGAAGAAGGAACATGAGAAACTGGAGAAATACCAGGGACTCAGAGAAGAACTAGAGAAAGTGAAGGTGACAGTGGTTCCTGTGGTAATTGGAGCACACGGGGCAGTAACTCCTAAGCTGGAGGAGTGGCTACAACAGATACCTGGAAAGATCTCAGACCTCTCAGTCCAGAAAAGAACAGGAACAGCTAAGATCCTGCAGGACCCTCAAGCTCCCAGGTCTCTGGTAGAGGACCCAAGCTTGGAGGAGAAGCCACCCGCAGAGGGTGAGGGCTTTTTTTTTTTTTATATATATAGAATAAACAAGTAAAATTCTAAAATGATGTAATAAAACGTCATAAAACATAAAAAGACATAAAGTCTAATTAAAAAAATTTAATTTAAAAAGGTGTGTCTTTAATTTCTTTTTAAAAACTTCCAGAGTAGATGAGGCCCTTTTTTCTTTACACCAGAAAGGAGGGCATTACAATAATCTATCCTTGATGTAATAAAAGCATGGATTAAGATTTCAGCACTGGCTCTAGAGAGAAAGGGTCTCACTCGGGCGATATTCCTTAGATCAGGGGTGTCAAACTCATTTTGGTGCGGGGGCCGCATTCAAGGCGTCTGATCCCAAGTGGGCCGGACCAGTAAGATAAAAGCAAAAAACAATTTTTTCTGGGTTTTTTTTTTACTCAGTTGGAAAAAATGCCTCAGCCAACATGGTAGCCTAATCACTTATTATTAAACATTCATACTCATTCACAGAGGCGAATGGATGTAAAATAAAATGCATTTCACTTAAAAAAAATTTATTGGGACTTCCGGAAATGGCCGGTAACTAGAAAGTCACGCTCGACTCTGCTCTCTAACAAACACTGAACTATCCGTCAAACAGATGATTTGAATTGCTCCAAACAGCAAGATAGATCTGTGAAAATGACCGCCACAGGCAAAAGAGGTAAATCTAAATTGACGGACTTCGGGTCTCCAATGACGGAAAAGCTAACTGCTAATGCTAGCACAATAGCTACCACCGCGTGCGAGGAGGAATCTGCTACAGTCACCAGGAGAATGGCGACCGCTGCCGGAGGAAATAAACCGGGCAGCTCTGCTCAACACCAGATAAGCAACGACCAACTTTTTGCCTTCAAAGAGGAAATTTTTCCGGAAGGCTTGACAGTCTTATGAAAGCCATTGAAGACACACAAAGGCAAGTGACTGAATGCACGGGGCGGATGGTGAGGCAGAGGTGCATCTCTCTTCTGTGGAGGATATACAAACAGGCATGAATGCTGAAGTTGTGAAGCTGGTGAAAAGCAACAAGTATTTGGAGGAGAAAATAATTGATTTGGAAACAAGATCACGGATGAATAATCTCCGGCTTGTTAATCTGCCTGAAGGGGCAGAAGGCTCCAACATATGTGGATTTTTGGAAAGCTGGCTGCCTGAAGCCCTGGATATTGCTCAACTGCGACAGCCTCTAACCATTGAAAGAGCACATCGGGTTGGGCCGAAAAGGAGTTGAGATGCACCCCCAAGAACGCTGATTATGAGGTTTCTTAACTTCAGTCATAAGGAATTGGTGTCCAAAGCAGCAAGATCCAAAAAGGAAATCCTGTATAAAACCAGCGTGTGAGATTCTACAACGATGTCGCAACAGAAGTACATAAACAACGTAAGCAGTTCCGACACCGCACGCCAGCCTCTGCGCCAGCTTGGACTGAGGCATGGCATCCTATCCCCAGCTACACTGGTGGTCACGTACATAGACGCTGGGCACAAATTCACCAACGCAGAGGAGGCCCAGAGCTTCATATCCAAGATCCAAGAAGACAAAGGGGTAAATCAAAGAACTACTAAATGGAAATTTTGCCTCACAAAGTAGATATAGGGTAACAGTTTAATACATAGGATAAGTTCATTTTTACTACTACCACTCTTCACTAAAGTGTAAAGGAGACAGCTGGTTGCAGTAATACAGTTTGACCTTAAGTATTAAGAGTGTGAACTCGGGTTTGAAGTTTATTTTACCATGTTTGCAAGTACAGGGAAAGATATTACTATGCAGGAAAAGTTATTTTATGTTAAAACATTTGTCAACGCTATCCTAAATACATTTAGAAAACTATAATATTGTATATATGTATGTATATATAATAATACTAACAATATACTTCACACAAAATTGTTAAAGGAGCAGTTGATTGCATTTCTAAAGGATAGAATTTGCTCATAAAACTAGCAGAGGAGGGTGTGGTTAGGGGTTTGTTTCTACAAACAAATAAGTTCGTAATGGACTGCGGCTGGAAGCAGAATGTATCGGGGGGGCGCCCAGTTAGCTGGGAAAAAAGGGGTTTTGTTCTTTATGTTGTTCATCTCCTAGGAGATATTGTTCATGTGTTTGTTTTACCTCTCAGACCTGTTAATAAATGCAGCAAAGTTTATCTAACAGCGCTTAAGTGACACACAACTTTGAAATTAAATGCACATCTTGGAACTGCAGAGGCTTGAACAAAACAAAAAAAATTAAACAGGTTATGAATAGGATAAAAGATATTGGGTCCAAAATTGTTTTCTGCAGGAGACTCACACTCTGGAAGAGGATAATGTCAAAATAAGCAGAAGATGACAGGGCTCTTTATATGCAGCATCTCATATCTCAAGAGCACGTGGCGTTATCACACTAACTCATAAATCTGTTCCTTTTCAAGTCCTAAATGTTATTAAGGACACACTTGGCAGATATCTGATTCTTCAGGGTTCCATCCTAAAAGAGACTATCAATCTGGCGAATGTGTATGGGCCTAACACAGATGATGACAAATTTTTTACAAACCTTTTTTTAACCATTTCTTCACTCCCAGGAAATAATATCATAGGAGGAGATTGGAATTGTGTCTTGGATCCCACTTTGGATAGATCATCTGGATGTGACCAAACTCACCAAAGAAGTAGGAATATTATCCAGAATTTTATGAAGGAATTAAAAATTGTAGACATCTGGCGCCACACAAGACCCAAAGATATTGAGTATTCCTGTTATTCTAAAACTCACAACACATACTCTCGCATAGATTACTTTCTAATCTCAGCAGAATTATTATCCAATATAAAACAATGTTTTTCAATAGTATAACAATATCAGACCATGCCCCATGTAACATCTTATACTCTCATAATAACCTTAAAATGGATCCACCCAGGTGGTGTCTGCACCTAAAATGGCTTAAAGATGAAAATTTTGTTGAATTTGTAGGGAATAAAATCGATGAATATTTTACTATAAACACTACTTAAACTTCAGCCAGTGTAAGATGGGAGGCATTTAAAGCTTTTCTAAGAGGGCATATAATTTCCTTTACTTCATCAAAATCAAGAGAATTGTGCAAAAAAAGAATAAAATTGGAAGAAAAAATAAAAGCAACTGAGGAGAAAGTTTATAAAGAAAAAGATCAGCAAGCTGAAAAATAATTAGAAATTTTGAGAGCTGAGTACAATAAAGAATCAACAGATCGTGCAGCCTCGGATATCTTGAGGTTAAACCAAACTTTCTATGAACAGGGAGACAAACCTGGAAAGATCTTAGCCTGGCAAATTAAACAATTGGAGGCCCAAAAAAACATAACGTCAATAATTAACAAAAGTGGCACGACCATAGTGGACCCAAAGGAAATAAATACAGAATTTAAAAACTTCTTCTGCAATCTTTATAACTCTTCCGATAAAGTAAACCATGAAGCTCAAAATGCATTTCTTGATAGACTACCTATTCCGGTAATCCCAGGGGATTTCAATCAGCAGCTAGAAGATAATATAACTGTAGAGGAAATTAAAAAGGCCATAGAAAAAACGTGCTCTGGAAAGAAGGCTGGACCGGACGGGTTTCCAATAGACTTTTATAAAACATTTCAACATAAAATTCTAAAGCCAATGTTAGACATGCTTCAAGAATCATTTAATAATGGAGCCCTTCCTAAATCTATGACCTGTGCTCTAATCATCCTACTACCTAAGCCAGGAAAGCCAAGTAATAAATGTGAAAACATGAGACCTATAAGTTTACTAAACTCTGATTTAAAAATAATCTGTAAAATTTTGGCTATGCGTCTGCAGAATACTCTCCCTCATGTTGTTCATAGGGATCAGAATGGTTTTATTTTAGGACGCCAGGGCTTGCACAATGTTCGCAGAGTGTTGAATATCATCCATAGGCTGAAAGACACTTCAGACCAGGCCCTGCTCTCTTTGGATGCAGAGAAGGCCTTTGATAAGGTAGAATGGCCTTTTCTTTTTAATGTGTTAGCAAAACTTTGCTTCGGTGAAACATTCCGCAAATGGATTCAACTACTTTATACGAATCCAACTGCTGAAATTTTAACAAATAAAAATATCTCTGCTCCTATTGAAATTAAACGTGGGTGTCGGTAGGGATGCCCTTTGTCACCTTTGCTGTTTACCCTCGCAATAGAGCCACTCGCCATAGCAGTGCGTGCTCATCCAATCATCTCTGGTATTGAGATTAATCACGTGGAACATAGATTGTCACTGTACGCAGATGATATAATTCTATATCTCTCAAACTTAGACTCATCTATACCTGCTCTACTGCAATTAAGTGAACAATATGGTCACATTTCTGGCTACACCATAAATAAAATTAAATCGTCCATTTTACTGCTGAACGAGAATCAAAGAGAAGGGCCACCAACAGTAATAACGCATTTCAACTCAGTCCAATCATTTACATATTTAGGTATAAACATTTTTCCAAATATAGCACAAATAGTTCAAAATAATTATAATTCCATAACAAAAGAAATAAACTACAGTATTAATAGATGGATGCAACTTCCTACGTCACTAATCGGTCGAATTAATGTCTACAAAATGAACATTTTACCAAAACTACTGTATGTTTTCCAAAATATCCTTCTGCCACCTCCTGACAGTTGGTTCAAAATGATAAAACAAATGATTCTGTGTTTCATATGGAAAAATAAAAAACCTAGGATACGGTTATTACTCCTCCTCCTGCCTTACAGTGAAGGAGGACTACAATGCCCTAATATAATGTGGTATAACTGGGCTGCACAGCTTAGGTCAATAAGATACTATTTTACAAAAAAATATGCCCCACAATGGACAGAAATGGAAAACCAAACTTTAACCCCACCTTTGCCTCTTTTTATATTTTCAGACTTGGAAGCTAACTTGAACAAGAAAACTAATAGTCCAATTGTTGAAAACATGATCAATGTTTGGTATAGTGTAAAAAAAGCTATAAAAGAACAAAATACGCTATCACAGCTTAGTCCTATTTGGGCAAACCAGCAATTTACAGCGGGCAAAGCAGATGCGGTGTTCAAACAATGGGCAATGAAGGGTTTGGAACAAATACAAGATCTGTATCCAGATAGCTCCTCAGACACGATGTCATTTGAAATGCTACAATCAAAATATTACATTAATAGAAAACACTTTTACAAATACCTACAATTAAGAAACTTTATTAGAACAGAACAAAGAACCCTTTTAAAACCACAAAAATCTCAACTAGAAGAATTGGTTACCAAGGACAATAAGAGAGGAGCTATTTCAGAATTTTATAATTTAATCCTTACAAACTCAAAAGAAAATGCAAAAATGAAACTTGATGCATGGAGAAAAGACCTAGGAACAGATATATCAGAAGAAGAATGGCAAATAGCCTGCACAAAGGCACAAAAGCAAACAATTAACTCAAGATTGAGGCTATTACAGTACAAGTGGGACGGGTGGGAGCGGACGGACGGGGCTCCGAGCACCACCAACACCAGCTCTGCAGTGGAGGCCAGGAGCCCACAGGACCTCCATGAAGACCAGGCCGATGCCGGGCCCAGGGCTCCAGCCCTCTGCTCTACGCCCAAGCAGACGTGGGCTGAGGTGACACGTCGCGGCCGGAGGATCTGTGCATCCAAACCCGACGCTGCCAGCTCGGAAAACCTAGCGCTGACAAACCGCTTTGCCCCGCTGGCTGAAGACCTCAAAGCGGCGTCAGCGACCCGAGCGGGCTCACCGGGACCGACATCGGGCGGAACTCCTACCGTGGCATCCGGCTCTGTTGCTGGTCCCAGCCAGGCGACGACTCCCGCTTCCACCTCTACGGGTCCAACGGCGTCTGCTGTTTCGGGGCCCGCTTTGCTGGAGCCTGACCAACTCGCGCTTCTTCCTGGAGCCGCGGCACTGGCCCAGCCGCCCGGATCCTCCGCTGTTCCGCTGGCGCCCCAAAATTCCTGTACTGTGAACTATGTTGCATTACTGTTTTATTACTGTTTTCCTCTTTTTTTCAAAGTGTCTCTGCAGGAAATATATCGTTGCTCTCTTCGTGTTTGCTATTCAACTCATATTGAATATGTTTATATGACTAACAGCCTATGGTACTGAGAGGAAATGTTTATTTTTTTGTCTTTAAGTATATATTTTTATTTTGTCTTTAATTTTGTGCTAGTTTCAGGCTTGTGTGTGTTGGAAATGCAAAGAACAACAAAAAGAAAAAAAAATGAGGTTGTTGGAAAAAAAAATTTATTCAGATTCGAATATTTTACATTTGACACTGAATCAATCTCATGGTCAAACTCCAAGAAGGTATTAGGGGAAATGAAACACCTCCCTAAAATGTAAACAACAAAATCAATGAATAATTAAACCAAATTAAACAAGAATTTAGAGTTCACCTCTGTTCTCTCCTCAAACTTCAGCCAGTCATTAATATCAGGATTCAGAGCAGAAACATATTTACTGTCAATCAAGTGCGCAAAAACACAATAAAGTGTCCAAGAATCTTTTCCTGCTTCGCTTTGAATGTTGTGGCAAGTACCTGCCTCTTCCTCTGTCCTTCTTAATGTGGTGCCATCATGACTCAG
The DNA here is from genome assembly GCA_037389245.1 of Oryzias sinensis. Lineage (NCBI taxonomy): Eukaryota > Metazoa > Chordata > Actinopteri > Beloniformes > Adrianichthyidae > Oryzias > Oryzias sinensis. The sequence continues at coordinate 38,686,898 of CM074490.1, forward strand.
GACTGGACATCACGTGGGGACTGTTACCCAACATAGTCCAGTACTGTAACAAGAGAACTGACTATGTCATCAGCTGCTGTGTCCACCAATTCCAGAAACCCAGCTATGACGGGTTTCTTTTCAGCACCCTTGGGATATATGCACCAAGCAGTGGGTCATCTGTGATCTGTAAGCCATCAATAGTGACCCTAAAAATCCATTAAATGACTGGATTCCTTAATTTGCTTCAAGTCTCCTCAGAGATGTTGTATCTGTAACTAATCCTTTGACAGACTGCTTTTAGGAAACAAGACTTCTGCAGCCCCTTCAGTATTTTTCAATAGGTTCAGCATGTGAAAATGGTTTGATGTTTGCTCCAACTTGTTCTCGGTGCAATCAGCGTCTGTCACTGCTCCACATTGATGCAGCAATGCAGACATTTTTATTTTTCTGTGCCAGGTTTTAGCTGGTACATCCTCTTTCTAATTCTGCAAATGGTGAAACTTTTTCATTGTCTCATAGTGGTGCTGAATATTAGGCGGCAATACTACAATTAAGCACTAAGCTGATGACATAACAAGCATCAAAGAAGTTTTTGCATTCAACTCCGTAAACAAATAAAATTCTGTCCATTTTTCCTGGAACGCTCAGGACTTCACTTCAACCTTTTTTTCTTAGTAGGCTGAACATTTTTGGTTTATTAGAGGTCAATACTGATCATTCTGCGACAATGTAACAGCAGGGGTCATGTGAACCAAACTACATCTTATTCAGACACAGAGCCATTAGGGTTTCACTTTTGCAGGTGCAAGATAAAAGCTTTTTCACCTTATTTATTTAGCCTTTTGCTCCCCTAGTATGGAAACGCATTTCATTATTTCTTTGGGTAAAAAATCAGAACTCTCACACAGGAATGGACTAGAACGTGCTTTGTTTTTTTTTAAAACATTCTATAATTTTACTCTTCACATGTAGCGATTTAACCTACCCTATGTCAGACACTGCCTTAGATGGTAAAAATGGATTTAGTTAGTTGATTCACATGTTGGTCAAAGCTGAGATCTGCATCTAAAAATCACACCGGAAGCCTTTACTGCAGTCACGGTGGAGTCACACCCCATTGACAGATAAGATTGACCTTATCTTCTTCAGTCAGAACTGAGCAATCAAGACTTCAGTCTTGTCCTGACTGATGCAAAATCTTCCCATCCACATTTTTAATATCTAAATAAATTTGCATGTTTAATCATTATCTGGTGTCATCAGGAGACACGGCTACATACAGCTGATGTCACTGTACATTATGAAGTCAATGTCATATTCCCCAAAGATAATCACTGGAAGGCTTAAAGATTAAAAAGATAATCTAGATGAAGTTTTGGGGCATCCACATGTGAGTTTTATGCTTTTTAGATGAAAACTTTAGATTAATAATAAAACTTGTTTGCAGAAACCAAAAATTCAACCATGTCATAGTTTGTAAGGACTGAACAATGTAATCAGGTTGGTGGCTGACATCAGGTCCAGTAAGATTAAAACAGATAATCTCTTTCATGTCAGTATGGACTTAGAATTTATGCTGTTGAGATCTCAAAACTGAAACTTTTCAAAATAAGTTATTTTCATTAACAAAACTATTCATTTATAAAAACAAAGCTTTTCAAAATTAATTTCAAAAATGATATATAGTTATTAAATTTATTTATATCTTAGTTCACTCTTCTTTCAGAATGGGCCCAACCAGAGCAGAAGCCTCAGATGGGACTCAGTCTGAAGAGAGCAATTCAAATGTTTGAACTCTTCCTCACATGATGGTCCCATCAAAAAGTGGATGTGTGACTGGAATGAGAATGCTTTCAGACACATCACTTGAACCCATGACAAACTGTCGAATGCTTTTTCACTGATAGAGGACGAGACAGTGGTGTCACTGGGGGTTGTTGATCCCTCCTCGTAGGATAGATGCTGATTCACTAATTATCTTAGCGGTGAAGCGACCCAAACTCACAGGTTTGACTGCCAAAGGTGACTAAAGCCAGAGTTGGGTTTATTATTTTGTTCATATTGTGCAAAGAGACTTGGCTTGACTGATTTTTCATGTATAAACCTCTGAGAAATGAGTCTGCCCTTTGCCTTTTTAATGAATTTATTTGTAATGCATTATGTTTCTAAAATTTGTGATGCAGGGTGAGTTTGTTTCTTTCCCAAATCTGTCGGCCTCCCTCGGTCAACCTTTGAGCTTTGACACTGCCTCACCCACACCCTGGGTTGGATCGGGTCTTCCTGGCTCTGGGGCGGACGGGACAATCCTTTAAACTCTGCCTGCTCTGGTAACATCCTGGTTGCAAAAAGGGTCCAAGTGGTGGGGGTCTGCCTGGTCCTGGCTCTGTAAAGTACTGGGGAGGGGCCCATCACTGGCAATGACTGGCCTGTCTTCATGCTTGAGGCTATCATGCCTCTGGCTGCCTGGTTGCCTGGTCCCCTGGCTGCAGGCCTGACCAGAGCCCTTCTAGGGCCGCTGGGGGTGGGGGCTCAACACCTGGGGCTAACGCTTGGCCCTCTCTCTCTCTGTGTAAAAAGGGCCTCAAAATACCGTGGGGCCCCTGGTCAGGCCTGGCCCCCTTGTTGTGTGGAGTTCGGACCTGGGACAGCCCAACAGCTGTCCCCTAACTCATCTCCCCTTCCCAAGCATAACCCCGCAATAGGGTGGAGGGGGTGGGGGCTTAGGGTCATGATGAGCCCAGCGACCAGGTGTGTCTCCCTGTTGCTGTGTCTCTATTTTATTTGCACTGCGATATGAGGCCCTGGTGAGGGGGGAAAGGACAATGTCACAGTGCTATCTCCTAGCACCCCACCAAATTAACACCAGACATTTAGGTCCTTGGTGGGAGGGTGAGGGACGCCACTTGAACAGAGATGTCCCCCTGCGCCCCACCCACCCCCATGGACACACACCCCCACACACACATTAAAGGGACCAGGGACCATCTGTCTCGGCTCTTTTCCCCAGGGGGTACGGGCCTTGCAACGGGCGGCTGTCCTCAAGCCGCTTCCGGGCGGTGTTCAAGGGTGGGGGTTCATTACATCTGACCCGGGAGGTTCAGCCCCTGTGGCCTGGGTCCTTGCTCGGAGCGCTGTCTCGCCAATTTCCACTGTGGCTTGTTTGTCGGGCCATATTTATACTGACCCCTTTTTTTCTTCTCTGGCCTCTTAAGTGCGGGTTCTACCGCCTTCCTGGACCAAATCAGGTCAGCGGAGGTTGCCTGGATGGTCCCTTTTAAATCCGGTTCACTCTGAAGGAAGGGGATGCCCGGAACTCCTGGGTGGTGGTGGGGTGCTCGCCTGGGGCTGTGGGTGTCCTTTCCTGTGGGGCTCATAAGGTCTTTCCTGCTGTTGGGGCGGCTTTCCTCCGTATTTCTGCCTTTGCTCCTGGGGGCCTTTATATGGTTCCATGTTCTGTTCGGCATATTATTTACCGGCGGCGGTTGTTCTCGCTTCTGTTCCTACGCTGGGGATTCTCCGTCATCGCTGCTGCGTGTGGGGGTCTTGTGTGTATACGGCACTCTCCTTTCTCAGCGATCTCCTGTTCTCATCCATTTTAAATAAACATCAATTTGAGCACAGGTGTTAGCTCACCTTGTACTAATAAATAAAGGACTGAATGACTGGAAATATTTCACACCAGTTGGTTTATAGATATACTATCTGTTTTGTATATGTCGATAGGTGGACATTTTTTTAAATAGTAATATATTGATTTTGAGTGTATTGTATTTCTTTATTATACCATTTGAACTCAATAATGATTTTTAACAACCAGTAAACTTAGTATTGTTTATGTTTCAGCACTGAACTTCTTCCTCCTATTACCTCACCTCTTACCACTCCTCTCTTTCTTCCTTCTTCTCCATCATTCAACCTGTTATTTTACGATTGAAATTAATAAAGTTTGGCTCAATTATGTGGGTTTATCCAGACATGAGTGTTTATGTTCTTCTAAAATGGATGGTGGAACGTGGAAAGAAGGAGGGAGAGTGCCCAGCCATCCCCACCCCAAGACCCCCACCGCAGCAGCAGCGGCAGCCGGAATCCCCCCAACGGAGCTTTTCCTTAACTGTTTGCACTTTTAATGGGGCAACTTTGTCTCGAATTGTGGTGAGATTATTATTAAAGTGTTGAATCGATGAATCCATAGATGGATATGAAAGACATGGTTGCTGATTTTCCAAATGTGAGATAAAGTTTGCAGCCACTTCAGGATTTAGACGGCGCCTTTTAATGATTCTCTCAGGGAGATTTTAAAACCAAATAGATCCTTTCAGTACCGGGAGATGATTCCAGTACCGAGAGATAGTTCCAGTACCACGCAATGGTTCCAGTACCAGGAGATGGTTCTAGGACATGGTTCTAGTACCAGGTGATGGTTCCAGTACCACCCGATGGTTCCAGTACCCGAAGATAATTCTAGTACCAGGCAATGGTTCCAGTACCAGGAGATGATTTCAGTACCAGGAGATGATTTCATTACCAGGAGATGGTTCTAGTATCAGGACATGGCTCTAGTTCCAGGAGATGGTTTCAGTACCGGAAGATGGTTTCAGGACTAGTTTATGGTTCAGAAAGTGGAGGAGAAAGACTTTTTGCACTTTTAGATACAAAATCTAATTTTTTTTCAAAAACATGAACAAAAGTTTTTGTTCAACTTTGTCTATCTGGGGTGGGGGTGGGGGGTAGACTTTAGTTCCAGCAAACATTCATCAGTTTCCTTCTTTCTTTTTTTTGCTTCTTTTTGTGGTTTATAAAACTGCTGATCATTGAAAATGAATAAAAAATGATTCCAAAACATTTTTTAGACATTTTGTAAACGCTCAGCTACAAAAATCCTTTAAATTGTCAACAATACAGCAGAAGTTTCCAGCTTTTGCAATTTTAGCATTTAGAGCAAATTCATCCCTTTTAACCATTCCTAATAACTTTACTTTTTCCAACTGTAACTCTTTTATCTTTTTCTTTATTAATTTTAAAGCAACATTAAAATGCATTTCAGAAACTTTAGCATATATTCTAGTAATCTGATTTGTTGCTGTGTTGATCGTCTCTCAGATTTTTTTTTTAACCATGTCAAACTTTCTTTACATTGTTTAGCATCGAACATTTCATTCGTCAGCTTTTTCAAACATCTTTGAAAGTATCAGTTGAACTGAACCAAATAAAGCAGCTTTGGTCAAATATTTAGTCTCTTTGGTTCTCTAGCAAACTTCCTCATTTAGCAGGAAGAGTATTATTTTATTGAAATACTTGGACCTGCAATGGGTCGTCTGTGTTTCACGTCTTTTCTGTTTTTTTCACAGAAAATATTCTTTAACCTTCAGACACAAACATGCTGAAGTTTGATGTGCGCTTTGTAAAACCTCTGAAGAAGAATCAATGATGTACTGCTGATCTGACATGTTGTCTTTTGCTCCCCCCATCAAAGGGCTTTCCTATAGCCAGCACTGCAGCGGTTAAAGCTCCTCACCCATTACTGAGGAGATGTAATCCTGAGGCTCCTGCTGAGCAGAATGCATTTATGATAACCCTTGTTCTATCCTAGGCACTTTAACGTTGGGAGTGGGGACATCTAGACCCACTAGACAGAGCTCTGAACCTTTTTTCTTCAATGATTTGTGATCTTCACTGGTGTCCATGGATTACATGAAATCTTTCCACCTTTATCCACCTTTGTCATGGTAGGGAGAACACCTCAATGGAAGGGGGGGGGGGGGTCATCTAAGATAGCACAAGGGTTAATTCCAGAACAAGTTTGATCTACATGACGAGACTGAGAAGAAAACCAGTAGAAGGACTTGGAACACAGCTTTTGCTGACTGGACAGAATCTTGCTGACTGAAATGACTGATTTGAAGATAAGAGAAGTTCACTCACCGGTTGGAGCGTTCTTTCTAGAGGTCCAGAGCTTCTCTATTCAGGTTGGAGAAAAAAAGATTCCAGCAAGAACTTCACTTACTTTTTCCTAAACCTGTCTGAGTCCAGGTTCTGACTGACTGACTGACTGACTGAGTTCCTCTCCGCACCATCTACAGCTGGACCAATAGGATGAGCACAGTCGGACCACACAGTTCCAGATTCTACAAATCCCTCTAAAGATCTGTCTGGACCCAGGTGAGCTCCTGCACGCCCCGCACACACACAGACACGCTCCGACCAACTTGGATTACTCTTCAACCATCTGGAGGTGGACTCGATGTTCTAGAAAGGAGGAGAAATGAGGACCTCAGTGTTCCTGTAGCTTCTGTGTCTCATCCAGAGGAGACCAGAGAAGGTGTCCACGTCAGGAAGACAGAAGATCCCAGACCCCTCTGACTTAACAGGAACCCTAACCCATTCCCACAATGATGGCGGCTCTGCTGCCCAACATTGACGCAGACCTATAGCCACCAGAATCAGTGTGGGTTCACTTTGATCTTCTAATCAGAGGTTGACCGCTCTACCTCTGCATCATGGTCGCCCCATGGTTCCAATACAGGTGAAAATATTTGTCATTAATAATTTTTCACTAAAAACAGATGGACATCCAGAAAGAAGTTATTTTTTGAAAGTTTATAAATTAAATCTAACCCAATAAGAAATGTGCAGCATCAATGAAATTCTTCATCAGTCAATTAGTTTGAAATACAGTAGATATTTATCATGTTTTTATAAGAGAAACTGTAAAACCTGAACAGTTTTATAAACAGAACATGTTTTGTAAATTAGGCTCAGAAATGACCAACATTATATTTATTTTAAATTGTTACCCTTTAACTAGAAAGTTTTACTGATTTTTATTAAGTTTGCATCAAACTCTAGAATTTTAAAACACTTTATGTTTTGTTTATTAATAAAAAAGAATGTATTTAGATTTTGTTTCATTTTTTACATGTGTTAGCCTTAATTCAGTTTATTTTATTTTGTGTTTTTGTATATTTTTTACATCTTAATATTACTATTAACCCTTGTGCTATCTTAGATGACCCCCCCCCCTTCCATTGACATGTTCTAACCCTAACCCTACAATGACAAAGGTGGATAAAGGTGGAAAGATTTCATGTAATCCATGGACACCAGTGAAGATCACAAATCATTGAAGAAAAAAGGTTCAGAGCTCTGTCTAGTGGGTCTAGATGACCCAACTCCCAATGTTAAAGTCTCTAGGATAGTACAAGGGTTACAGCTCCAAAGTCCACTGAAAACCAGACTGGAAGCCAATGGAGTGAAGGAAGAGCAGCGTCTGCAGATGAACTGGAAGGTGTGGAGCCGACAGAGAGCAGACAATGTGACTTGATCAGGCTTCTGCCCTGGTCTCTACTCTCCAGCTAGTCTGAGAACAAGCCAGAAACACCAATACATGGTCCTGCTGGTTTCCTGCCATTCCTGCTGATAGTACCTGGACCAAGTGTGTTCGATTCAACTCAGGTTGTTTCAAATCTGTTAAATGCCCCCAAGCACAGTCCTTAAAAGGTTTGACGTTCTTTATGTGGAAATGTACTAACAAGGCGCTTGGACAAGGTGGGAGCACGCCGAACAATGTAGAATCACCTGGTCAGAGCTCTGGAGATTTAAACCCGAGCACATCAAGTTCCTCATACAATTTGTGTATGATGTTCTCCCAATTCCAACCAATCTGCAGCGCTGGGGTTTATGAGACGCCGCGGCATGCCAGCTGTGCCAGAAGAGAGGCACCCTGCATCATATCCTCAGTTGCTGCCCGAAGGCCTTGGGGGAAGGACGGTACTGCTGGCGTCACAACCAGGTCCTGAGGGCCCTGGCAGACACAGTCAGCACAGCAACCACCAACTGCAAGTACCAGCACACCCACAAGCAGTCTATCACCTTTGTCAGAGCTGGGGAGAAAAGGCACAACAGTAGCCAATCCTGCAAGAGGACTTCTCACCACTGCATGAGACTGGGAACTCCAAGTAGACCTGGGAGGCCACCTCAAGTTCCCAGAACATATCTTGGCCCCTTCACTCCGCCCAGACATGGTGTTAACATCAGAGCCATCAAAGCAAGTGGCCCTGGTTGAGCTCACTGTCCCCTGGAAAGATGCCCAGCTAGTGTCAGAATGCCAGTACAAAGGCTGGAAAGCCTCAAGATGGCTTTGGATCTGGAGCAGGGATCCGTGGACTAGTGAGCTTCTTGGCTGGGCTGCCAGAGCAAGGGTGTTTGATGATTAAAGACCTGAGACCTCAGGTTTATCACAGAGGAAGTGTCCAAGTAGAAACCTAGAAGTGTATTTAAGAACAATCACTCTGTCCTAAATGCTCCTGTTGCCATCCATCATTGTGATCTCTATAAACTGGTGGGCCAGTGGTTTCTTTATCTACAAAACAAACCTGAAAAAGACTATCTCTCGTCTCTCCTCCACTTCTTTCTCAGCTCCCACCACGCTAGGTCAGGTGAAACTCACTATTTTGGATCCAAATGATGAAACACATTTAAACCTTTTTCAGTCTTTCATCATCATCGTTGGTCTTTTTGTTCAGACTACAGCAGGTCTATTGATGCTTTTTTTCCTGCTCTTGTAGACCTGTTCTGTGGTTCTAAATATTCACTGGTGGGTTTTATGTTATTTGTATTTGGGTCAGGTCGTCTTTGTAAACAACAACTTGTTCTAAAACATTGTTATAGGGTAAATAAAGGTATCATAATAATTAAAACTAACAAAGAAAACTCCCCTCAGTCTTCTTGTTTCACTGCAGCTGCAAAGGGAGGGGTTGGATTTAGGGTAGGTCTGTGTGAGGCCTGTAGGGGGATGCACTTGCAGAACAGTGCCCTCTACTGGTAATTTAGCACTTCCTTGTTTGTGTTTAATGACACCCCCCACCCCCGCTGCAGTTACAGGCTGCTGAAGTTCACGTGTGGAAACTAGATGAGATCTAAAGTCTTATGATATCTACCAGAAATTATTATTCAGGCATTTTACCTTGAAGATCAGGAACTCTTCAGAAAAATCTGTGTCTGATGGGATAGACCTCTGATGGAGGGGCCACTCTGTGACGAACTGCCCTGTGGTATATTATGGGATGAGAGTTCAGGTCACGGCTGAGCTCATGCTGTCTAGACTCTGGGAGTGCTGTAATGGGATTGTGACAGATTACAGTGATTACACGTGTTGTTGTTGTTGTCAGGTAGCTGGAGGACTTTGTCTTTTCTCCAAGGAAGAAACCTTTGGTGAAACATGCTGGGAGCTCATTGTCCCTGATCCACACTGGGAGGTTCTGCCTGCCTTTGGTTGAGTTTCTGAGCTTGTGTTGTTATCACTATGTTAGTCTGATCTGAAATATCCTAGAATTAAGTGAATCCAACACAGCTAAATTCCCCCTTCAGCTAAAAGACCAGAGGAGCCTACTGAAGAGCAGCAGGTCCGTCTGACCTTCTCAGGTCTTTTTTCAGGACTTTTTACAGTCTAAAAACTGGAGCAAAGAAGTGTCACCTGTAGGTAACATGTAGGTTGTCTCTTGGGTGAATCAGTGAGACTAGGACAGTGTCTCGGGCTTTTATCCTGTTGACCTCGTCCCGTCAGTGAGGATGGTGCCAAAGCTGCTAATAAGCCACATTTACATTAAAGCATATATCCTCTTCCTTTTTGGGCTCAGGTCTTCATTGACCTTTACAGCTCAGATCCTGCAGGTCTGTTTTAGCTGCAAAGACAGTTTTAAATTTTCTGGGTGGATTTACATAAATGAAGAAAAACTTTGAAGGAGGAACTTGAAGTGGTAGAAGTGGAGGCATCCATAGAAACCTCTGTAACATTAAACTGCTTCAGTGCTGTGGATCAAGCGGAAATAACATCAGTTATTATGTCCTCCAAAACCTCAACTTGTCTCTTAGGCCGTCTTTACACTGCGTGGTTCAAGTGATCCAATTCTGATTTTTTCCTCTCACGTGGCACAGATCGGATATGACCGGTGAACGTGTAAGCAGGACAAAAGCGCATGGATTCCGTTTTTCTCAGATCGGATACAGACCTCTCTCATATGTGGAAATAAATCAGAAACGAATCGGATACGTGCATTAGCGTGTGCCATGTAAGCAGACAGATTGGATATTCCCCAGTAAATGCGAGTCTAGGTCAGTGACGGCAACTGCAGACACCACCATCTGAGATCACATGACTTATTAAGGTGCTTTTTGTGCTGATGTTGCTGTCAGCGTGTTACCTTTCAGCCTCAGGCTTCAGACCGTAGTTGGAAACCGCTGTTATGTCCGGTTCGGTCCCTGTCGGGAGGCAAACGGTAAGCGAGGACACCGTTGCTATGGAAAAGGCTAGAAGCCGTTTATTTCTTTGGGGGGCGTGTATGATGGGGACCGTGTGTGTGCGTGTGTAAGGAGAGGGGGGGGGTGAACGCGGAGCGGGGGACTGTCGGAGAACCGTAAATTAAAAATAAGGTGTCTCCCCCAAAAGTTTTGGAGTCTTTGGGTGAGGCTGAAGGTTCAGAGCGGAAAAGTGAACCCCGAAGGAGAATCTGCCTTCGGCCTTGGAGGAAATCTCCCGTGAGTTTCTAACCACGGTCGGAAAAGAGAAGTCATCGCACAGGAAAGGTTCAACACTTGGATCAAACTGTTAGTACAGCACGTCTGCAAACACTTCCTCATTCAAAACTCAGAGAGCCGAGCAGCCCTCCTTTTTTTCCTCTCCCGCGCATCCCCTCTGGAGCGCCCAAGGCCACGCCTCCTTCCGCCGCTGCGTTGCCTCCATGACAACCGCATTCACAAAAGTCAGAAAGAGGGAGGAAAAGCTGCTACGTAGTCCTCAGAACGTCTACGTTTGATAGTTTCAGCATTGTATAGTGTAAATGCAAAAATCGGATACGGGTCACTTTTAAAAGATGATGTAAGCGGGTCGTCAAGAAAATCGGATATAGTCAGAAAATCGGATATGAGCATCAAGATCTGCAGTGGAAATGCGGCCTTAGACTCAATTCCCACTAAGCTTTTTAACCCTTGTGCTATCCTAGGCACTTTACCATTGGGAGTGGGTCATCTAGACCCACTAGACAGTGCTCTGAACCTTTTTTCTTCAATGATTTGTGATCTTCGTTTGTGTGTTAACACTTTTGGAGCCAACAGATGTGTTTGTAACGTTTGAGTGTGTACGTGTGTGGACAGGACCCGCCCATTTGAGATTTTTCATGCATCTTAACCTGTCAGTTGTGATCATAATGCTCCAGCAACTTGTTGCTTTCTGACGGTTCATGATCTTAGCCTCGCTACCATAATCACCCCTCTACCCCCTCCTTATCCCTTGTTCTATCTTAGATGACCCCCCCTTACATTGACGTGTTCTCCCTACCATGACAAATGTGGATAGAGGTGGAAAGATTTCATGTAATCCATGGACACCAGTGAAGATCACAAATCATTGAAGAAAAAGGTTCAGAGCTCTGTCTAGTGGGTCTAGATGACCCACCTCCCAATGGGGAGGGGAGAAAAAAGAGGTTGTAGGATGAGTAAGAAGTGGGGGGTGTAGGATCACTAAGCAACAAGTTGCTGGAGGATTATCATCATCATTGTCAAGTGTATAAGTTAGTAAAAAGGGGCGGGGCCTGTCCACGCACACACAAATAAATGTTACAAACAAACCTGTTGGCTCCAAAACTCTTCATGCACAAGTTATGTACAAAAACAAACATGTAAAGTATTTCCTTCTGTCACCCAAGCTATTAGTGCAAAGGTGAGCTTACACCTGTGCTCAGGTGAGTGTCTGTGTTCTGCTGTGGTGGAAAGTGGAAAGAGAGGGAGTGCCCGGTCACCAGAGAGCCCCCCAGCCCCAGGCAAGCAGCCCCTCATTGTTTTGAGCACTCCCCACCCCCAGACACGAACCAGGGCCCGCTGAGGGAGACCCGCCCCACGTCCCTCATGCCCCATTTGTTCTTTTATTTGTCAGTTTTGGATTTATGCTGCATTATTACTTCATTTTTGCCACATTTATGCTGCATTAGTGCTGTAAGCCGCAGTCATTTAGCATCAGAGTGCATACTTCAGGTGCACTGGATTAGAAGGCAGATTGTCTAAACAGAACAAATTTACATGTTTTCAGGGATTAGATGAAAAAGCAGAAACTTTAGATTGTGAGATTTTGCTTTTTACCTCTGGAACTTTTAACCAAAGTTTTTAAAAATAGTAAAATAACAGGAAAGAAAAAAACGGTGAAACTGCTGATTTTACCCAAAAGAAGTTTTGAAAACACATAGATGTTAAAGAAATAGAATTTAACCCACTGGCGCCTCCCGGTGTCACCTACCAGAACTGCATCTTTCTGTAAAAGATCTAAAAGTCATCTAGCATGATTTATTTATTTATTGGAATTGTTAATATACTCGTACAGTTAAGTTTTTTCTCTCTGCTTTATTGAACATAACATTAAAGTACAAAACACAACATCAAGGGATCAAATAGAACATCAGCTGTAATAACCAATGCCATCATTCCAAGCTTATTCAACCACAGTAAATGTAGCAGAAATATATCAAAAATAGAGCTTGCTGATATGAAAATAGAGTATGTTAACCCTAGTGCTATTCTAGGCACTTTACCATTGGGAGGTGGGTCATCTAGACCCACTAGACCAGGGGTCGGGAACCTTTTTGGCCGAGAGAGCCATAAACGCCAATATTTCTAAATATAATTTCGAAAGAGCCATACAATAATGTAGCGCTCCTTTTCCACACAGAGGCACGGAGACTTAACCTCTTTTAATGTTCTTTATTCTGGTTTGTGCAGACCGTAACAAACAACGTACAACTTGTTGAGCAACTCCTGAATCTCTCCCACCGAGAGCGCTTCTCCACAACTTTTTATTCTCTCGCTGCCTGCCACATCAGCCCTCCCATTTCCCTTATTTGGCCCATAGCTGAACCCCATTGGTCCAAACCCCCCCCCCCCCCCCCCAACGACAAGCTGAGCGACACAACTAAGGGCCAATCAGAATGAACTCCTGAACTTAGAACGCGACCCAACAACAGTCAAACTCAGTCCGCTACAATATGTTTAAAACTAAAAATACAAGTGAATGTGTGCATTTGATGTATTTTCAACATTTTTAAATTATAATAAGTCTGTGGATTATTTTCAATAACACTGCTATGCTGTTGCTAGTAAATGATGAGCATTTCTTATCATTAATGCGACTTCTGATGCTGCATTGTTTTGCTGATGCTCTTGTAGTCTGGCTGATAAGATGTGAGATTGAGCTTCATGCAGGCGTTGAGACTTCCGTCGGTTAGACGAGATCGTACATTGGTCTTAATGTTCTTAAGATGTGAAAAGGACTGCTCACATGCAGACGTGGAGCCAAACATCGTCAATACAGCAACACTCACACGCTGCAGTGTGAAGAATGTGACAGGCAGCGCGTTCCAAGTTTTGAGAATCAGCTGGTCTGCGGGTTGAAGTTTTTTGATTTCTTCCCACTTGTGTTGGCTCGCCAGCTCCGCTGGTCAGCAGCTTGTAGCTCAAAATCTCTGACAGAGACACCGGGGATGTAACTCAAGTCCGTGATGTCCACAGCGCACTCGTGTGGATGGGTGATGAACTTAAAAAGAGGAGTGCGCTCGCGAAATTCTCCAAAGCGCGCTTTGAATGACTGCAGGAGATTAGATGTGAAGCCTGCTAGCTGCTGAAGATGAAGATGTCGATCAGGATCACTTGCTATGCATGCATCTTTAAATTCTGCCAGTTTTTCAAAGTGCAATAAACGACTCGTTTCAATGTCGGCGATGAAGAGTTCCAGCCTGTTTTCAAATGCAAACACTGCTTGTTGCAGGGAAAAGATTGTATTTCCAACGCCTTGCATTTTTACATTGAGGTGGTTTAAATGTCCAGTCATGTCCACGAGATAATAGAACTACAGGAGCCACTCAGTGTTAGCTAACACAGGATGCTTGACATTTTTCCTTTCAAGAAAAGTCCGGATTTCGCTCAAACAAGCCGTAAAACGGCTGAGCACCTTCCCCCTTGACAACCAACGCACGTTGCTGTGCTGAAGCAGACCATGGACCATGGTCTGCTTCAACAGTTATCCTGCAGGATAACTGTTCCCAACTTCATCCAGCAGAGCTTTAAACTGGCGATCATTTAAAGCTCGGGCAACAATGAAGTTGACCACCTGAACGACCAGTGACATCCCCTCGCCAAGCTGCTCACCACACATCTGAGCACAAAGCGCCTCCTGATGTAGGATGCAGTGAAAACTTAGGATGCGTCTCTTTTCATGTTCACGAAGAAGCGCAACAAATCCTCTGTTTTTCCCCACCATGCACGGAGCACCATCAGTGCACACCGAAACAAGTTTGTCCATCGGTAGATTCTTTTCTTTAGAAACTCATTGAAGTTAAATAAATCACTCCCCTCTTGTTAATCCCTTTTCAGTAGCAGCAAAACAGCAAGACTTTCCTCCGCGTATTGTGTCACCAGCAACATACACCCAGCACAATCACGCTGAACTGGGATAAGTGCTCCGTCTGTTGACTCATCAGAAGCTGGCTAATGCTGCATTTAGGTCCTTCACTTGTGTAAGCCTCAATTTGATTTGACATCATGATGGTCCGATCGTGAACAGTTCTTGCAGACAGAGGCATGTCTTTTATCTGTTTTATTATCTTGTCTTTATCCGAAAAGTTGGCATAAAGTTCATTGGCAACATCAAGCATGAAAGATTTGTGACTCACATCTGTAAATGGCTTTCCCGTTTTACAATTGCCAAAAGCAGCAGCAAACTAACCCGAATTCCCGTCACCTTGTTGGGTCCAAACACGTAGTTGCTGCTGGCTAGCTTCCACTCTGGACAGTAGCTCTTGACATGCTTTTTTTCTGCTGTCGCCCGCAGGATATTTCGATGCAAATGCAGCATGGCGTGTGTCGAAGTGTCATTTGATATTTGACCTTTTCATTGATGCAATTTTATCACTGCATATAAGGCACACTGCAGAACCTGCTCTCTCCACAAAGGCAAATTCATCTATAATGGCGGAAATCCTGCTGAAACGTGCGATGCTCATCAACTTTTTCTTTAGCCATCTTTAGCCTCAAAAGGTTTCTACAAAAGTTAGTTAGCAATCGCGAGTTCACGGTAAGCCGTTGAGCGGACCCTTTCGCATGCGCACATCGTCGCTATTTTACGACATAAAATACGGCAATCCCACTTGAACAGTGTTTCTGCCTCATCTGCGTTGTCTATAGGTTTGATGAATAATTAGACAGCATGATATGTATTTTTGCCACTTTCACACTGAAATGACTGTGAACCGGCCTTCTAGTCGCCGGTGACAGTCACTGGTCCGCGCATGTGCAAAGCAGTCTACTAAAACATTTTTCGTCTGCGAGCCATATGTGGCCATCAAAAGAGCCATATATGGCTCGCGAGCCATAGGTTCCCGACCCCTGCACTAGACAGTGCTCTGAACCTTTTTTCTTCAATGATTTGTGATCTTCACTGGTGTCCATGGATTCCATGAAATCTTTCCACCTTTATCCACCTTTGTCATGGTAGGGAGAACACGTCAATGTAAGGGGGGGTCATAGGATAGCACAAGGTTTAAAAAAAATAAAACATAAAAAATAATAATAATATTAACAAAGTTTTTTTTTTTCTTAGAGGAGGGGGTTACATATTAAATAAAAAAGCACAAATTGTTTCAGTGTTACTTGCATTTGGGTGTGTTCATTTTTTCTATGTATTCATAAAATTGAAGCATCTCGATCTTAAATACAGTAAGAATTTGTTTTTTTATTCTGCATTTATGTATGTAAAATTAAGATTGAAGAAGTAACAAATTAATACTATTTTCTACTTTCTTATCATCAGAATTGAAATATGTGAAGATTTGTTTGAGGTATACTAATGTTTTCAATTCGTAAATTTGATGTTTACAAAGCTTTCTAATTGGTTCCAAAATTAAGAGAAAAATTTACAAAAAAGTAGAAAGGTGAAAAAAGAACTAATTCAGGAAATCAATAAAAAAAAAACTACAAATATTTTTTATATTTGAGAATTTGAATTTAAACTATATTTAATGGGAGTAAATGTTATGTAGAAGATTTTTTGTGCATTTTCTTTAATTTTTGTTATTTATAAAATGTATCTAGCAATATTTCATCTTTTCAATTTATATCATTTGAAAATTGTTCCAAAAGATTTCTCCTTTTGATTGTTATGTTTCTTTTCACTTAAAAGTATTAGGAATATATTTGTTGTTGCACTTTTTGTGAAAATAATAATACCATTAATTAATGAGAGGTCATCAACTGAATTAATCCTGGCCGGAAACTTTCATCACACTGTTAAATTCTTTGTTTAGTGGAAAACATGTTATGCTTAGATACTTGCCGTAATCCGTCATTGCCATTCTCATCAAAAGGATCGAGAGGATCCTGCCATCAATAGATCTGGTTGAAGCCACATATTCATAACATCCTGCATTTTTAATCCTCAAGCAAGTTTTGTTTATGTCTAGATTTAATGCTTTAGTTGTACTAATACCTAAATATGTAACTACATATTTAATTGGGATACTATGAATTTTTCCATATTTAACTATTTTAATACTTAATATTTCGGATTTTCCTAAATTAATGTGTAATCGGAATCATTTGAAAAAGGTAATTATTAGCATAGCAAGGTCGAATTTGGTTTCTGTCTTTTAAGAATAATGCAGTATCATCTGCTAGTTGTGTTATTTTGGTTTCTTTCTGAAATATAGATAAACCTGATAAATCTGGACAATTTTTAACTCTTAATGAGAGTTCTGCAACAATTAAATAGAAAAAGGAAAAATTGGACATCCATGCGTACTGATCTATTTATGGAGAATCTTTGGGATGTATTAGGATAAAGAAGAATAGAGCTGCTAATGTCTTTATAAAACATTTTAGCGATAGAAATGAAATTTTCCCCAAAGAGACCTATGTCCGCCAGTTCTAAGAAAAAGAAATAATGCTTTTCTCTTGGTTACATATCACGTAGTCCCCTAACATTTAAAAATTATTTTTTAAAGTGTTAAACTTAAAATCAGACATAGCTTATGGAACACAAAACTAAGATCAAATGACAATTCTATACCAACTTACCAAGATTTAGGGATAAGTTGGAAACAAAAATGTATCAAAAGTTTGACATGCCTTCATAAGGTCAATTCTAAGTCAACAAATGACTGTTGCAAAGGTGTCATGGCCTGTCCTTCTCCCTCCCCTCCTTCCTGTTGGCTTGGATGCGACCAGCTGGGATCACCCACCTCATCTTCTCCTGCCTTCATAAGCTCCCCCTGGATCATCAGCCGGTGCCAGTTCGTTGTCCCTCCTATGGTGCATAGTCTGGTCAGCTCATGGTTTTGACTCTCGTCTTGTTGCCTCATGCTCATGGTTTCTCTCGCTCTGCTTCAGGACTTAAACCTGTTGGATCCTCACCTGGTCGCTGTTCTCTCGCTGCTGTCAATCCGCCTCAGAACCCCTCCAGCCAGCCGCCTCTCCACGCCTTGGTTCGAGCTTCGCCTACGCCACTGTTCTCCCTCGAGGAAATTCCTCCTCAATATTCCTCTAGCCTGCCACCGCTCCTTTCCTAATAAAATCCTGTCAAGCTCTGTCTCAGATTAAATCTCTTGAAACTTTCCGTTGAGTCCTAGCCTCCTTCCGGGTTCCAGCATCTGGGTCATTCTGAACTCTTGTCCGAATCATGACAAAGGGAATATTTCTTAATTACCGACCTTTACATTTACATTACTCAGTCTTTTAGATTTTCAGCTGAAACTCTCTTTCCATCGATGATGGCATCCTGTCCTCTCCAGGTGGCTTTCTTCCCTTCTTGCCAAGCTTTTTTTTTCCTGTGACCAGATCTTTCCCCTTTTCTGCCTTTCCCCAAAGGTCAAATCTTCGGCGAACCGAAGCTTCTTTTCCTTCATGACTGCAGCATCCTTTGACACCCTCCAAATTTTTCTGGCAGACTGCATTGTGAATTGAATGATGTGGCTTCAAGACCTGCTTTCATCTTCGCTGTCCCACAGCGATGCACTGTGTCAATGAGAAAGCGAATTTCTGTCTTTCTTCAGGAGCAATCTGGGCAAAAACCTCAAACTTTTCCTCTTGTTTCCTCCGTTGTTTCATTTGTGGATTCAGGAAGGTTGAACATCTTAAGATTCCACATGCGACTGTAAAGTTCCATCTCCTCGGTCTTCATCTCCAGATCTGAAAATCTGTGATGCACCTCTTGCATTCTTTCCTCACTTTTTAACCCGTTGACCCAAATCTTCCACCACTTCTTTGATGGTTACAATATCTGCACAGTGTTTCTGCCGATCTTCTCTTCAAGGGGAAGGAAATCTGCCCGTTAATTCACGGATTGTGTGTAGGAATATCAGCGTTTGACACATGTTGGTCTTTTCCTGAACACCATTTTCTTTGAAAGATGACTTGAGACAGGAGATTCAAGAAGAGGTGTACAAGCAGAACCTACGCCCTCCTCTTCCGTGTCCATTAACATGTTCCCTTTGATATTATCTCGTTTCGGCATGACGTTAGCTATGGCTAGCTAGTAGAGGCTAATATAGTGGTGGGTTGAAAGTTCTTCCTCAGTAGGAACTCCCTGAGCAAGTAAATAACACTGAGTTCGTTTTTTCTTTTGTTTTAAGTAAGCTCTCTTGCTGGTAGTCAGTCATTCATTTGTTTTCTTGTTACTAATAGACAGGGTTTGGCACGCAAACTTTGCCATTTAGAACACCGTGTATTTGCAGTCCGCCATCTTGCGAACCTCCCAATACACGTGTCATCTAGCATAGTTAATCTCTGAAGAACATGTGTGCTTACATCACAGACCCATACATCACTGGGGAAGTTTTTATTTTTTTGCTCCTTCAGGGCCTGACCTCAAAGGTCTGGTGGGTTCTGTGGTTCAGCAGATTCTGGAGTGCTCACAGATCTAAAAATGGTACTGACCACTTTGTTTTGGTTCACGTGTTTGGATGTTGCAGCTCGAGACCTTTGAGGTTCCCACAAGGAGAACATCTCCCCACACACACACACATCCGCAGCTTTGAAATGGTGGCAGGTGTGAACCTGCTTATAAACCTCCTATGACTGAGATTTGGCTGAAGTAAGGGAAATGGTCTCTGGGCAGGTCCTCTCTCTTCATAGGGCTGTGTGCAGCTCTTGAACTCCAGACGGACAAGGCCTCTCTGTGAAGTTTGTTTTGGGAATACACTGGGAAGGGAATTCCCCAGAGGCCTTGTGAAGATAAGCGTCAGGCAGGGCTGCATCACAGATCTGAGCTAAAGCCTCTGCTGGTCTGTCTCAACAAGAAAAAGTGCAAATTCCTGAACGTTTCACCCATTTTCTATGAATCCACTTGTTTTATTGGTTTTCCTGATTAAAAATTTGATTCACTTTCTAAAGGAAAAAAAGTTTTTCTGTCTGTTTTCTACATTCGTTAATGTTTTGTGTGTTGTTTGTGATCATGTCTGCAAGTTTCCTCTGCTTTTGTGTAGTTTGATCCTTTGATCCATCTTCTCTGGCTGCTTCCTGATCTTCTAGATTTGGTGTTCTTAAATCCAACCATACATCTATAATAATAATGCATAATGCACTTGCATCCTGTTGGATCCTCATGCACCAGCATAGTGCATGTGCCTGCATCGTGCATGTGCCTTGTGCACGCGCATCATGCAAGTGCATTGTGCACATATATCAGGCATGCACACAAGTCATCTCCAGTCTGACTGGAGATGACAGGTGACAGGTGACAAGCCACCAGCTGGCTTGGAGGACCAGCAGGACTGCCACGGGGCCCCCAGGAGCCAGAGAGCAGGGAAGCCTGGAAAAACAGCGCCCCAGCCCAACCAGGAAACAGCCCCCTGCAGCGCGGAAGAGCCCAGCAAGACACCGAAGGGCACCCACAGCCCAGAGCGAGCACCCATCACCACCCAGGGTTCCAGGCACCCCCCCGCCCCCAGCAGAGTGCGGTAGGACCCCCAAGGAGACCTGCTCAGCTCAAGAGCAGCCACCACCCGGCAGCCACCCACCCGGCCCACGGTTGGTCCAGGGAGGAGCAAGGCAGGGGCCAGCCACCCCCCACCCGGGGCCCACAAGGGGTGTTGTAAACATGGCCCGACCAGGGTTTGGAATCTTGGAGAGGCCCAGCAATCGAGGGCAATGACCAGTAACTGCACTTCAGGGACATGGACACCCCGGCTCAGGTGTGAGTAACCCCAGCGGAGAAATTGCCACAGACCCAGGACTTCAGCACCCAGGGGACCTGACCAAATAGCCCGTACCCCCACCAGGGGAAGGGGAGTAGGGACAGATGGTCGTCCCTGCTTCCTTGCAAAATGTGTGTGCGTGTATGTGTGTTTGAGAGGTGTGTGTGTGCATTTGTGTGTGTTTATGTTGGAATGTATATTTTGAGAGGGAAGGGTGTGTACTAAGGAGGTGCAGTTAAAATTGGCGGGTAGGACACTGAGGGACATCTCCTGATTACTCACAGTGATGTCCCCTCACCCTCTCACCAAGGGGCCCTAAATGTCTAGGGTGCGGTTAAAATTGGCAGGTAGGGTGCTAGGAGGACATCTGCTGCTTGCTGGCAGTGATGTCCAAACACCCCCCCCACACAAGGGCCTACATGTCTAAGGTGCAACCAAGGGGGCGGAGGGGGGGCTCCATGCAACAACCATGGGAGGGAGACTACTGCCAAGTACCCCAAGGCGCATCGCCCAGGCCAAACCCCCACCCCTTCACCACCCTAATATGAGGTTATATGAGAAAGGGGTGGGTTGGGAACAGCTGGTAGACTGTCCCCGATTAGTCAAACAGCCGTCCCCAGCCCCCCAGCATAGGTGCCAGGCCACCCCTAGCCGGACCCCCATCTGGCGCCCCCGACACCACAGGCCCAGCACCACCCACCCGCACAGAGAGGCCAGCGCCCGCCCGAACAAGCCAGACCCCCCAGCCGATGGCCTAGAGGCGGCTGGTCCAGGCCTCGGCAAGGACCGAGGCAGCCAACCTCAAGCGGAGACCCGACCGTCAACCCCAAAGGTCCCATTAATAGTGGGCTCCCCCAGAACGCTCCCCCACAGGCCACAGGACAGGGCCGACAAGCCTCCACCACACCCCAGACCCCGCAGCCAAAGTGGATGACCCCCAGAGTGACCGGGGGCCCCAAGAGGTGATCCCATCCCAGGAGCCAGGGAAGGGCGATCAGCAGGTGTAGATGGGCAGCGGCCCCGAGCAGGGCCCCCAGCCAGCCCCCACAGGCAAGGACCACCCCCAAGCCAAGCCAGGCCACCACCCCTTGCCCCCCACCCAAGCCCAGAGGGACCACACTGCGCCCCCAGCCCGCCACCCAGGCACTGGACCCAGACCCCAGGCATGAGCCCCCACCGCCCCGCCAAGCACGGAGGCCCCAGCCCCACCCCAAACCCACGACAGAAGGGCAAGGAGCCTTGGCGACAGCCAGGCTCCCCACCCCTAAGTCATAGAGTCAGCCACGGGACAGCATGCTTTCCTAAGCTGATGTGGTCAGGCAACCAGATTTCTGTGTTGACTTATGTTTATATTTTCTTGTTTTTCCAATGTGTGTTAAAATAATAGTGTTGTTGAAGTCTAAGAAAGGTTTCCCCACTCTTTTTAAAGAATTCAAGAAATTCCTGGTCCTTTAACGAGGCGTATTAAACCTCCAGGTTGTACCTGAGGGTGTCGATATTTCCCTAGAAATATTTACAGAGACTGGTGCATGATCACTGATAATAATTGGATGGATATTGGAACTTTGAATATTTTTTAAAAGAGAGTTACTGATTAATAAATAGTCATGAAATTAATAGTGGTGAACTGGAGAAAAAGGTGAACCCTTTAGTGTTTGAGATGACGCAAGCGCCAAAGCGTGCTTAGAAGACCCAGATCATTATGTACTGCTGTAGAATATTGTAGACCGCCATATGCGCTGGTTTGCTGCTGTGCTGAATCTGTCAAGTTCAGGGTCCAAAACAAGATTGGCGTCTCCTCCTATAATGATTGTGGCAGAGTCAAGTGAACTGAAAGTGAGGTGAAGAATCTGTGAGAAAGAAGGAAAGGAGTAAATCAACATTAAGACGTAAACACTAAGCTATACAAAAAGTCCTTATTCTGAATGGATATATTAATGATTACAAATCTGCCTTCTGGGTCAGTAACTGTATCCTTATATGAGTAAGTTAAGATTTTATTAATTAAAACAGCAACTCTCGCATTTGTTTGGAGTTGTAACTGGCAGAATATATAACTGAAATTGTAAAAGCAGCACATAACATGGTCCAACGAATTCGATAAATGGGTCTCCTGTAGTAAGGCTATATCTGCTTTTAGACCACACAGGTGATTTAACACTTTCATCCTCTTTGGCCCAGAGCCAAGTCCACACACATTCCAGCTAACGATGTTAAGACTGTTCATAACTGCTCTGACTGAAAAGGTGTACAGCTAAGTGATGCGTGTGTGCCAGTCCGTCATCTTGGCGTGCCACTAGAAGCGCTATGCATGTGTGCGCGTGAGCGTTTTCTGGCTATGTGAGCTGCGTGTCGCGTGCGTCCTATTAGAAACCTGTGTGAGGTGTTTGCAATGTCTCGGCGTGTGTGTGCGGGATGCGCATGTGCATATGTATCTTGCTGTGTGCAGCGTCGCCGTTCGATGCATAAATAATACTTACCGAGATGAGTTGCCAGGTGATTTATATGATGATGAGGGGGAGAAGAAGGAAAAAAAAAAAAGATAGAAGAGCGAAAACAACAACAAAACAACAACAGAAACATGGTGGGACTGAGGAGAAGAGAGAGAAAAGGCTACTCTGAGATGGAGGTGTGGATTATTGATGATCGGTTTTCCAGTATTCATTGATGTTAGTTAAGCGGAGTTTCTTCTAGGCAGCGCCAGATGTTTCGATACGGATCTGAAAGCCTTCAGCACAACCAGAGGATCTCCAGATCCCCGGAACAACTTGACGATCACGTATAGTTTGTCAACGGCCAGAACCGCTTTCGAACCAGCAGCAGATGCTTCCTCCTCAGCGGGAACAGGATCATCCTTCTCTGGGAGAGTTTCTGCCGAACTGGTCGTGCGCTGTGTGTTCCTTTCAGTTCTCGGCCTCGACCTTCACCAGCTCCTTCTGTTTAAATGTTGAATTTAGCCACAATAGGATAGCAGGCTGGTGGTGACCTTCTTCCCCTAGCGATGAACCCTGTGGAAAGAGATCTTCTGCACCTCCTCCTTGGGGAGCTTCAGGTGGACCTCTAAGAAGGACTTCACAGTGGCCTCGGGTCTTCTCCTGCCTCCTCTGGAATCCCTGCGATCACTAGATTGTCCCTCATGCTCCTCGACTGAAGATCCAGGAGGGTTTCTTTGATGGATCGGTTCTCCTCGAAGAGATGGGCGGTGTCATTGCCCAGGATCTTCACGGTCTCTCTGAGGGCCTGGTTCTCCTTGCTGACTCCCGCACCTGCTGCTGGCTGAACTCCAGGAACTCCCATAGACATGAGAAATTCTCTATGGAGGATCTCCAGCAAGTTGGCCCGGCAATCAAAGCTGGAGGGGCTTTATCAATCCCGAGTCAGGATGCCACGCTCTCCGCCCGCTGCCTGGAAGAGGGCCTTAGCCAGTCCTCAGGCCGTCCACTAACAGAGGTGGTGGTGGCAGTTTAGGTTTCCCCCATAGCCTTAGGTATAAGTAACACTCGTCAATGAATTTCTCCAGGTCCTCCAAGCTGACAAGCAATACTCTTAACAGGTTATGTTGGTTGCTGGAAATATTTTAATATGGCGGAAAAATGAAACAAGATCGAAAATGTTTGTTCAAATGTAGCGCTGCCAAATCGACTCACCACTTTTCGTCTAAGCTGGGTCTCATGATACTACAGCATGGTATAGTATAGTAGTAGGATAGTACAAGGGTTAAACAAATAAACTTTATTTGTATAGCACCTTTCAAGGTAAATCAGAAAAGAACTTCAATGTAAAAAAAACCATAAAGCAATTTTTTTAAAAAGATGGAGTTTTAGCAGCTTTTGAGAAAACACTGAATCCTAGATCTGAGGCTGAGACCAGCTAGCTTCTTAAAAACTGTAACAAAAGCCAAAGTGACAAATCCCAGGCTGAAGAAGCAGACAGGAGGAAACCTGGAATTTAGAGTCCAGTATTGGTAGCTGTATAGGTTTGCGAATCCTGGGCCAAGCAGAACATTTCAGATGTTCCACTGAAACCAAAAAACAAAAAATCTATTTATTCTTTTATTTAAAACAATAATTGAATGTAGGAAAAATAAAAAATAGGAATAAATGAATGTTCAGAGCTGTTAACACAAAGCCTATAGACAGGAACTTGAGATGTGCAGACTTATTTAACCCCAGCCCCTTCATCATTCATAACTAAAATTACAGAGTAATGTAGCCGCAAATATTCACACATGCCATAAACACACGGACACACAAACACAGGTCCCTGCTTTTTCTGTGGTGTTTTTTACTGCTTAATAAAGTTTTAGTCTGAAGTGTTTCTTCATTAAAACTTTATTTTTGGACATGAAAATGTTTATATAGTCAATAAAAGGTCTTTAGAACTATCTTCCATCCAGCCCAGTGCTTTAAGTGGGCCGGTACCCACCAGTACTCGGTACCGGCAATTCTAAAATTAAATCTTTAGAGTACCGGGAAAACTAGACTGGTTAACTATAATTTTTTTTTTTAAGAAAGACATAGTACATTATACATCGCTGGATTACAGTCTCGCCCGCCCAGCAGTGCGTGAACAAGCGCCAAGGCAACAAGACATCCACACTAGCGTAGAAATAGGTATTGGAAAAAGAAGCAAATAGAAGCAAAACCCAGAACCATTTCACTTTCAGTGACAAATGAGGTGTCCTTGGGCAGGACACCGAACCCCACCTTGCCTCTGGTTGGCGCCAGTGTTGTTCGGCAGTGGAGCCGCTACCAGTGTGTGTGTGACTGTGCATGGGTTTGTGACTGTAAAGCTCGTTGGGCCTTGTAGGTAGAAAAGCTATAAGTATACACCACTTACCGTTTACGAAAACAGAATTTAGAGTCCATCTAGAACCAGATCCAGAACCAACCTGCACCTGAGAACAGTGAGAATCGTCTCCTAAACAGCAGATCATTACTGACTTAGCACTATTTACATTCAGAAGTCCCTGCGTTTTCCATGAGAGTTCAGACACTCAAAGCACTGGTCCATCTTTAGAACCCACAGGATCCACTGGGATGGGTTCACCATGGACAGGTCTCCAGAGAGTTTCAGAACCACACACTCACTTGGTACCAATGATGCAGCTGCAGAAATCCCACACAAAACATGCAAACACCACACCACAAAAGGTCCCAGCACAAGTTTGAACCTGGACCTTCCTGCTGTGGGAGTGCCTAACCACCTACATCACAAGCGCACTCAGAGATGTGTTTTTACTTTTCCAAGATAAAATAACGAAGATTCATTTTGATTGCTGACTCAATAATGGAAACTTTCTCACATATAAGCATTTTCTCTATTAAATAGTGTGCGTCTGCATTAATACCTTTCAAGCCTTTACAGATAGAATGGTCATTTGCATTTGGGACTTTTGTTTTTCACCAGCGTGGGCGAGGCAGGCTGAGCTGCAGTCAGGTAAAACCGTTGTGTCTGTAGGTTCAGCAGAAGACAGCATTTTCAAAATTATGGGAACTGAGGACGTGATGATTTTGGACTTCATTGTAAATACTCCTCTAGGGGGGGGGGTCATGGGAAAACACAGGTGAAAACTGCAGGTGGGATGCAGAACACGTCATTAAAAACAGATCACGTGATCACTCCGTAGATTCCAGACAGAAAGCGAGCCGCCAGGAGACAAAACCGAAGTTCTCCTCCCGTCATCTGAAGTGGAGAACCTTGAGAATTCTGAGGGACTGAGATGTTCCTGCTGAGGAACCCGTGAATGCTG
Source organism: Oryzias sinensis (assembly GCA_037389245.1). NCBI lineage: Eukaryota > Metazoa > Chordata > Actinopteri > Beloniformes > Adrianichthyidae > Oryzias > Oryzias sinensis. Next base: position 38,712,854 of record CM074490.1, read on the forward strand.
GACCGGATCAGTCTGACTTGTTTGTGGACTCAAACAGCTGAGCTTTGATGATGGAGAACCTTCATCCACATGATAAGAAAACGTTCTGCATGTTCTTCAGTTCTGATAAACTTGACCTAAAAAGCAAAAGAAAAGCGCCAAGCTGGCGTCGCTGTGGTGTAGCGGTAGAGCGTGCATAGAGTTCATCAAACCAAACATGATGGCCCTGGGGGGGGGGGGGGGCATAGTAACAGGTCAAACAACTGCCTTAAACCGTGGAAAACGTGCCAAGGTCACAGAGGGGGCGGGGTTTAAGATGGATCTAATAGTAATGTTTGTTGTCATGCTTGGCTGTAAGTAATTCAACATCATTTCCTCACTTTTATGTAAATAGCCAGACTTCAGGGAAGAATGTAAACATGGGAACCATGGGTCACAGTCTGAGGATGAAGATCAGCCCCGAGTCTTTAGAGCGGACACAGAAACAATCCAGACCTCATCAAGCTGAAGCATCAGATCCAGGTGGCAGAGGCCTCAGAACGCCAATCAACCAGAACCTGTTCCTGGTCCTGCAGTACCATGAGCTGCCCAGCAAAAGCACCACAGGTCGGTAGCGTTAACGTCAGGATCTCCTTCGGTTCGCACAAAGGAAGTCAGAGGTGAAGGAAGCTGATCTTTAAGCTCTTTGATCCCGGATGAGTTCGTTACTTGAGGTATGTTTGATTTTCATGTGTATTGAAAAGAGATCCGCTTCCTGTCTGTAAGAAGAGGGCTCCAGATGAAAGGCCCGGGTCTAGGGCCACAGGGACTGTTCTGTTCTCTCATTCATTCTCTACTTTAAATGTGTGGGTCAGTCGATTGGGTGGATGGATGGATTTATGTTTGTTCAGTTTATCTCAGAAAGTGTTTTCTCGCGAGAACAGAGAAAGTTAAAAAGTACGGGGGGCAAAATTAGCCAACCCATCTGCGGGGGGGGTCCAGAGCCGAGGGGCGGACTAAAACAGACCAGCAGCCACCACAGCTCCGCAGCAACCGTCTACGTCGAACTGAGAGAACCTGCAGGCCTCGTGCGTTTTTTCGCCGAGGCCCGCGCACACCCGCTCGCGGGATGATGGAGCGGCAGAAAAAGTTTGTTTCTGCACCCTGAAGCGACGCACGTGGCCATTCGCTCTCCAACTTCTGAAGTGGCTCGTGGAACTCTGCGTCAAAGCCGGGGGGGTCTGTGCGGAGCAGCGCGCGAATTTACCGGATCCCGGACGGAGAGGAGCGACCGCTCCTCCTAGCAGAGGTAGGACAACTTCATAGTCTGGATGATGGGAGCGCTCCTGACGCGCGCGCCACATGCCTGTGCGCGGCGGAGCTGATCCGAATTTCACCGGGGTTCTAACGTTCCTCTGGAAGGAATGCGGAGTTCTCTGAGGAGTTCTTAGGAGGAGAAACGGCTCCGTTGTCTCAGCATCAGCCGGAGCGGCGGGAGCATCATGAGGATGGGGGACAAGCAGGGAGGGGGTCAGCATGTAGAGATGCTAAGCGGTCAACAGCCTCTGGAGGACCTTCAGACCTTCAGTTTCTGGTCCCCCAAGGTCTCGTGACCAAAAGTGAGGACTTTAGGGGAAGGAGGAAGAGGAGGAGGAGGAAGAGCTCCTCTTTCCCTTGAAGAAAGGCAGCCGCAGAAACAGAACTTTTCAGGGTTCCCCCCTGGTGCCACATAGAGGAGGTTTAAGGGAAAAGATGTTCAGGAATGTGAACTTGCTTTGTCTATGGACCATTGGGTTTCCTGAGAACACACTCCCAAATGAGAACTGCACTGTGGGGGCAGTGGTTAGCACTCTTCCCCAGAGTGGAGTCGGCCTGAGAGGACCTGAACCAGAACACCAGGTGGACCTTTCTCTTGATGGAGTTTGCATGTTCTCCCCTGCATCCGTGGAGTTTTCTCCAGCTTCCTCCCCACCCTCCAAAACATGCTTCATAAGTTAACTGGTTGCACTGTAGATTGTCCCTAGGTGTGGGTGTGTGATTGCAGACACTTTACCCTGTGTCCCCTACCTTCACCCACAAGTGGCCGGGATAGGCTCCAGCAGCCTTTGACCCTGAAAGGGAATAAACAGAAGAAGATGAACCTCCCAAAATGCTGCTCCTGTCCAGAAAATGTTCTGGAAGCTGCTTCATGGAGGAAGGGGGAGTGTACGTGATGGTGCTGCGGCCAACTACAGATTTACATTCACTCCAAAAAAAAAAAAAAAGCTGTTCGCTTTACTTAACAATGTTATGTCAAGTGGTTCCACATAAGTCTGTCAAGTAGGTATTACTGCAATCGTTTACTTCCATTTTCAGTTCAGTTCGTTGTACTAGGCTTTCTTAAGTTGGCGCTACTTAGATGGATTGCTTTGTTTTATGTTAACCATTCACATTGTGTGATAGGGTTAAGTCAAGCCAATATAATGAATATACATTTAAGCTATACAATGTTATTGAGTAAGAATAACTTAGTGCAGTCAAGTTGAACTTAATTGACTTTTTTACTTTTTCCTAAAAAATACCTACCAGTATATTTATAAAGCTTGTAAGATGGAAGGGAGAAATGAAAATAGACAAAATTAGTCATATCCCTTTTATTTAGACAGCCAACAAGCAAAATAGTCTTTTTCTTAAAAAACAGTTTACAAAACAGTCAACTGGTCCAGCCAGAAAATGCCCCAATGTTCATGCACAATGAACAATGGGGTAACAGCAATAAAATTAGTCTTAACAGCACCTTCTAGAGTTTGACCACAACATCATCAAAACATGGTTTTCCATAAAAAAATATTTATAAAAAAGTTAACAGGTATAGCCAATCAGCAGAAAGCAACATAAAAGGTTTTAGGAAAATGCCAAAATCTCCAACCACAATGAACAATGTCCCGGGTAACAAAAACTGTGTGTAGGACATTAGTTCAGCAGCTTATTCTTCAACTTCTGGACTTTAGATGAAAAAGCTGATGTGACTCCAGCTCCATGAGGACCTTTTGAATATTTTCAAAAGTGTACTTGAGGTCAGGGGGGTAGCTCAGGTTAAGGTCATGCATGAGGCCAAACGGTAGTGCATGAGCACTGGCAATCTTTGAGTTCATGAATGACTGTAACACCTTCAACGTTGATCCCAAAGTCCTCTGGTTACTGAGCAGCATCTTCACCTGGATGTTTGATCACATAGATTCCCATCAGGATCTGTTCCTGTTCTGCACTTGTTTCGTCAGGGTTCTCGCTCTAAAAAACATACAGAGAAAGGGGTGCTTCAATTAAATGTTTCTAAAACCATATAAGGACCTTTTTAATTCAGTCAGATTCTGAAATTTTTCAATCTTTTAATATTCATCCTTTTTCATTCATTTTCTTAACAGTTTGTTCCCTTGCGGGGTCACAGGGCTGCTGGAGCCTATCCCGGCCACTTGTGGGCGAAGGCAGGAAACAACCTGGACAGGTCGCCAGTCTTTCTGAATTTTTAAAGCTTTGAATTTAAAAACAGAAACGCCCTGAAATTTTATTTTCTATGTTTAATATTTCAATGTTCTTAATTTCGAGAATCAAAATTTTGATGGTCCACAAATTCGATGGAAAAAAATTCAGAGCTTAAAAATGCGCTTTTGTCCCAGCGGCACAGCTGCCTCACCAGAACAATTTATCAATCTGAGAACACATTGATAACCTGCCAATCATATCATGACGCATCATGACTTTTCTTATTTACATAGTTTTATTGGTCTTAAAAACGTGTCAACTTTCCTGTAAATTTTTAAATATATCTTTCAGTGGCATTCAGCCATTAAAAGTTTAACTAGTTCATCTTTAACCAGACAGCAACTGTCGCCTTATATTATGTGTTGACGAGTGTACAAAAGAAATCACCACACTTACGTTTTCACCTTAAAGCTAACTATATGTCTCTGTGTGTTTGTGATTGGATGATGAAAATGTAAGTGTGTGATTTCTTTTGTAAACCCATCAGATAGCTGCTATCTGGTTATTCGTGGTTGCTCCTTCTGAAAGATCCACTTTAGGCCCTGGAGAGGATCTTCCCTGCATTGTCCGACCAGTCAGAAAGTTCAACGACAATAGCATTCATGTTTTACAGGTGTAACATGCCCTAACACCTGGTGCGACTTTTGTATGTGTCAAATACTGAAAAATCTGCCATAACTGAGACTGCGCCCAATAACCCAGTGAAAATATGGTAGTTAAAAGTTTTACCGGCTGAATGCCTCAGAAAAAAATATTTTAAAAATTACAAGAAAGGTGACACGTTTTGTGACCAATAAAACTATGTAGATGAGGAGAGAATCAGGAGATATAAAGCAATTTCTGCTGCCATATTGGGCTCCAATAGAACATAGCAAACGCTGACGTTATGTTGGTGTCATGATGTGATTGGCTGAATATCAAGGTATTCTCAGAGTGATTAGTTGTTCTGGTGAGACAGCCGTGCCACTGGGACAAACGCGCATGTTTAACCTCCAGATTTTTTTCCATCGAATTTGTGGACCATCGAAATTTTGAGTCTCGAAATAAAAAAACACTGAAATATTAAAGATAAAAGCTAATATTTCTGAGCCTAACATTTTGCCGGTTTTAAATTCAATGGTTTAAAAAAAAAATCAAAGAAAATTCAAAGCTTTGAAATTTCAGAATGAATATTAAAAGACTGAAAAGAATTCTTAATCTGATGGAATAAAAAAACTTCCATAATCGTACAGTATCAACTAAATCACACAGCTTTATGAACCATAAATCTTTTCAAAGTTAAAGTCAAATTAGCTGTACGTTATTTGTTTGTTCTCCGCATTTGACCCCTCCCCTGGGGGAGCGCTGAGCTGCAGACACAGCCGCGCTCTGGGCTTAGTCTAGCAGGGAGGCATTGGGTCCCATTGTTAGTCTTGGGTATGACTCAGCCTGGATTTGAACTTACAACTTTACAGTTACAGGACAGACACTCTACCACAAGGCTGAGCTGAATACAACTCACCCTAATTGATTCAGCTACAAAATGAATCCTTGTACATGCACTGAAAAGTCAAGAAAGCTTTGACCTTGTTTCAGATCCCAGGTTACCATAATACCATCTCTACAGTAGGTGTACTAGTATAAATGTGCTGTTCATGTACAAAAAAAGGGCATAAAATAACTTACTTTATACTCATTCACTAGCTTGGCAGGGTCCTCATTAAGATATGCCTCAAGGGCTTGGGGGATGCCACTTCTTTTTGCAAACGAATTATTCTGCAAAGTACAATAAGTAACAGGCTTTATAAACATATTACTGGTTTTTACAAGACAAAAGAATTCAATAAGGCCCCCATAATTTTTCTACATACCCCCCCCCCCAAAAGATATTTAAAAGCATTGCCATAATGAGGAATTTATCATGTTTTGGGGTTCCCAAATATTTTCAATTAAAATATGCAGGATAAAACAGGATGTTTTACATTTAAAAACCATAAATATACTATAAAAATTAACAAAATAGACATAAAACTGAATACATTGTTACAAGATTATGAAAACAAGATAACTGTGTAGGGAAGTATGAGAGAGACCTAGCTGAGTACTCCAGTGTTACATTATTTGTGTTACTACAAGGATGATGTGGGGATTACGGTGCAGTCTCCACAGAAACTAAGGTATCAACATACTTAATATTTGCTAATAACTATATACACACCTGGTCAGCAACAAAGACAATTTCGGCTATTTTGGATCCAGCTGCGTCTCCTTTCTTGTGGAATACTCTGCTTCTTTTCGGAATAGCGGTCCAGATGAGACATGAAGTGGGATTGTTTTAATGCGTGTGAACACTGCACAGTTACCTAGGAAAAAATAACAACACAAGACATATGACAGCTTAAATGGTTACCTCAAAACAAAATTACAAAAGTCATAGTTTTGGCCTTTTGGCTGTGATGTTCCCAATTTTCTGAAATACTTATCTATATTCCTTCACAATTAAGCAGAAATCAGTACTTATGTTTAAATACTTTTAAAAAGGAGCATGTAGCTGCATGTGTAGTCAAAAAAAGACGGTGGAGAGACAAGTCGGTGCTCAACTCACCCTCCCCCCACTCCTGTCAATCATTGTTAGCAACTTTAAAGAACTTGCGTTTAAGCTAGCTAGCACTCACATTTGCGTTCATAGAACTCGACTGTTAGGTATTTTTTGTTGTATAAGCTGTCCTCCCTAATCTTAACCTGATACTCGTTTCAGCACGCTTACAAAACAACTTCTTTCTCTTACAGAATCAGATATTTCATACAAAAACGTCAGTCCACGCCGGTGCATAATTAGCAGCTTAAAATGAAATTACACTTCAGTCTCCACCTCAACATGACATAAAAACAGTATAACATCTTTTTTTATCAAAGTTAATGGCATTAAATATGTCACTTACCGCTTTTATGTGGCTTTCATGGAAATAGTTTTGAAAGATGGCACAGTGTCTGCTCTTTCCGTTAGAACGAGAAGACGTGTGGCGGGAGTCACAAAGTCTCGCGTGACTTTGAATTTGATGACGCAACATTCATGGGATGTCATGCTAACATAACAGAGTTAAGTTGGGGAAACTAAAAGAGTCAAGTAAACTTGGCTTCGTACATTTTTACGTTGAAACAACACAACTTATTCAAGTTGATATGAGAAACTCACAATTTTAAGTAATTTAAACGTAATAATATTATTTATCCAACAGCAGTGATAATTCAGTTTTTTGAGTGTTGGAAGGAGAAAGGAAAGTTTGAGTGGCTTTTGTGGGGAATGAAGAGTTCTTAAGAGGAAGAGGAAAGGATGAAGAATGGATGAGCCCATTGGGGGGGGGGGGGGGGCTGCTCATACCTCCAGAGGCTGACCCACTTTTATCTGATGCTGGAGACCTCATTGATGTCAGACTGGAAGCTGCACAGAGTGGGGGGGGGCACAGAGACGTGTGTTTGTTTTAAGGACAGACTGACAAATACAACAGGGAAGGAGGAAAGGGGGGGGGCAGAAGAAGCAGTTAATGTTCATTCCTCACTAAAACAACCCCAACTGCGATTTTGGATCCCTTCAGGCATTTCTGAGAACTCTCTGACCCCCCCCCCCAAATCTACAAAAACCAGGGTTCTCCTACTGACATAGATTGGTGGGAACTGCCCCTTACAAGAAGTCTGTACTGACCCGCCCCCCAGGCTAACAGATACACCCACTTTTTCTGTAGAGCTAGCAGTGATCTGCTTTCCTTTATACACAATAGCAGATATCTTCCAGTTGTGTCATGTCTCCAATTAAGCAGGTTCTAACAGCTGCTTGTTACTTTAGACGCCGGTCTCTAACAGTGGCTGAGCTCCTTTAAGAACCCCACCTTGCCTCGGGTGGATGGTTGGCGCCAGTGTTGGGCAGCATCAGTGTGCGGATGTGTGGATGGGACTGTGACTCTACACCATTTACTATTCTGATATGAATATTTTTAACGGACATTAGCATCTTGCTATGATGTTGCTAATTACCGAACACAAAGTAATTATTTGCTTAATGTACTTAAAGAAAGTAGAAATGTTTGCAGGCTAATGTGAACTTTAGGAAATAATATGGATCAAAATATTCAATCATTCTTCACATCAGACGTTGGTCTCTCACTATTAGCTTAGCAACTTGCTAAATGAATGACGTGTCTAGTAAGGTTTGCAGTTCTATTAAGTCTATATTCATAAGCCTGACCTAACGGAAGATGAATTTGTATGTTCTCTGAATTCAGCGTTGTCAGAAACTCGTGGTGGAGGACCCAAAATGCAGGAGACCAGGATTGGTGACAGGAAATAAAACATTTAATTAACAAACTGAAACATGAAAAAACTATGAGGAGAAACAAAACTGTGACACAACAGAGTAGATGACCTGACAAGGATGAACAGAAACCAAGACGCTTAAATGGGCTGAGGGCAATTAACTGAACTAAAGACAGCTGTGGATCATGAACCTGAAACTGGAGTGACTGACAAAAAGAAAACCAAAAACATGACCCAGAACAAAACCACTGAATCTTTACAAGCGTTATGCATTCTGCAAATGACTCGTGTCTGAAATAGTTTTACAGTGGTTTTTACCCCACTGTAACACTGTATTACCCCACACTTACACAATGAATAAAATGAGACAAAATCATTTAAACAATAGAACATTTTCTTTGTGTAACAAGAAAGAGCATATGTAACTGGATTCCTAACAAATACAGTCCTATACTCTTAACAACTGTGGTTTTTATTGATATTTTTATTTCCTACATAACCCCAAAGATTTAAACTGAGAAACTTTTTCAATCTGTAGTTTGTAGAAACTGGAACCTTTTGGAAAGCAGTGAGGACAGTGGTCTGTCCTCAACCCTTCAGCTTCCACTTCTATCTTAATCTTTGTTCTTTATGAACACGCACAGTAGATTATATGAACTAGCACAGACACAGCCGGCTCAGCTGACCTACCAACAGTAGAAAGCAGTTGAGGTGAACAAGAACCTTAAGAAAATCCCCCATCAACAGTGTCCACGGACTAAACAGGAGGCGTTGAGGGTTCTTCACTGGACTAGTTCCACAGAAGATACGATTCATGCAGCAGAAGCTGCTGGTTTCACATTTGGCAATTCAGTATGAACGTCCAGTGTCAGTGAAAGGCGCTGTGGTTCAGCGGGCGCAGTGAAAATTATGCTGCAAGAAAATTCCAGAGTTGAAAAATCTGAACTTTGGTAAATATTTGTGTCACGTCAACCAATCAGGAACTCAGGCTCAATGATGTTATCAGCAAGTGGAGCCTAAAACCGACAAGGAGGAGGAGCTTATTGTTGCTCATCCTGATGTCCATATTTATCTTCAACCAACCAGGTGGCATGTTTTTCCGGTACTCTCCAAAAGAATTAAACCCAAGCTCCTCTCTAACATCATCTCTGTCATCCATAATGAGGCAATGAGGCCGTTAAATAAGGTTGGTGGTGGCTCCTCCGTTCATGAACGGACTTCTGGACACATGAATAGGAGTGAATCACATCTGATGTAAACGCAGCATTAGAGCCGTTTTGTGGCTGCAAACCTCAACTGTAGCAAACAATTGCAGATCTCTGCTAGTTCCTGAGCCATTCTATGTTGGTTCTGGGCTTCCTGTCAATCTGTTGGATGATTGGGCCGGAACTCTCAGGTTTGCCTCCTCGAGGCTGCAGATGGGGAAGGAAAACAGGATAAAAGGGAAAAGTCTGATGACTCAGTTCATCGTTCGCTAAGAAGTATCCCGATTCTTATGATCTTTCCCAGCCAACGGTCAATCCTACAGTGAGTTATTCACCCACAGAAAATTGTTGTTTGGCTTCGTCCAAACTTGTCCCGCTGCCATTGTCTTTGCAATCTGCAGTCCATTTGATCGTTTTATCTGTCAACCAAAACATTCCTGGTCCTCAGTGCTTCCCCGTGTCGAAGGCATAATTCTTTTGAGCTGATAGTAATCTGCAGTTTACCAGGTATTCTGGTCTTTGCAGTGACTAAAGACTTCACTGACGTTGTTCAGTGTCGCCCCCTTGTTCCAACACTCAGGTTTCATTTGTGCTCAGTTCTCAAAAATGTGAAGGTGCACCTCCCCCCAAACTAGCATCAGGATGATGGAAATCAGAGCCAACATTTTCAGCAAGCTCAGATTTTTCTGTATTTTGAGGGGTTGTGAACTGCAGGAATGTGTGTGGCAGGGACTCTTTTTCTGGAGAAGTCCAAAGTGCCGTCCCAGAGAGGAAGCAGCCAGAGAACATGGCTTCAGCGAACTCAAAAGAACTTTAACTGAGCCAAACTACAGCAGTTTTTAGAACCAGTGAAAGTGCATTAAACACCTTGTTTTGATTTTTGGAGCTTGTTGTGTTGACCTGCATCAAGCCTGGGTGGGGAGGCGTGCATGGGGGGCAGCAGAGAGCTCTGCTAAGTGTGCCAAGTGAGCAGAGTATGTGACAGCAGTTGGTGTTTGTGTAGTAATTGTGTGTCTGCTGGCAGGATGAGAGCTTACCAGCATGTGAAGCTTCCCAACGAGGTGAAAAGCCTGGAGATATTCAAAGCAGGCCCCTTTTATGTGCTTGAGTCCTTTCAATGATGCCGAACGAGGATCTGTGGGGAGGGTCCCATAAGCAAAGTTGGGGGGTGAATATTCGTCAAGGTCTATGTTTCTGCTGAAAACAGTGACAAATGACCTAACTGGAGACTCCAGTTCTCTGCAAAACAAGCCCACATCATCAGCCTTCCACCACCATACCTCAGAGTTTTCAGACATCTTCCCTTTGGGCTCAGGAGTTCAAAGTTCATCATTCCAGAAGTTATTTTTTCCAGAAGTGACTTCCCTCTTCAGTCGAGTGACACAGGCATCCGCCTGCTGACATGAAGCTGCTTGGTCTGTGCTCTGCCTCTGGTCTGGTGTTGCCTAGACTACAGTCACAAGGAAAAAACACATGAAAAGATGTCATGTTTGAGTAATCAAGTCTAAGCAGACTTTATTTTTCTATTGTTGTGACTTAGATAAACATCAAACTTTCTGTTCAATTAATGCTTAAATGCAAGTAAGTCCAAATGGTTCCCATATTTTCTTTGTAGCTGGGATCCAGAGCTATACTAAGATGTTAGAGTTTGCAATCATCTGTCCAGTTCTGAGTCAGTCTAAAGATTCTCAACTTACCAACAAGAATGTTTTACTTTGTATTTTCTAGGAATTGTCTTAGTGTACCCCTCAGCTACCGCGTGTGGGGTACTTCTCTGTGATTTCTTCTGTGTTTGTGCCCATCTTGTGGCCAGGGGGGGGCGGTGGTCTGCCTAGCCAGCCAAAGATGAGGAGGGAAGCGCAGCCTTTGGCCCAGACCATCTGTCTGCTGGGTTTGAGCACCTGTACCCGCCCGTCAGAGCTGGGAAGTTGAAGGGACACCACATTCTGGTTGGGGGGTAACAACTCAACAAATATGAGTTGTGGGGTGAAGGTGAAGTTGAGGTCACTTTTTCGAAAATGGTAAATTACTTTGATGTTTGTGTTCTGGTGAGACTAGTCCGCCGGGTTCTGGTGAGACTAGTACGCCGGGTTCTGGTGAGACTGGTCCGCCGGGTTCTAGTGAGACTGGTCCGCCGGGTTCTAGTGAGACTAGTCCGCTGGGTTCTGATGAGACTAGTATGCCGGGTTCTGATGAGACTGGTCCGCCGGGTTCTGGTGAGACTGGTCCGCCGGGTTCTAGTGAGACTGGTCCACCGGGTTCTGGTGAGACTGGTCCGCCGGGTTCTGGTGAGATTGGGCCGCCGGGTTCTGGTGAGACTGGTCCGCCGGGTTCTAGTGAGACTAGTACGCCGGGTTCTAGTGAGACTGGTCCGCCGGGTTCTGATGAGACTGGTCCGCCGGGTTCTGGTTAGACTGGTCCGCCGGGTTCTAGTGAGACTAGAGGGGCGGCCGTGGTGCAGTGGTAGGGCGGTCGACTCATGATCGTAAAGTTGCAGGTTCGATTCCCGCCATTGCAGGCCCATGTGTCGAAGTGTCCTTGGGCAAGACACTGAACCCCAACTTGCCTCTGGTGGGAGGTTGGCGCCAGTGTTCAGCAGCGGAGCCGCCGCCAGTGTGTGAATGTGTGTGTGCATGGGTGAATGGGACTGTGACTGTAAAGCGCTTTGGGCCTTCGAAAGAGGGTAGAAAGCGCTATATAAGTATACGTCATTTACCATTTAGTACGCTGGGTTCTGGTGAGACTGGTCCACCGGGTTCTGGTCAGACTGGTCCACCGGGTTCTGCAGTTCAGAGTGAAACTTGTGAGACAAAAGCCTGAAATGGTCGACTGTTCTAGACGTTGGTCAAATGGACACGGTGATCTGACATGTTGGTGGAAGAAAACGGCTAACGAAACATCAGATCTGAGTCCATCTATTGGCGCCATAAAGGTTCTCCAACAAGTCCAATCCAGCGCAGCAGCGGAGTCAGGGTGTCACTCTTATCCATCTGGCTGGCGAGCTCATGAACACTTTGGCAGCCTATGAAAGAAGCAGATGCACCGTAAACCTGTTAGCCTCCTACCTCTAATCGGCTTACTCTGGCTGCTTGACAGTCGACTGGCACCTCGGTGTGGGTCTGTGGTTCTGCAGCTCCGGGAAAGGATGACATGTTGGAAATCCACATGAAACCAGAGCGGTACTTCACACAGACAGCAGATTACTGGACCATCGTGTCGGAACCGGAGAGGTGGTCGTTGTTCAGGCACAAATGGAGTCGTTCATACTGCCAGTTCCCAGCATTTATTCTGTCCCAACAGGAGAAGAAGCAGCCTCTTCACCCCCCAACCTTTAGCTGTTTGGACTCAAATCGCCCCCACCCCCCAGCAGCCGGAACGTGAAGAAAACAGTCAGAAAGCAGGACGAGGTTCAATAGTTTGGGTTTGTCTCGTGTTGCCAGGTCCTGCAGAAGTCCGACTGACGTTCCCGAACATTTCGGTTCTACCCGGAAGTCTTCATTTGTTTAAACTTTAAATGAAGTCAAACTTTCTGTTTCTGCTTAGGAGGTCTGCCTGTAGTCTGACAGCTTCTTTGTTTCTTACGTTTGGTTCTTAATGTTCTGATATGGTAAAGAAACTTTGGGTCGGGACCGTTCACAGTCGGTCGTGATATGGCAGCAGAACTTGATTGTTTTTTTCAAAGGTTCTGAATCCAAATGAAACACAGCTTTGATAGTATTTTCCATGAGGACTGAAACTCGGATCTCAGGTGTGGGGGGGTCTTGTGTTTCTGACTGAATGCTTCCGTTCAGATGTCTTTTCTGTGGTTTTAATAGACGTTTGTCTCTCAGCTCTCTTCCAGGTGGAACTGGAAGAGTCATGGAAGCCTCGGCTGCAGAGAAGAAGGACGGCAGAGCTTCTGCTGTGGACGGAAGCAGCTTCTCAGAGTTCCTCAAAAAGCCCGTACCCACCACCGTGAGCAGAGGTACCCCCTTTTCTTCTTGTCCTTCCCACTGCCGGTTCACAATTTAGTTCTGTTTGCCCATTTGTGTGGGGGGTTCTGATGAGACGTTATCTCTGGTGGAAGCTGTATGGTTGGCGTTTCTCTCATTTCCATACAGCCATCAGAAGAACTTTAGTTTGTTTCATTGAAGGGAAGGGGGGCTGCTTTGACGCAAGCCTTCGAGCCTGACATGGGGCAAATCTCTCAGATATCAGAGAATGGCTGATGAAGTGCTATAATGAGGTCCAAAGACCTTGTTCTCACATCCCAAGTGGAAGCGTCATGAATTACTAACGGCAGCTGGTGCGGCGGCGGCGGCGGGCAGCGCCACGTTTGGAGCCTTCATAAAGGCCGGGAGGAGAGAACGGCCACCTTTGATATGCTAAGAAGGTCCGGATGGTACGCTGGTGGCAGGTTAACGATGGACTTACTGAGCCAAGAATTGTGTGGAGAAGAGAATGTGGGGCGCTACTGCCTGGCACCCCCACAAACTTTCAAACAGGAAACAGTTGCTGCCATTCTCTGAATTATTCAGCAGCCATGGCTGTCTTGGTGGTTGGGGGTGAATTTTCATAACCTTGCTCAGAATAGAGTAAAGAATTCATCATTTAAAGATGAGCATTGGTGTTTTTATTAGTGGGTAGTAATGAAAACCAATGAGGCTGGTGGAGAGCTGAGGGCGCCGCTCATAAATGACTAACTTCAGATGCTGCAGAGTGACGCTCCTCTCCTTAAGCTCCTGGTGGCCTGCCATCACAACGCTCGCTTTGTCACAGGGGGGCAGTAGAATGAGGACATCATAGGCCATCAGGGCTCTTCTGGCCACAAATGGGTCAGAAGTGGGTCATCAGATGGCGTGTTCCTCAGCGTCTTCTTCTGTTTCACCTCCTTGTTTCATGTCGGATCCTGAGATCACAAGTGAGGCCAGAGGGCAGGAACGCTGGTGGGAAAAACCACGAAGGTGCTCAGCTTTAAATTAATGCAGCCTGCATCCTGCATCTGCCTTGCTAAAGGGCCCGGTCTCTAGTCCCACGGACTGTGGGACTAGAGATCCCAAAGTCAAAGTAGGAAACACTCCAAAAGGGGGAGATAGGTATGGGTGTGTGTGTGTGAATGTGTATATGTGCGTGGTGGGGGGGGTAGTACTGAGCTGTGGTTGCTGACTAAAGTCATTGTCCTGAGTCCCGCAGGGAAATAAAGGCAGAGGAGCCAAGGTGAGAGTTTCTGGGTTTTAATGTCTGGAACCGAGCACTGCAACTGCTCTACACAAGGCCACATCAGGACATGACACCCTCCAACTCTCTCTTTTCACTTCCTGTGATGCTCCCTTTTGAAGGATAAGCCCCTCCTATTGGGCGTTGCTCTTCATAACCTCCTAGGTAACATCACAGGAATCAGTCTTACATTGTCATGTTTAAACATAAAATACATAACAGTGTGGGTACCATAACCATCTGACGGTGCCACACCGTCACAGTCAATCATCAACAACACCTACAAAAACTGCTAAAGCCTATGAACCCAAAAGTGATGAAAATGGAAAAGAGCAGACAGATTTCTTTGACTTTATTTCTGATTGAATCGTTGGCTTTTCATTCATTAAAACACGGGAAATATTCTAGAATAATTACAGGTTGACTGACCATTTAGAGCTTAGGGATCAGTGTTTTACCCCGGCGGGTTACGGCAGGGAAGCATGTCTGTGAGTCGCAAACGTCTTGATTTGGGGTGGAGTCTGTTGTATTTTGTTTGTACGATTTCCCTGATGGTGATAACCGAGCCAATTAAGACACATTCAAGGCGCAAACATCCTGAAAACTGTTACTATCTGTAAAATAAAAGGCTTCTGTGCTCCATGGTCAGCGCTGCATGGAGACTGCAGTGACATGCTAGCTTCTTGTCATTGCTGGGTGTCTGCAGAGTAAAACAACCACTGGTGTCTGGCAGAAGTGCTGCACATGTTCATCATGTTTGATGAGCACCAATTCTACCCCATTTCTACCAAAGCACAGGGCAGATCGGCCGTCTCCGACTTACACTGCCGGTATCTGAGGCTCAGCCCGTCCTCACATGGACCAGACTCAGGGAAAAAAGAATTATCAGCCGAGTCTTTTTTCTGCTTATGCCCTCATACACTCGGTGCCCCCTCCCAGTAAAATCTACACCTGCAGCTTGAAAAAGACAATGACACTGTCCTCAGAGAAAGAAATCTTTTTTGTTATGCAGCATTCATGAAAGTCAGAGGTCAGGTCTATAATCCAGCCTTTGTATTTGAAACGCTGTCCTCTCATACCCCCCAGTCCTGAAACGTATGGACAAACTTGGATGCTGGGGGTGTCCGGCTTTGTCTGCAGTTTTCTCCGAGCATGCTCCTTGCAGAGCTCTTCTATCATTGATGACCATCCCCAGAAACACAGTGTGCAACAGAACAGCAACGAAGAAAACAAACTCCATAATGGGGGGGGTTTCCAATGCTGGCAATTAAATCACGTGATCTTACAGGAAGTTCATCCCGTCTGATGTTCCCACGGAACATGATAAGTGGAGGTGCACTCGGCTGAAGAGGGTATTGTTTACATATCAAGACATTTCCTGTCAGTCCCAGGAAAAGCTGTAATTTTCCTCTCCAGATTCCCTGGTTGAGATTATTTAGCGGGATAACCCTTTAATTACAGAGCTGAAAGTGGGCGGAGCCTTTACTTTACTTCACTTCTTCTCGTTGTTGCTGCCATTCTGCTTGGCATTTTTCCTCTTACATAACGTGTCGCCTCATTGCGCCATGGCCGCTCCGCCACATGAGTACAAGGTTGTAACACGAAAGCACAAAGCCCTTCACCATACTTAACTTGTCAATACTTTGGTGGTTACGAGCTGTTTGGCCAGAACCGAAGCCTCGTGGAGTCCACACGATGACAGAAAGGAGCAAATGTTGACCTAAGTCTTGAAGAGGGAACGGTGAGTCTGGTTCCTGCAGAACAAATGGTCAATGTGTCGTTGCGTGTTTAGTCTGTAAAGAACTGCAGTTTCACGAAGATCCGAAGAACGGAAAGTATAAAAACAGAAAGTATTTTCTGCATTTTTGTATTTTTTTCATCTGAAACTCATCTTTTGAACACACAAGTGTTTTAACTCTTTAACACCGGAGATGTCGCCAGTGACCTCAAAATAACACGCTTTCTGACAGACCAATACTCTACGACCGTTTACATGATCAACGTGAATAGCTGATTCTGACGCAGAGAAACGTGGCGTTTCAGAGCAGCTTTGCATCGATAGATCGGCATAGTGACGCGAAGCTGCTTTTCTCCACGTCAGAATCTGCTGAAATTACATTATTGCAGAAACATTTGGAGAGTTACGGTAGTTAAAAGAACGTAAATGCTATGGATAAGGGTTAAAGCTAAGATTAATTCCTCTCTATAGTAAAGAGACATCTTTCCATGTCCTTTCTATCATCTATCTATTTTCTTTTTATCGCTTATCATCTGCATCGGCTTCAGAATGAACCTTGTCTGTGTGCTCAGCCTCTCATCACTATCCTGGTTTCCAAGCTTCTTTTCGTCTTTACAGTCATGTGTCTGAGGTTGAAGGCTTTCCATGTTTGACGCCAAGCTGGATTTGAGTGGAACCAGGGCTCGACATAGCCATTTGTCCGCTGGCCCGGTCCTGTTTTTTGAGCAGTGCGGACCACAAGACTTTACTTTTCACTTGTCCGCTCGGGCCACTAAAATATCTAACGGTTTATATATTCTTCACCTTTTTCAATAAAGTAAATTTTGCGAAAACGTGTAGATTTACCTCGTCTTCATAATTTAGTTTTTCTGCTAGTCCTGTGTTCAGACTTCAAGGGTTTCTATGGGAAACCT
>CM074490.1:38730176-38774803 GCA_037389245.1 Oryzias sinensis
CTGGTCTCATGTATTTTCTAGTCCATGTGTTCTAGTTCTCGTCTAACATTTTTTATGCCTCGCCTTTAGGACTTTCATACCACGAGTGGACACCTGAGTCTCCTGTTTACCGGGGCTGAGGAACCTTACAGAATTCCATGAACCCTCAAGCCACACCACGAGCCAACTCTGACCTCCAGCCACGCCACGAGCCATAGCTACCTCCAGCGACATCACCTGTCGCTCTCCAGCCTTCAGTCACGTCAAGATCTCAGCTTCCAGCCACGCCAAGATCTCAAACAACTTTCAGTAATATTAAAACAATTACTTACCATCTTACTCACCTGTGTTTTCCTTCCAGGTTACAGCGCCTGGGTCTGCCTTGCCTAGCGTGGCATGACAGAACGAACTGGCCTAACTCCAGACCCAGCAGACCCGGAAGGTTTTCGCCTCGCAGTCACCCAGCAGGGAATCATGCTCGGTTGTCAAGTTGACGCCTTACCCTAGATGGCTGAGACTCAACCAGATCTGTTTCAGTGTCTGGACAGTATGACACAGACTCTTCTTGAATTAACCGGACAATATTCTCATACCACAGCTGCATCATCTCATGTACCGTCCAGCAACCTAACCACTTCCTTTTTCGGAACCAACACCGCGCCGGAGAATTTCCGTCTCCAACCGGAACCATTTTTTGGAGACGTCGAGGCCTGTGGAGGTCTCCTATTGCAGTGTCAGTTGATCTTCCAGCAAGCACCCAGGTATTATCAGTCCGATTATAGCAGAATCACCCTAATGATTAACTCCCTTCGCAATAAAGCACTACAATGGGCCCAAGCGTTCATTTCTGCCAATCCCATTACTATTCTGCCATACGATCGCTTCATCAATGAATTTCGATTGATTTTTGATCAACCACGCAAACAGGAAGAAGCCACCCGAAGATTGCTAAGGCTCAAGAAACGCAATCGTTTGGTCAGCGATCGCGTAATCGACTTCCGCATACTAGCGGTGGAAGCTGGTTGGTCCGATCAAGCTCTGAAAGGTGTCTTTTATCAATCACTGAACAAAACCATTAAAGATCACCTATGTACTCAACCGGAGGCCACCACTTTTGAAGGACTTGTAACCGCAGCCCTCCGTTCAGATATCCGACTTAGGGAGTGCCAAAACGAACTGCAACAATCCTCCCATAAGCAATCCCACAACACCACTGTCTCCGCTGCTACTCCTATCTCACCTCCTCGTTCCATGACCATCTCTCATCCCAAGCTTACAGAGGAACCTATGCAAAGTGGGCACTCAAAACTTTCCGCCGAAGAATGCCAAAAGCGTCGCAAGGAGGGTTCTTGTTTCTACTGTGGAAAATTGGGACATTTAGTAAACCTATGTCCGTCTCGTTTAAAACTTACGTCACCCCCATTTGAAGACAGGCCGTGGGCGGGTGTTTTTGTGAGTCACTCAGAAAACTTTTTTTTTTCTTACCTGTCAAGATCTGTATAAACTCTGAAGTCCATAACTTGCAAGCTCTAATTGATTTTGGTGCTGAAAAAAGCCTGATTGATTTCCATCTCGTTTCCAAACTCTCTCTGCCCACAGAACGTTTGGATACCCCTATCGAGGCCTTTGGCTTAGGAGGGCAACAGCTCTCTCGCATAACCCATCGCACTAAACCCGTACTCCTAATCTCTTCTGGTAATCATAGAGAGCACATTCAATTTCTTACTACTACGTCCACTCATACTCCCATTGTTTTGGGTTTTTCTTGGCTAAAATTGGATGCATCGTAATATTTTGAATGGGAGTGCTTTTTGTATGGCCAACTGCCTCCAGTCTGCTTTACCCTGTTTTTTACTCCTATCACTAATCCAACCGACAATTTAGATCTATTCAAACTCCCCGCTTGTTACCACGACTTGAGAACCATTTTTTGCAAAGCCGAAGCTAGCATTTTGCGTCCTCACTGTCCTTACGACTGTTCCATAAATCTCCTCCCCGGTGCTCCCCTTCCTAAGGGGAAGCTTTACAATCTGTTTGGCCCTGAAAAATCATCTATGGAGAGTTATATTCAGGAGGCGTTATCCCTGGGTCACATTTCTTATTTGTTGAGAAGAAGGACAAATCATTACGCCCATGCATAGATTATCGTGAATTAAACCATATAATTATAAAGGACAAGTATTCTCTTCCCCTCATCTTTTCTGTCTTCGATTCCATTCAGGAAGCTAAGATTTTCTCAAAACTGGACCTACGCAATGCCTATCATCTCGTATGGATCAAGGAAGGTGACGAGTGGAAGACGGCCTTCAACACAACCCTAGGTCATTATGAATACCTGGCTATGCCCTTCGGCTTAACTAACGCACCCGCAGTGTTCCAAAGTTTGGTTAATGATGTGCTCAGAGATTTCCACAATCGTTTCGCCTTTGTGCACCTGGAAGATATTCTCATTTACTCCCAATATCTCACTCAACACAAGATCACGTCCGTTTGGAAATAGAAAGACTGATAGAAAATCAACTCTTTGTCAAATTAGAAAAATGCGAATTTCACGTCACCAACATATAATTTCTGTGCTACATTATCGAGGCCGGTCGCGTTCGACCGGATCCTTCCAAAATCGAGGCAGTTAGCAACTAGGAACTCCCAGAAACCCGCAAAAAACGACAACAGTTTCTGGGGTTTGCTCATTTCTATCGACGTTTCATCAGAAACTACAGTAGTATTGCAGCGCCTCTAACCCGTCTCACTTCCACTAGCCATCCGTTTCATTGCGGTCCAGAAGCCTAGATGGCTTTTGACAATCTCAAGCAACTCTTTGTTTCAGCCCCATCCTCATCAAACCTGATCTTTCTCGTGAATTCATAGTAGAAGTGGATGCCTCGGATTCTGGTGTGGGAGCTGTCCTCTCGCAAAAGGAATCTACTGGACAGACTACAAAAACTTGGCCGATTTACTTACAGCAAAAAGACTGAACTCACGTCAAGCTCGTTGGTGTTTATTTTTTGACCGCTTCCACTTCACGATCACCGATAGACCTGGCAGTAGGAACATTAAACCAGATGCTCTCTCCCGCAAATATAGCCCTTCTGAACGCACCATCTCCACCATCTTACCCGAAACCTGTATCGTTGGCAGCCTCACTTGGGACATTGAGACCAGGGTCCTTCATGCTCAAGGTGAGGAGTGCAAGAGGAACTCTGTTTGTACCATCTTCCCTTCCAAAAGCATGCTTCCAAAGTGTCTTGTCACGGCGGGGTCCACCGGACAATCAGTCTCATCCGTAGGAGGTTCTACTGGCCGTCCTTGGAGAAGGACGTTCAGGAGTACATCGCTGCTTGTACCACCTGCACCCGCTCTAAATCCTCAAACTCAGCTCCTGCTGGTCTCCTCCAACCTTTACCCACTCTTAGCCATCCCTGGTCTCACCTCGCCATTGATTTCGCCACTGGTCTGCTACCGTCTCACGGTAACTCAGTCATTTTCACCGTCATAGACTGGTTCTCAAAGATGGCTCACTTTATTCCCCTTCCCCAACTACCTACCGCTACTGAAACCACAGACACCCTAGTCAACTATGTGTTCCGTCATAATGGCATCCCTTCAGATATTGTGTCATACCGGGGTTCTCAGTTAATCTCGCAAGTATGGAAGGCCTTTTGCTCCGCCCTTGGTGCCTGAGTCAGCCTCACTTCGGGTTAGCATCCTCAGTCTAATGGCCAAGCAGAGAGGGCCAATCCGGAACTGAAAGCAGCCCTCAGTTGTTTGACAGCACAGAATCACAAGGACTGGTCTCAGCATCTGCTGTGGGTAGAGTATGCACACAGTGCTCATCCTTCCTCAGTTACTGGGGTGTCTCCGTTCGAGGCCGCCCTCGGGTATTCACCACCTCTGTTTCCGTCCCAGGAATTCGATTTGCCGGTGCCCTCGGTCCAACAACACCTCCAGCGTTGCCAACGTGTCTGGCGTCAGACAAGGGCTGCTCTCCTCCGCACCAAGGAGAGTAACTGGCGCATCGCCAATGAAGACAGGGTGGTGGGACCCACTTACCAGCCTGGTCAGAGGGTCTGGCTCTCGGCGCGGAACATCCCCCTCTAAGCCACCTCGCGAAAACTGGCTCCCCGATACATCGGACCTTACGAGATTGACAGGATGGATCATCAATCCTTCCTGTGTCCGCCTGAAACTTCCAGCTGCCCTCAAGGTACACCCTTCATTCCATGTCTCACAAATTAAGCCAGTTCTGGACAGTCCCCTGTGCCCACCGTCTGCTTCCCCTCCTCCCGCCTGTGTCATCGACGGCGCCCCCACCTTCACGGTTAGCCGGGTATTGGATGTCCGACGCCGGGGCCGTGGATTTCAGTTCCTGGTCGACTGGGAAGGTTACGGTCCTGAGTAGCGGTCCTGGATCTCCCGCTCCCTCTTTCTGGACCCCTCCCCGATCGAAGACTTTTACCTGGCCCACCCGGATCGGCGTCCTGGACCGCCCGGAGACGGCCGTTGAGGGGGGGGTACTGTCATGGTGCATCTGTCAGCTCTCCTCCCCCTCCCCTCTCTGCTTGGCTCCTGATTCATCTCAGCTGTATCCACTCACCTCATCACCCACCAGACCTTCATAAGGAGATCCAGAACCAGCATTCATCGCCAGTTTGTTGCCCCAGATGGTGCATAGTCTGGTCTCATGTATTTTCTAGTCCATGTGTTCTAGTTCTCGTCTAACATTTTTTATGCCTCGCCTTTAGGACTTTCATACCACGAGTGGACACCTGAGTCTCCTGTTTACCGGGGCTGAGGAACCTTACAGAATTCCATGAACCCTCAAGCCACACCACGAGCCAACTCTGACCTCCAGCCACGCCACGAGCCATAGCTACCTCCAGCGACATCACCTGTCGCTCTCCAGCCTTCAGTCACGTCAAGATCTCAGCTTCCAGCCACGCCAAGATCTCAAACAACTTTCAGTAATATTAAAACAATTACTTACCATCTTACTCACCTGTGTTTTCCTTCCAGGTTACAGCGCCTGGGTCTGCCTTGCCTAGCGTGGCATGACAGAACGAACTGGCCTAACTCCAGACCCAGCAGACCCGGAAGGTTTTCGCCTCGCAGTCACCCAGCAGGGAATCATGCTCGGTTGTCAAGTTGACGCCTTACCCTAGATGGCTGAGACTCAACCAGATCTGTTTCAGTGTCTGGACAGTATGACACAGACTCTTCTTGAATTAACCGGACAATATTCTCATACCACAGCTGCATCATCTCATGT
Organism: Oryzias sinensis; assembly: GCA_037389245.1. NCBI lineage: Eukaryota > Metazoa > Chordata > Actinopteri > Beloniformes > Adrianichthyidae > Oryzias > Oryzias sinensis. The sequence goes on from CM074490.1 coordinate 38,735,422, forward strand.
ACCGTCCAGCAACCTAACCACTTCCTTTTTCGGAACCAACACCGCGCCGGAGAATTTCCGTCTCCAACCGGAACCATTTTTTGGAGACGTCGAGGCCTGTGGAGGTCTCCTATTGCAGTGTCAGTTGATCTTCCAGCAAGCACCCAGGTATTATCAGTCCGATTATAGCAGAATCACCCTAATGATTAACTCCCTTCGCAATAAAGCACTACAATGGGCCCAAGCGTTCATTTCTGCCAATCCCATTACTATTCTGCCATACGATCGCTTCATCAATGAATTTCGATTGATTTTTGATCAACCACGCAAACAGGAAGAAGCCACCCGAAGATTGCTAAGGCTCAAGAAACGCAATCGTTTGGTCAGCGATCGCGTAATCGACTTCCGCATACTAGCGGTGGAAGCTGGTTGGTCCGATCAAGCTCTGAAAGGTGTCTTTTATCAATCACTGAACAAAACCATTAAAGATCACCTATGTACTCAACCGGAGGCCACCACTTTTGAAGGACTTGTAACCGCAGCCCTCCGTTCAGATATCCGACTTAGGGAGTGCCAAAACGAACTGCAACAATCCTCCCATAAGCAATCCCACAACACCACTGTCTCCGCTGCTACTCCTATCTCACCTCCTCGTTCCATGACCATCTCTCATCCCAAGCTTACAGAGGAACCTATGCAAAGTGGGCACTCAAAACTTTCCGCCGAAGAATGCCAAAAGCGTCGCAAGGAGGGTTCTTGTTTCTACTGTGGAAAATTGGGACATTTAGTAAACCTATGTCCGTCTCGTTTAAAACTTACGTCACCCCCATTTGAAGACAGGCCGTGGGCGGGTGTTTTTGTGAGTCACTCAGAAAACTTTTTTTTTTCTTACCTGTCAAGATCTGTATAAACTCTGAAGTCCATAACTTGCAAGCTCTAATTGATTTTGGTGCTGAAAAAAGCCTGATTGATTTCCATCTCGTTTCCAAACTCTCTCTGCCCACAGAACGTTTGGATACCCCTATCGAGGCCTTTGGCTTAGGAGGGCAACAGCTCTCTCGCATAACCCATCGCACTAAACCCGTACTCCTAATCTCTTCTGGTAATCATAGAGAGCACATTCAATTTCTTACTACTACGTCCACTCATACTCCCATTGTTTTGGGTTTTTCTTGGCTAAAATTGGATGCATCGTAATATTTTGAATGGGAGTGCTTTTTGTATGGCCAACTGCCTCCAGTCTGCTTTACCCTGTTTTTTACTCCTATCACTAATCCAACCGACAATTTAGATCTATTCAAACTCCCCGCTTGTTACCACGACTTGAGAACCATTTTTTGCAAAGCCGAAGCTAGCATTTTGCGTCCTCACTGTCCTTACGACTGTTCCATAAATCTCCTCCCCGGTGCTCCCCTTCCTAAGGGGAAGCTTTACAATCTGTTTGGCCCTGAAAAATCATCTATGGAGAGTTATATTCAGGAGGCGTTATCCCTGGGTCACATTTCTTATTTGTTGAGAAGAAGGACAAATCATTACGCCCATGCATAGATTATCGTGAATTAAACCATATAATTATAAAGGACAAGTATTCTCTTCCCCTCATCTTTTCTGTCTTCGATTCCATTCAGGAAGCTAAGATTTTCTCAAAACTGGACCTACGCAATGCCTATCATCTCGTATGGATCAAGGAAGGTGACGAGTGGAAGACGGCCTTCAACACAACCCTAGGTCATTATGAATACCTGGCTATGCCCTTCGGCTTAACTAACGCACCCGCAGTGTTCCAAAGTTTGGTTAATGATGTGCTCAGAGATTTCCACAATCGTTTCGCCTTTGTGCACCTGGAAGATATTCTCATTTACTCCCAATATCTCACTCAACACAAGATCACGTCCGTTTGGAAATAGAAAGACTGATAGAAAATCAACTCTTTGTCAAATTAGAAAAATGCGAATTTCACGTCACCAACATATAATTTCTGTGCTACATTATCGAGGCCGGTCGCGTTCGACCGGATCCTTCCAAAATCGAGGCAGTTAGCAACTAGGAACTCCCAGAAACCCGCAAAAAACGACAACAGTTTCTGGGGTTTGCTCATTTCTATCGACGTTTCATCAGAAACTACAGTAGTATTGCAGCGCCTCTAACCCGTCTCACTTCCACTAGCCATCCGTTTCATTGCGGTCCAGAAGCCTAGATGGCTTTTGACAATCTCAAGCAACTCTTTGTTTCAGCCCCATCCTCATCAAACCTGATCTTTCTCGTGAATTCATAGTAGAAGTGGATGCCTCGGATTCTGGTGTGGGAGCTGTCCTCTCGCAAAAGGAATCTACTGGACAGACTACAAAAACTTGGCCGATTTACTTACAGCAAAAAGACTGAACTCACGTCAAGCTCGTTGGTGTTTATTTTTTGACCGCTTCCACTTCACGATCACCGATAGACCTGGCAGTAGGAACATTAAACCAGATGCTCTCTCCCGCAAATATAGCCCTTCTGAACGCACCATCTCCACCATCTTACCCGAAACCTGTATCGTTGGCAGCCTCACTTGGGACATTGAGACCAGGGTCCTTCATGCTCAAGGTGAGGAGTGCAAGAGGAACTCTGTTTGTACCATCTTCCCTTCCAAAAGCATGCTTCCAAAGTGTCTTGTCACGGCGGGGTCCACCGGACAATCAGTCTCATCCGTAGGAGGTTCTACTGGCCGTCCTTGGAGAAGGACGTTCAGGAGTACATCGCTGCTTGTACCACCTGCACCCGCTCTAAATCCTCAAACTCAGCTCCTGCTGGTCTCCTCCAACCTTTACCCACTCTTAGCCATCCCTGGTCTCACCTCGCCATTGATTTCGCCACTGGTCTGCTACCGTCTCACGGTAACTCAGTCATTTTCACCGTCATAGACTGGTTCTCAAAGATGGCTCACTTTATTCCCCTTCCCCAACTACCTACCGCTACTGAAACCACAGACACCCTAGTCAACTATGTGTTCCGTCATAATGGCATCCCTTCAGATATTGTGTCATACCGGGGTTCTCAGTTAATCTCGCAAGTATGGAAGGCCTTTTGCTCCGCCCTTGGTGCCTGAGTCAGCCTCACTTCGGGTTAGCATCCTCAGTCTAATGGCCAAGCAGAGAGGGCCAATCCGGAACTGAAAGCAGCCCTCAGTTGTTTGACAGCACAGAATCACAAGGACTGGTCTCAGCATCTGCTGTGGGTAGAGTATGCACACAGTGCTCATCCTTCCTCAGTTACTGGGGTGTCTCCGTTCGAGGCCGCCCTCGGGTATTCACCACCTCTGTTTCCGTCCCAGGAATTCGATTTGCCGGTGCCCTCGGTCCAACAACACCTCCAGCGTTGCCAACGTGTCTGGCGTCAGACAAGGGCTGCTCTCCTCCGCACCAAGGAGAGTAACTGGCGCATCGCCAATGAAGACAGGGTGGTGGGACCCACTTACCAGCCTGGTCAGAGGGTCTGGCTCTCGGCGCGGAACATCCCCCTCTAAGCCACCTCGCGAAAACTGGCTCCCCGATACATCGGACCTTACGAGATTGACAGGATGGATCATCAATCCTTCCTGTGTCCGCCTGAAACTTCCAGCTGCCCTCAAGGTACACCCTTCATTCCATGTCTCACAAATTAAGCCAGTTCTGGACAGTCCCCTGTGCCCACCGTCTGCTTCCCCTCCTCCCGCCTGTGTCATCGACGGCGCCCCCACCTTCACGGTTAGCCGGGTATTGGATGTCCGACGCCGGGGCCGTGGATTTCAGTTCCTGGTCGACTGGGAAGGTTACGGTCCTGAGTAGCGGTCCTGGATCTCCCGCTCCCTCTTTCTGGACCCCTCCCCGATCGAAGACTTTTACCTGGCCCACCCGGATCGGCGTCCTGGACCGCCCGGAGACGGCCGTTGAGGGGGGGGTACTGTCATGGTGCATCTGTCAGCTCTCCTCCCCCTCCCCTCTCTGCTTGGCTCCTGATTCATCTCAGCTGTATCCACTCACCTCATCACCCACCAGACCTTCATAAGGAGATCCAGAACCAGCATTCATCGCCAGTTTGTTGCCCCAGATGGTGCATAGTCTGGTCTCATGTATTTTCTAGTCCATGTGTTCTAGTTCTCGTCTAACGTTTTTATGCCTCGCCTTTAGGACTTTTATACCACGAGTGGACACCTGAGTCTCCTGTTTACCGGGACCGATGAACCTTACAGAATTCCATGAACCCTCAAGCCACGCCACGAGCCAACTCTGACCTCCAGCCACGCCACGAGCCATAGCTACCTCCAGCGACATCACCTGTCGCTCTCCAGCCTTCAGCCACGCCAAGATCTCAAACAACTTTCAGTAATATTAAAACAATTACTTACCATGATCTTACTCACCTGTGTTTTCCTTCCAGGTTCCAGCGCCTGGGTCTGCCTTGCCTAGCGTGCCATGACAGAACGAACTGGCCTAACTCCAGACCCAGCAGACCCGGAAGGTTTTCGCCTCGCAGTCACCCAGCAGGGAATCATGCTCGGATGTCAAGTTGACGCCTTACCCTAGATGGCTGCCGCTCAACCAGATCTATTTCAGTGTCTGGACAGTATGACACAGACTCTTCTTGAATTAACTGGACAATATTCTCATACCACAGCTGCAGCATCTCATGTACCATTCTCTCCAGGTGCTGCAGCGCCGGTCCCGTCGCCTGACGCCGCCGCTATCCCTTCGTTCTCCGCCGCAGGAGTGAAGCGCCGCCGGCTGTTACGTGACGCGGTTACCCGGCGATCGGGCGAGCCCTTCCGGGGTTTGGAGAACATCTCGCCCGATCATCATCCTCTGCCAGATCTTCCTCCTAAGCTTCACCCGGGATCGCTGTCTGTCGGGCATTCTGCTGCCTCGCAAAGCCCGGCTGTCAGGTATGGGGCCCCCGCACCGGATCCGGGATCAGCGCCCCGTCCAGTTCTCATCCTGGGAGACTCTATGATCCGGCAAGTCAGCATCAAGAGGTGCCACACACACACTCCATCTCAGGGGCATCAGTAAAGGACATCCTCAATTTTCTCACCAGTAAACCCCCCTCTGCCTCAACTCTCATAATCCACGCAGGTACCAATGACATTAAATTCCAGCAGTCTGAGACTTTGAAAGTGGACTTCATCCACCTCATTCATCACATCCAGCAGTTAAATTTACAATGCATTATATCTGGACCACTACCTTCACCCCGTTACAGAGACACACAATTCTCCCGAATCCGTCAGCTCCATATCTGGTTAAAAAGTTACTGTCACTCCCTAAATATCCATTACGTTGACAATTTCACCGCATTTTACAATAGACCAAACCTTTTCAAACCAGACGGCTTACATCCAAACCATAAAGGCTCCCATCTTCTTGGGATGAACATAGAGCTCACCCTCCTCTCCTCCACTGCACCTTCCAGCTGACGGTTCGATCAAAGCGCACACATTCCATCCATATCCTTTATTCCAGTACACATCACGAGCAGAGATCACAAACGTTCACATTCAAAGTCAACCATTCCGTCTGTCAGATATCTCCGTCCTGTTCACATAGCACCAAATACAGAAACAAAATTAACTGAAAAATCACTGGGTTCACCTGCCACACTGAACATGGCTGTTTTTAACATCAGATCTCTTTCTAACAAGTCTTTTATAATTAATGATCTGATTGTTGACCGTGATTTGAACTGTTTGTTTTTAACTGAAACCTGGCTTGGTACTTATGCTCCAGCTACTCTCACTAAGGCCTCTCCACCTAATTTTAATTATTTATTCTCTGTAAGGGAAGGGAAGAGAGGTGGTGGAACAGCATCCATTGCTCAACAAGGTTTAAAAACGGAAACCTTTACATCAACTGATTATCCGTCATTTGAGCATCATTCCTTCATGTTCAGCAACCCACCTATTTTAGCAGTGACTGTTTACAGACCACCAAGTCCTCCCTCTGGCTTTTTACAAGATTTTTCTGAGTTTTTATCTGTCATTCTTCTGAGGCACAATAGGATTTTAATAACTGGAGATTTTAATATTTATGTTGACAACACGAATGACCCTTTTGCCTCTGAGTTTTTAAGTCTTTTAAATGGTATGGATTTTACCCAGCATGTGGCACAGCCGACTCACAATAGAGGACACACCCTGGACTTGGTCATCACCTACGGCCTGTCTGCTGGTGTGTCCTCTGTTGTTGACTTGGCTGTGTCAGACCATTATTGTGTGTTTTTTAAGGTGACTGGTTTTATCCAGCAAGAGGCCTCGGTGAGAACTGTGACGGAGCGATATATAACTCCTGAAGTGGCAGAAAATTTTATTGACATTTTAAAACAAACTCCTGCTCAGATTTTACCTTTGTCCTGCGATTCTCTGACTGATGATTTTAACAACAGACTTAAGTTTGCCCTTGATACAGCCGCTCCAATGAAAACAAAAATCTTGAAACAGAATCCAAAGACGCCTTGGAGAAACGGTGCTATTTTAAATCTGAAGAGAATTTGTAGGAGAGCAGAGAGAAAATTTAGAAAAACTAATTCAACAGTCGACTATGATTTTTTAAAGGATCAACTAAAAACGTACAACCACACTGTTAAACAGGCAACGACTGTTAAGGTTGAGACGGGACACAAATGCAGGACAGCGAAAGAGCTTCAAAAGCATACAAGGTTTAATCACAAATTGTACTTGAAATGACTGAAGCAAACTTACAGAACGACCCAGTGACAAGAAACAAACAGACCGGGGTTTAAATACACAAATGGGAATGACAAACAGGTGAGCAGACAGGTGCCGGTGATGACTGGTGAAGTTACCTAGTGAAACAAATGAGCCCTGAAAGGAAGTAACAAAATAAAAGCCCAAAACCGGAAGTGAGAAAACACCCACCAAATCCGCCCTGGCTCTGGCTCCTGACAATACCCTTCCCTCAAGGGGCGCCTCTGGGCGCACCACCAGGCTTGTCAGGGTGCCGCTTGTGGAAGTCCTTAAGCATGCCCTTATCCAAGATCCTTGACGTAGGCTCCCAGGACCTCTCCTCAGGTCCGTAACCCTTCCAATCCACCAGGTATTGAAGGCCCCGACCTCGACGTCTGACGTCCATAATGCGCTTGATCGTCCAAGCGGGCAAACTGTCGATGATGCGGGGTGGTGGTGGTTGGGCGGGCGCGGGCTGGAGAGGACTCGTGATGTAAGGCTTGACCTGGGAAACATGAAACACAGGATGCACTCGCATGGTTCGTGGCAGACGTAAGCGGACTGCCACAGGGTTGATGACCTTCTCCACCACAAATGGCCCGATGAACTTGGGCGCGAGTTTCCTTGACTCCGTCGGCAGCTTGATGTTGGAGGTGGATAGGAGAACCGACTGACCCAGCGTGTAGGTGGGTGCCGGTAGCCGGTGCCGATCAGCCAGTCTCTTGTTTGCTGCAGACGAGCGTAGGAGTGCTGCACGAGCCTCCCTCCAGATGCGTCGACAGCGTCGGTAAAGGTGTTGCACCGAAGGCACGGCCACCTCCCTCTCCTGCTCAGGGAATAATGGTGGTTGGTAGCCCAGGGAACCCTCAAATGGGGACATACCCGAAGCTGATGACGTCAAGGCATTATGGGCATACTCCACCCAGGGCAGGAGGGTGCTCCATGACGACTGGTGACGGGAGCAGACGCACCAGAGGGCCACCTCAAGGTCCTGGTTAGTCCTCTCCGCCTGCCCGTTGGTCTGGGGATGGAAGCCTGAGGAGAGACTGGCCGAGGGACCAAAGGCCGCACAGAAAGCCTTCCAAACCTGTGACACAAACTTTGGCCCACGGTCAGAAACAATGTCCACTGGTATTCCATGTAGTCTGAAAACATGTACGATAATGAGCCTGGCTGTTTCAGAGGCAGACGGCAGTTTCCTCAGAGGCACGAAGTGGGCTGCCTTAGAGAAACGATCCACCACAGTCATAACCACCGTCTTGCCAGCGGACGGAGGCAGTCCCGTGACGAAGTCCAACGCTACATGTGACCAAGGACGACTCGGGACAGGTAAGGGATGTAACAACCCAGGTGGTGGTTGATTGCTGACCTTATTTTGGGCGCAGATCATACAGGCCGAAACAAATTCCTTGGCATCCCTAGCCATACTGGGCCACCAGAAACTGCGACGCAGGAAGGTGATAGTCCTGTGCACTCCGGGATGACAGGTGAACCGTGTAGCATGGGCCCACTGGAGGGCCTGGCTCCTCATGGCCCTTGGGACATAAAGTCTGTTAGGAGGACCCCCTCCAGGGTCTGGCTCGTGGTTCTGGGCATCCTTAATGTCCTTCTCTAACCGCTAGGAGAGAGCACCCAGAACACAAGCGGTGGGTATTATCGTCTGAGGGGTCTGAACCTCAACTAAGGGCTCCGACTGTCGGGAAAGGGCATCAGGTTTCAGGTTCTTGGAGCCAGGGTGATAGGACACCACAAAATCAAAATGAGCAAAGAAAAGTGACCACCGTGCCTGTCTTGGGTTCAGCCGTTTTGCGGTCCGGATATAAGACAAGTTTTTATGATCCGTCCAGACCACAAAAGGCTGACCCGCCCCCTCTAACCAATGCCTCCACTCCTCCAGCGCCAGTTTAATGGCCAAAAGTTCTTTATCCCCGACGTCATACCCCATCTCCGCAGGAGTAAGCCTGCGGGGAAAAAAAGCACAGGGGTGCAGTTTGTTGTCCTCTTTATGTAGCTGGGACAATACCGCACCAACCCCCACGTCTGAGGCGTCGACCTCCACAATAAATTGGATGGAGGGATCCGGCTGAACGAGCACCGGCGCCGTAGTGAACAGGTGTTTAAGTTTACAAAAAGTGGCCTCAGCGGCTTCAGTCCAGCGAAACGGGGATGAGGTACAGGTCAAGCCTGTAAGTGGAGCCGCAACCGAACTATAATGAGGGATGAAGCGACGTAAGTAATTGGCGAACCCCAGGAACCTCTGTAACTGCTTACGCGACTCTGGAGTAGGCCAATTGACCACAGCACTGATCTTGGCGGGTTCCGGACGGACACCCTGTACGAGGTACCCGTCTCACGGCGACCTCGCCGACGGTCCTGCAGCCGATTGTCAATACGAATGGCCAAAGCAATGAGTGGCTCCAGAGAAGAGGGCAACTCCAAAGGAGCCAAATGGTCCTTTAACTCCTCCGATAATCCCTCCAAAAACGCGTCTGTGAGCGCTGCGGGGTTCCACCCGCTCTCAGCAGCGAGAGTCCGGAACTCGATGGCATACTCTGCCACCCGGCGGTCCCCCTGAGTCAGCCGTATCAGCGCCCGCGCCGCCTCCCTGCCGGGTTTCGTATGTTGAAAAACCAAGGAAAATGCCTCTAGAAAGGCAGGGAGTGATGAGCAGGTCTCTCCCCCACGTTGCCACTCCGCAGTGGTCCACGCTCCGGCTCTGTCGGAGAGGTGAGAGATGATGAACGCCACTTTGGAGCGGTCCGTGGGAAAGTTAGCAGCCTATAACTCGAAGTGAAGTTCACACTGGGTGACGAACGCTCGACAGTCCCCGGAGTCGCCAGAAAACCTCTCAGGACGTGCCAGTCGAATCCCCGAACTGGAAGATGTCTGGACCGGAACCACCGGGGTGGGCACAGGAGGGGATGGATGAGATGGAAGCGGCTGCTGGATCTGTCTAGCCAAGGCATCAAGGCGGTTGCCGATTAAGCTCAGCTGCTGCTCCTGGCGCCCCGACATTTCCAACATCCCTCGTCGAAGGCAGTTCAGCTGCTCCTCCTGCTGACTGATGATCCAATCCCGGTCACTGGTCTGGGCTTGTGCACTCTCCGCGTCTGCCGTGTCCATGGTGACTGGGTCGTAATGTCAAGGTTGAGACGGGACACAAATGCAGGACAGCGAAAGAGCTTCAAAAGCAAACAAGGTTTAATCACAAATTGTACTTGAAATGACTGAAGCAAACTTACAGAACGACCCAGTGACAAGAAACAAACAGACCAGGGTTTAAATACACAAATGGGAATGACAAACAGGTGAGCAGACAGGTGCCGGTGATGACTGGTGAAGTTACCTAGTGAAACAAATGAGCCCTGAAAGGAAGTAACAAAATAAAAGCCCAAAACCGGAAGTGAGAAAACACCCACCAAACCCGCCCTTGCTCCGGCTCCTGACAGACACTTTATTTTTCTAATCTCATCACAAATAATAAACACAACCCCCGGTTTCTTTTTAAGACTATTGATTTTTTATTAAACAAAGATTTTAATAAATCTATCATGCCTCACTCACAAACTGCATGTGAGGACTTTGCTGACCACTTCAGGAGTAAAGTCATGCTATTAGATCCAACCTTCAACTGGTACATAACACTAATCCTAGCAGGTCAGTGGCATTGTCTTTACCTGAGGAAACACTGGAGAGTTTTGTCCTGGTTGATGCAGAGATGCTTGGTCGAGTTTTTTCCCAAGCAAACGCTACAACCTGCCTTTTAGACCCCATTCCCACTTCTCTTTTTAAAACATTTTATAAATTCTTTGAGTCCGAGATTTTTAACATAGCTAACTGCTCTCTTCAGACGGGGGTCTTCCCCTCTGCCTGTAAGACGGTGGTGGTGAGGCCCATTCTGAAGAAGAGTAACTTGGACCCAAAGATCATGGACAATTACAGACCTGTATCCAACCTACCATTTTTAGGAAAAATTATTGAAAAACTTGTTTTTATTCAATTACATGATTTTTTTTAAATGAACATAATGTTCTTGAAAAGTGTCAGTCTGGTTTTAGGACAAATCACAGTACTGAGACGGCCCTTTTAAAAATGTTAAATGATCTCAGAAATACTTATGGCTCGCAGAAACTTTCTGTTCTGGTGCTGCTAGATCTTAGTGCTGCCTTTGATACGGTAGATCACCAGATTTTACTTGACAGACTTAGTAGTCGGGTCGGCCTCTCAGGAACCGCTCTTAACTGGTTTCACTCCTATCTCAAAGATCGCCATTTTTTAGTAAGTATGGATACTCGGTCCTCAGGGGTCCATGAAATAAGTTGCGGGGTTCCCCAGGGTTCAATCTTGGGTCCCATACTTTTTCATTTATATATGTTGTCTCTTGGGGATGTCATCAGGAGACACGGCGTTGACTTTCACAGCTACGCTGATGATACACAGCTTTACATCGCCGTGTCTCCTGATGACCTTGAACCTGTCAACACTCTTTTAAACTGCATTTTAGATATAAAGCTGTGGATGGCAGAAAACTTCTTACAGCTCAACCAGAGAGATGATTTTACCCAAACTTAGGAATTTTAAATCTTCTCAATGTGTGAGAAACCTGGGCGTTCTTTTTGACTCTGAGCTGAATTTTATTCCTCACATCAGAAATGTTGTGAAAACAGGGTTTTACCATCTTAAGAACATTGCCAGAGTCCGCCCGTTCCTCTCTCTTGCCAGCACAGAGGTGCTACTGCATGCTTTTATTTTTAGTCGTTTAGATTACTGTAATGCCCTGCTCTCTGGTTTACCGAAAAAGTCTATCTCAAATCTGCAACTATTACAGAACTCTGCTGCACGAGTTCTGACGAGGACCAGAGGGCGGGAACACATTACACCGGTTTTAAAATCGCTGCATTGGCTCCCTGTACGTTTCAGGATCGATTTTTAAAGTTCTTTTAATGGTTTATAAATGTTTTTATGGTCTTGGGCCTTCTTATTTAAATGATATTATTTTAAAATACGAACCCTCGCGGACCCTGAAGTCCTCTGGCACTGGCCTCTTGGTTGTCCCTAAGGTGAGGACACACGGTGAGGCTTCGTTCTGCCATTACGGCCCTCACCTGTGGAACGGCCTGCCAGAGAGCCTCAGGGCCGCAGAGACCGTAGAGGTTTTTAAGAAGAGGCTCAAGACCCACCTTTTTAGTCTGGCTTTTACATGACTTTGATCATTTCCTATGTCTTTTTATTTATTTTTTTATCTATCTATCTATTTATTAATTAATTTATTTATTTACGTATTCATTCATTTATTTATTTGTAAGGACTATTATTATCTCTGTTTTTAATATGCTATTCTTTTTATTGTTATTTTACCAATGATACGTAGGTTATGTTTTAATCAGTTTACGTATTTTATTTTTTAATTACTAAAATATTTAAATCTTATTTTATTTTTTATCTTTTTTCTATTTTTAGTGTGGTTATTTTATGTTAATTTTTAATCTGATGTTTTTAACTCCAGTGTTTCCTCTTGGGGATCCATTTTTCTGGGGCACCCCTGGCTTGACCTGTAGGGGGTGCTATTGCTGCGGCGCCCGTTCTGGTTGGGCGGGCTGGGGTCCCGCTCTGTGGTCTAATAGCCATGGAGTGGGCCCTAGGCTACTCTGAGCTGGGCGGGCACTGTGGTGGTGGCCCCTGTGGTCGGGCTGGGCCTTGGAATAAATGGATCCCCATCATATTGTTTCCTCACAGCAGTACCAAGCCAGACCTTCTTTTAGCTGCAGTTCTTTGTTTCTGTTCAGGGTTCTACTGGGGGAACTGGGTGGGTGGGGTGTGGGTGTGGGTGGCGTGGGGGGTGGTGAGGGAGGGGTCCCATCTTTGTGTGATTGTCCTTTGTTTGCTGTTTTTAACAATTTTCAGTTTTTTTTGACTGTTTTATCTGCTTTTATGTGAAGCGCTTTGTGTTTTTAACTGAAATGAAAGGCGCTATATAAATAAATAAAGTTTGAGTTTGACTTAGGAGTGCCAAAACAAACGGCAACAATCCTCCCATAAGCATTCCCACAACACCACTGTCTCCGCTGCTACTCCTATCTCACCTCCTCGTTCCATGACCATCTCTCATCCCAAGCCTACAGAGGAACCTATGCAAATTGGGCACTTAAAACTTTTCGCCGAAGAATGCCAAAAGCTTTGCAAGGAGGGTTCTTGTTTCTACTGTGGAAAATTGGGTCATTTAGTAAACCTATGTCCGTCTCGTTTAAAACTTCCGTCCCCTCCATTTGAAGACAGGCCGTGGGCTGGTGTTTCTGTGAGTCACACAGAATTTTTTTTTCTTACCTGTCAAGATCTGTATAAACTCTGAAGTCCATAACTTGCAAGCTCTAATTGATTCTGGTGCTGAAAAAAGCCTGATTGATTTCCATCTCGTTTCCAAACTCTCTCTGCCCACAGAACTTTTGGATACCCCTATCGAGGCCTTTGGCTTAGGAGGGCAACAGCTCTCTCGCATAACCCATCCCACTAAACCCGTACTCCTAATCTCTTCTGGTAATCATAGAGAACACATTCAATTTCTTATTACTAAGTCCACTCATACTCCCATCGTTTTGGGTTTTTCTTGGCTAAAATTGGACGCATCGTAATATTTTGAATGGGAGTGCTTTTTGTATGGCCAACTGCCTCCAGTCTGCTAAACCCTCTGTTTTTTACTCCTATCACTAATCCAACCGACAATTTAGATCTATTCAAACTCCCGGCTTGTTACCACGACTTGAGAACCATTTTTTGCAAAGCCGAAGCTAGCATTTTGCATCCTCACTGTCCTTATGGCTGTTCCATAAAACTCCTCCCTGGTGCGCCCCTTCCTAAGGGGAAGCTTTACAATCTGTTTGGCCCTGAAAAATCATCTATGGAGAGTTATATTCAGGAGGCGTTATCCCTGGGTCACATTTCTTATTTGTTGAGAATAAGGACAAATCATTATGCCCATGCATAGATTATCGTGAATTAAACCATAATTATAAAGGACAAGTATTCTCTTCCCCTCATCTTTTCTGTCTTCGATTCCATTCAGGAAGCTAAGATTTTCTCAAAACTGGACCTACGCAATGCCTATCATCTCGTATGGATCAAGGAAGGTGACGAGTGGAAGATGGCCTTCAACACAACCCTAGGTCATTATGAATACCTGGCTATGCCCTTCGGCTTAACTAACGCACCCGCAGTGTTCCAAAGTTTGGTTAATGATGTGCTCAGAGTTTTCCACAATCGTTTCGCCTTTGTGCACCTGGAAGATATTCTCATTTATTCCCAAAATCTCACTCAACACAAGATCACGTCCGTTTGGTATTAGAAAGACTGATAGAAAATCAACTCTTTGTCAAATTAGAAAAATGCGAATTTCACGTCACCAACATATAATTTCTGTGCTACATTATCGAGGACGGTCGCGTTCGACCGGATTCTTCCAAAATCAAGGCAGTTAGCAACTAGGAACCCCCAGAAACCCGCAAAAAACGACAACAGTTTCTGGGGTTTGCTAATTTCTATCGATGTTTCATCAGAAACTACAGTAGTATTGCAGCGCCTCTAACCCGTCTCACTTCCACTAGCCATCCGTTTCATTGCGGTCCAGAAGCCCAGATGGCTTTTGACAATCTCAAGCAACTCTTTGTTTCAGCCCCCATCCTCATCAAACCTGATCTTTCTCGTGAATTCATAGTAGAAGTGGATGCCTCGGATTCTGGTGTGGGAGCAGTCCTCTCGCAAAAGGAATCTACTGGACAGACTACAAAAACTTGGCCGATTTACTTACAGCAAAAAGACTGAACTCACGTCAAGCTCGTTGGTGTTTATTTTTTGACCGCTTCCACTTCACGATCACCGATAGACCTGGCAGTAGGAACATTAAACCCGACCCTCTCTCCCGCAAATATAGCCCTTCTGAACGCACCATCTCCACCATCTTACCCGAAACCTGTATCGTTGGCAGCCTCACTTGGGACATTGAGACCAGGCTCCTTCATGCTCAAGGTGAGGAGTAGTAGTAGTCTTTTTTATTTTGGACTAGTGAAACAAATGTAAAATAACAGAATAAGACAAGAACGAGACAAAACTTACAAAAACAAGAAAAAGACAAGTAAATTATACAAAACAAAATTATATAAACACCAGTCCAAAAGGGAGTGAGAAGAAGAAAAATCTTATAAACTCTCACCCCCCTTTACCTTAAGCCCTTACTTTCCCACCATCAGAGTCCAGTGCCCTACCCAAGTGTATATGTACATATATACATGTAATTTTCATTTCCAAACAACATACAAATGAATAACAAAACGTATTGTCAAAGTATGCAGATTTATAAATGTTGACATTCTGTATTTTTTTGTATTTGCACATATTTATCCATGATCATCTTCCTGTATCTATATTTAAATTCTTTTATGTTTGGACATTGTTTCAAGCATTTACTGGTTCTGTTCCACAACTTCACTCCACAAATTGAAACACAGAATCTCTTTTTATTTGTACGTGCTTTATGTATGACAAATTTATCTTTTTCCCTAAAATTGTATTTTTCCTCTTTTGTAATAAATAACCTTTGGATATTTGTGGGTAATAAGTTGTTTTTGGACTTGAATATTATTTGAGCGGTACAATACTCTACTAGATCGTAAAATTTGAGTAATTTTGATTCTATGAATAATTTATTTGTGTGCTCAAGGTAACTGACTTTGTGTATGATTCGTATTGCTCTCTTCTGAAGTATTGAAAGTGAATGTAACGTTGTTTTATAGTTGTTCCCCCAAACCTCTACACAATAAGAAAAATATGATAAAACTAATGTACAGTATAACATGTGGAGGGATTTGTGGTCCAGAACCAGTTTAGCTTTATTTAAGACAGAAATACTTCTGGATAGTTTGGCTTGTATGTAGCTAATATGTGCTTTCCAGGTAAGTTTGTCATCAATTATAACCCCAAGAAATTTATTTTCATAAATTCTTTCAAGTTTCACCCCATTTATGTGCATGTCAATGTTAATATTTTTACCCTTATGGTGACCAAATAACATCATTTTTGTTTTACTTAAATTTAGTGAAAGCTTTGTTTACATCAAACCACAGCTTCAGTTTTTCCATCTCCTTAACAATTTCAATGAGTTGCTGCAAATCATCCCCATCACAAAACACATTAGTATCATCAGCAAATAGAACTAGCCGTAATTTGTTAGAAACCTGAAATAAATCATTTATATATAAAATAAACAATATTGGTCCCAGAACCGACCCCTGAGGGACACCACAAACAATGTCCAAACATTGGGAACAAGCACCATCAACCTTTACAAACTGCTTTCTGTTGCTCAAATAGCTTCTGATCCAGTCTAGCGCTAACCCCCTAATGCCATACCGTTCCAATTTATGAATTAATATACAGTGGTTAATTGTGTCGAAAGCTTTTTTTTAAGTCAATAAATACCCCGATTACATGTTTTTTATTATCAATAGCATTTGTTATATTTTTTATTACGTTCATCAGGGCCATTGATGTTGATCGATTTGACCTGAACCCATACTGTCCTTCGTCCAGTATCTTGTGCTTTTCGATGAAAGAGTTTAATCGGGTTATGAACATTTTTTCCAAAATCCTTGATAACTGCGGTAACATAGAAACTGGCCTATAGTTTGTGAAGTGATGCTTGTTCCCGGTTTTGTACAATGGTATAATTTTTGCAATTTTCATTTGATTAGGAAATTAACCTGTTTGGAATGATAAATTAAAGATATATTCTAATGGTTTCAGAATTCCACTGATTACTGTTTTCACCAAGGCCATATCAACGCCATTAACATCAGTAGAGAGTTTACCCTTCATTCCTCTCACGGTCTTTAATATTTCATTTTCAGTTACTGGGTTAAGAAACATGCTACTGGGATTTCTGTCAATTAACATTTGCACATCCTTTCCAAATGTTCCTGGATCCGGGATTTGCTTTTCTAATTCAGGTCCCACGTTTACAAAAAAATCATTAAATCTTTTAGCAATCTCTTCCCTTTGATCTATTTCTTCACTCTTACTAATAAAGTACTTTGGATTTAATGATAGTGAACACCTGAGTCTCCTGTTTACCGGAGCCGATGAACCTTACAGAATTCCATGAACCCTCAAGCAACGCCACGAGCCAACTCTGACCTCCAGCCACGCCACGAGCCATAGCTACCTCCAGCAACATCACCTGTCGGTCTCCAGCCTTCAGTCACGTCAAGATCTCAGCTTCCAGCCACGCCAAGATCTCAAGCAACTTTCAGTAATATTAAAACAATTACTTACCATTTTACTCACCTGTGTTTTCCTTCCGGGTTCCAGCGCCTGGGTCTGCCTTGCCTAGCGTGCCATGACAACCCCTACATGACCAAACCCATGAGCTTCCTCCAGGGCAAACTGGGTTAAAATGGGACGGCCATCCAATCCTCGCCACAACCCCTGTTTATCCTGTGGTACTCCTCTCGCTTTTCAAACTGACTTTTCTACTGGTGACGCCCGTTTTGTTATCTTACCACCTCATACTCGTAATGGCTGTCCCTTGACTATGTGTGCTGTTTTCTGGAGTAACATGGATACTTCAGCTGCATGTTTGATGTATTCATGATGTGTCTTTTCCATATTGTGTAACATAATGCTTAGGTACATAAGTATTACTCTTCCTCCCCCTTTTCTCTGGAACAGAATACCATTTGCAACATCTTCTTTTCCAGAGACATCAAGAGAAAATGGGCTATTATAATCCTGGCCATCTCAGAGGCTAAAGCCAGGGCCTGTTTTAGTTTGATGAAAGCAGTTTCTGCCTCTGCAGTCCAGTCCAGGTCTGCTTTAGGGTTCCTCATACCTTGTTGTTTGACCATGTCGCGGAGTGATTGGGTCAATCCTGTGTGATTGGGAATGTAATGTCTGCTGTAGCCAGTCAGACCCAAAAATGACAACATGTCTTACTTTTATGGGCTAAGGATGAGACAACATAGCTGTTTTATGTGCCGGGGACATGCCAGTACCTGACTGGGAAATAACTTCTCCTGAGAAATCAACTTTTCTGCGGCACACCTGCAATTTTTGTTTGCTATCTTTAAACCCTGCAGCTATTAGACGACTAAGAATGACGCCTGTGGCGTCTAAACATGTATCAAATGTTCCAGCTGCAAGCAGCAGAAGGTCATCCACATACTAGATGAGAGCATTGTTGGCTGGCACAAGCCCCTTTTTTTACTGTAATACCTGATTGAAAATCCCTGGAGAGAGGGCTAATCCTTGTGGTAAACACGTGTATCACATCTCCTGGCTATCAAATGTGAATGAGAAGATGTCTCTACACTCAGGGTGTAGGGACAGACAGACAAGAGGCATTAGCGAGGTTAATGCATGTAAACCAAGAGTGCGAGTTGTCCTGATTGGTCAGGGCTACATATGGATTAGGGACAGGAACGGTTGGAGTGCTCAAAATGGTATTTGTAGTGCACTAATCATGTGCCATTCTGTATTTACCTGTAGCTTTTTTTCTCGACAGGTAAAATGAGGGTGTTCCAGTATGCCTGATTGTCAGAGGCCGTCTATGGCATCTCGAATACCCTCCTCAGCTTGGGCTTTAAGCAGGTACTGAGGAATCCACAGAGGAACCTCTGTGTTAGCCTTAAAGGTCATCGGTGGTCAATTAACCATCCCATCATCTGTGGGGCCCTGAGCCCACAAATGAGGTGGCATTTTATCAATTAAGGCCTTGCCACAGGATGGTCCGTGCGTTCACGGCCATGATGGCGAGTTACCTGAGCGTGTTCTAGAGTGGTTAAAAGTTAATCAAAAGTATACTCAAAGCCTGATCATCTCCAGATTACACAGAAAATATTTAGTCAAAAATGTCTGTGCTGGGATGGATTTTTTTTAAGGACTTGTTGTGCTAAAAACTAGAGATCAGCTATGACCCTGACCTTGTGACCATCTCCTCTTTGAAAGACCATCTGGTGAAGTCCCTTTAGAGACGTGCTTCTGTGTAACAGATCTGTAGTAACGCATTCAAATGAGTTTCAATTTCTCAAAGAAAAACAAAAAACAAGCTATGAATGGAAGCAAGCTTGAGCTTGATATTTTCCAAAAATCCAAAAAAAATGTGATTAAGCAGCAAAAACTGTTCACAAACAGTCATTGTGTGTTCATTTTGGGACATTAATCCACATATTTTGAATCAATCATATTCTTTTAATGAAGACCTAATGAGAGTTTGAGTTAATGAGCTGTCAATTTGTTAATGGGTGTTCAAACGGGCGAATCTGTGAGGTATTAGTGAAAAACAGATTTCAGTGAGTTCTATTTTTGTGTCCTGCATTGAGGTGAGCCTCCACACTGTAGCCTGCTTTTCCTTTAGCTCAGGTGTTTAGTTCTTAGCTTTTTTGTCAACAGTTTGCAATAAATACACTGCAAAAACTGAATATTAAGAATGTAAAGAGACCTTTGTTCCAAGAAAAATGTCTTCTCAAGAGATTTTTTTCATGAGAAAAATTATACTAGTTTGAGAAAACATGTCTTAGTGACTCCACTTTTTTTCTTAAAAGAAGAATTTTTGGTAAGACCTTTTTTCTAATCACACTGGTAGATGTTTGCCATATTTCTGAGAGGCCTATTTTTGAAGTGATCTAAACAGTCGTCTAAGTTTACACAGAATGCAATAAAGATGAAAAGTAGGTTCGTCCGCGGCAGTATCTCTTAAAAGGACGGAAGAGATGCAATGGGAAATTTTGATAGTCTCAGAAAATGTGTCTGTGTAAATAGAGCTGTGTGTGAGTTTGTTTATGGCAGTGTGTCTGTCAGAACCAGGCATGACCCATTTTTCTCACACCTGCACCAACTGGTCCTCGTGCTGAGCTGCACTTCGGGAGGCTGCTGGTTTAATTATGCGTGGCTTAACAATGTTTTAGCTGGCATGACATCTGTCGTGTCCAATTCCGCAGCTTTGACCAATTTAAAGGTACAAATGCCCATTTTGTTTGGTTTTGTCTTTTCATCAAGTTCTGAATTTGATTAGTTCACTGCATTTCAGTCTGAAGTCAATCAATTATCAAAATCCTGTGATCTTGGAGGTGTATTTCTTCAAGTGAAATCACTAACGTTCCCAATGACCATAATGGATTGGCTAAATGACACCACACACCCAAGTGCAGGGGGAAGCTTTTTATAGTAGCTGAGTGACCCAGACACCACAAACAGCGCAAAGGAGGCAGGCAGAGGGAAGAAAGGGGATGGGGAGGGTGGAATATAAATGAGACGGGAGGAAGGGAAAAGTACTGGGCCGCTGTGGTGGTGCAGTTGCAGATTCCATGAACACGTGAGCGATGGGGAACAGCAAGGAAGACAGAGGCTGCAATCCAGCAGAGACGGCTGAAGGTGAACAGCAGAGGAGGAGGAAAAGGTTGGGAAAAAGCCCCAGTGTCAAACTTTTGTTACCAAACATTTAGAAATAAAAAAGGAAATTGAAGGAAATAGATTTATGGAATGTCTTAGAAAAAGGAAGGATGGTAAAAAAAACAAAAAAGGTGTGAAAAGTAAAGATGATTAAGTCCAAAACTGGCAAACAAATACCAAATAATTCAGAAGAAGAGACAGTCAGTGAAGCTTGGGCACAGATTAGAGTTCAGGTTTATTGTTGGAAAGAGGTTCAGAAAGGAATCTGAAGACCTTGAAGCTGAGAAGCTCCCAAAGAGAAGGAGGAGTGGTGACGACTGCAGTCGGAACTGGTTTTGACCGTGAAATGGTTCATTCAAACTTTATCACAGACAGATGCTGAAAATACACACAGGTTTAGGTTTAACAATTGTACGATCTTGTAGGGTCCAGATGACCCCCCCTTACTTTGACGTGTTCTCCCTACCATGACAAAGGTGGATAAAGGTGGAAAGATTTCATGTAATCCATGGACACCAGTGAAGATCACAAATCATTGAAGAAAAAAGGTTCAGTGCACTGTCTAGTGGGTCTAGATGACCCAACTCCCAATGTTAACGTTGGGAGTTGGGTCATCTGGACCCCACAAGATAGCACAAGGGTTAAGCACGTTCCTGGGAGTTTTAAAGTATGCTTCTTTGGCATAACAGGAAATCAGCGTCTGGCTCAGTCAAACCTCTTTGGCAGGTTGCTGGTAACACTTGAGCCTGTCTAATTTACCACTAAAGGTATAAGCTCCTTGTAGTCTGACCAGAACACATATGACTTCTTTTGGTTCAACATTTCATCGTCAGTTCAGTAGATTTAAATGATCCAGTTCACAAGGGAGGTCGTCTTAAGACAGAATCCAACTTCAAACCAGCTTTCTTTGAGCATGTAATCGTGCTGAGCTGCACTTCGTGAGGCTGTTATTTTAATTATGCGTGGCTCAACAATGCTTCAGCAGATAAAAGCTGGCGTGACGTCTGTCGTGTCCGACTCAGCAGCTATAACCGTTTTAAAGGCACAGAAGTCCATTTTGTTTTGTTTTCCTCTTTTCATCAAGTTCTGAATTTGATTAATTCACTGCATTACAGTCTTAGGTCAAATATTTACTAACCAAATTATATGAAAAAGCTAAAACTGCCTTAAGGAGCGGTTTTGCCTCACAGCAAAAGGGCCCCTGGTTCAAGTCCCAGCTGGGGAACCTCAACACCTTTCCTTTATTTTTGTTGTAATTATACTTTACTATCTTTTCAAGAAAAGAGAAAAGAACACAACACGAGCCAGCACAGCACAGCAGATATCTAACTACCGGTAGTTAAAGGTGCACACAAAATATAGGTTACAATAACATGTTGGGATATTTTCTTAAAGCAATTACTAAACACTTTGAAATACAAAATGTATATGTCAGCTATTTCTTGAGGAAGGTGATCCAGATAAGGCTGCCACGTCTTGTCAGAGTTACCCTTTAACGGGGCACTGAGGCGTTCCGTTGGAAAGAGGTTGCACTTGCATCCATTGTTGTGGTATACATCTCCTAGCCAGGTGTAAAAGTTTTTGGAGCAACCTCATCTGTCCAGGTAACACAGGCAACCTCCCTGACTGGCCTAAAAGAAACAAAATGGGGTCCAGGGCAAAGGATCTATGAAAAATTGAGTAGAGCTCCGTAGCAACATTTTGCCAAAATCTGGAGATGAACTGACACTGCAGAACACTGCGATAGTTAGTTCCTACAGTATTTTTGTGAGTGCTGTGGTTGAATCCCATGTAAAATCTGTTGAGTATATAGAGTCCTGTGTAAAATTCAATATTGGTTTTCCCTGAGTTTGTTACATGTAAAAGGTTTTTTTATTTTTTTTTTGCAGACACAAAGGCATTTGACCAAGTTTCAACATCAAGTTCAATCCCCAAATCTGCCTCCCAACGATACCTAGATTTCTCACTTGTGAGAGGGTTTGATGTCATTATTGTGCACAACAGAGAGAAAGGATTTTTTTCTTGGAGGTGGCATTTTCTTTAAATTTGAGAAGAGAAATTTCTACTGGGTATAACAGGTGGTTGGTCACCTGGGAAAGAGAGGGAGGTCCGAACAAAGGGTCACACCTAGAGGAAACCTAAAAAAATCTTGTTGTGATATTCTGTATCTATCTTGAATTTGTCCAAAAGACAGAAAACAGAACACCTTTCTGTGTGGAGTTTGCATGTTGCTTGTGGGAGTTTTCTCCAAGGACTCCGGCTTCCTTCCACCGTCCAAAAATATGCTTCATAGCCCAGCCAGCAAGACCAAGTGGGCCTATATAGTATAAAAGTCGGCAGAAAATGTGGGCCCCAGATTTGTTTGTCCACAGTTTCCATGGTGGCCCCACCTGTGTTTGCCCACAGTGGCTTTAGTGGACACCTCAGTTGTCCACCGGGCAGCTGGCTAGCGTAGCGGGAGGTGAAGCGACCGATGAGGCTGGTGGGACACCAGAAACAGGAAAGATGGCGGCCATCACTGCAACACCTGCAGTGGACTTTGAACCCTACACTCCGATCAAGATCGCAGATGGAAACCCCACCTCGTTTGATCCCGCGGGGACGTGGATTGCGTTCGGAGGGCAGCGGGTGTCAGGGCCTCTACTCTTTGCGTCTCTTAGGAGCTGTCTGCTTTCAGCGGAAGATGAACCTCCAGCCGGCCTTCTCTCTTGGTCCAAGAAGCACCGACAGGGCGAGGATTTTTACCAGTGAGTGGAGAAGCAGCTACCAGGACTTTGTCAGATGTTGGAACTGACAGGACATGGAAGCGGTTGGAGAGGATGAGGCCTTTATGGTCACAGGCTTCCTTCCTTCCTTCTTGCCATTGGCCCCAGAGAGCTTGAACCACAGCTCTGAACAGCAGTGGAGGGTGTCCTGGTGCCAAGTGCATTGATGGACCCCTTGTGTTTACACATGATGCTTGTTATGGACAGAAAGAGCACATAAGTCCAACAACACAACAGTGACTGTGTTTCAGAGCCTAGACTGTGTGGCGAGTTGAGCCCACATTCAGTCATAGGGGAGGAGTCCAGCCTTCCTGGACTATTTCTCTGAGATGCTAAGGAGTGGGTGATGTATACATATATAAACTGAACTCGTCTCTGTTTGGGATTCATATGTTCAATTTGTTTGTGCACTCACACAACCCTCTGCATTTATCCAGACTTGGGACCGGCACAAGGGAAAACTGGATTGTGTTTCCTTGTGGTTGCATTACATCCATTCACTCATTCATATCATTTCATTACATCTGTTACATCTAACACATGTAATGTTGCTTTCCCATGCATGCATTTCATCCATGTATCCATTTGTTCAAACATTTATACTCACACCTAAATGTCTATTTTTAGTCACCAATAATACAGAAATGTATTAAGCAGAAACATTGATAAACTATGACATTTTTTTAGGGGAAACCTGAGCACCAGGAGAAAACAAAAGCAGACATCACACATAAAAAAGGCTTTAAATTCTTTATCTCATCACAATAAACTACAATATTGATAAATGTTGAAGACGTGTTTTAAGGGCGAGCTGAGCACCATGAGAAAACCCAAGCAGATTAAACATGAATTAAAAAAAATTTAAAAAAAATAACTTTTGTTGTGGTGTGTGTTTGTAAAAGATACACACCACAACAAAAATGCTAAAACTCACACACACAATGTGGTGTGTTCCTAATCTTTTTTCTGGACCTTTTGAACAAACTAAGAAAACCTCTGTGTGATTTTTGTCTTGTTTTTTCTTTGACCTTGTTCACCTCCTCCTGGAGTTGTTCCAGCTTTGACATGAAGACTTCTGGGCTGTGGTGGCAGCATTTTCTGCAACAGCAGCTCCACAAGCCTGCAGGTCTGTGGATGCAGACTCTGCACAGGACTTTTACTGAAAAGCCTGAGTCAGGGGCAATCTAGAACTTTACAGGAAATCAACAGCTCTATCACACTGCCACAGTTATATTACATGGAATAAAAATATCTAACAGTTTTGTTTCTTTTGGCTTCTGCAATTATTGAACAATAAGGTGGTGACAAAACGTTATGTAAAATGATCTACAAATATGTGAAACAAAATTTTAGAATAAAAAATGATCAGAAAGATTTTGAGAAGTATGGAAGAAAGTCATTTTTAAAAATTATGGACATTATTTGTGATCTGGATTAAGTGTTTTAGACTCTCCTTTCATGGTTTTCCTTTTTTGTTTTAATCTTTTTGTAACTGGTGGTAGAAGGTTTTCCTTTGGATAACCGGGACCTTCATCTGCCACTAAAAGGCAAAAATAAAAACATGGAAGTCTTAACTCTGACTGTGCTGAGAAAAGTGGGCAGAAGGTATAATTGCTTTCCTTTTTTGTTGTAATATTTACATCGAACATCACATCACCAATTTAGGGTTATTTGTGCTTAACATAGAATGTTTGACAAAATCACCACTAATTATTACAAGTGACTACTGCGCAAGAGGCCACTGAGCTGTGTCTGATTAGAAAAATATTTTTTCCTTAACCCTTGTGCTATCTTGTGGGGTCATCTAGACCCACTAGACAGTGCTCTGAACTTTTTTTCTTCAATGATTTGTGATCTTCACTGGTGTCCATGGATTACATGAAATCTTTCCACCTTTATCCACCTTTGTCATGATAGGGAGAACACGACAATGGAAAGGGGGGGGTCATCTGGACCCCACAAGATGGCATAAGGGTGAAAACTATTATTTCTGTAGTTTTTTAAAAGGCTACACTTTCATTTTTTAATTGATATAAAAAGGCTCGAATATATCTTAAACCAAAATGATTTCCCTCCTCTTGCATTTGTCTTACATGACAACAAGAACCAGTTTAGGTGATGACATTTCCTCATTTACTCATAGGTCTAATAGTCAATGGATTTCTGTCGTCCATCCTCAGTGTCTCCCTGCATGTTTTCTCCAACCTTCCCGGTCTCAGTGTATTCTGCCACAAGAGGCTGTTCAAACGTCAAAAGGCCTCAGCCACTGACCAGAATGAAATGCATCACCAGTCAAATCTCATGGAGAGAATGTGGAGATGGCAGACGAGGTTTGTCATATGATCCTGAGGTTGCTGTGGTAACGGTTCCTGGTTCACTTAGTGAAGGTGCACTACATCAGCATCAGTGGACAAGGACCTGCAGATCGGAAAAGGCCAGCTTGAAACAACACGGTTCAAAGGCTTTCAACGCCTCTTCAAAGGCTTTTGAGCTCTCACGGGAAGTTCATTCTTTTTGGTCGCGTATCATCTCCAAAAATAATCATGCAATGTTGAAAATTCAATAAATAGATGCAGATGAAGCAGCTCAAACAGCAATGCATCTTTGTGCGCCGAGGAGGCAGAGATGCAGGACAAAATAAATCCTCTTTGAGCAGGATGAAAAATGCCCTTTAGATACAATCTTCTTCCTCGACCCAGGAGGCGTTAAAGAATATTCTGTTGGAAGGTGCAAGATTTACGGTCCCCTGGGTGTCTGCGGTGTCACATGTCCAGTGTCTTCATGCAGCAGTGACAGGCCAGTTCCTTACAGCTCGATCAATGAGATCACATTTATGGTGTGAGCTTTCCGCACAACACTTTATTGTTGTACTTCAATGAAAAAGGATGTATTCCCCTGTCATATTAAAAAAGAAAAGAACATACCCACCTAGCTGGCTTTCATTTTACCAAAAATGGGATTTTAGGTATTTCGGTTATTTTATTTGTGATCACTCATTGTCACTTTAAAATATCACTGTTCTAAACTCTTTGTTCTCTGTTTGTGAAGACCTTTTTTTTTTGTGTGTGTGTGTGTGTTCTAACGCTTTACACATCTCCTATTCGTGATCCCTGGAGAGTTTCTTTTGATATATCACATATGTTGTGATGCCATTTTATTTTCTTAATTTTAATTATTCATTTAGTTTTGGTGTATATTAGGCTTAGTGATGGGATGTGTATCGCCTTTCTGTTTGGGTTTTTTTTCCTTTTGTTTTTGGTTTCAATGGGGGGAGGAAAAAAAAGTGTAACCATTGTTGTTATCACGTGTTTAATATTGCTGCTCTAAAATCCAATAAAAACAATTTTGAAAAAAGAAAAGAAAAGAAATCTGGGTTCTTTCCTGCCCCTAACTTCAAGTGGTGTCAAGCCGAAGTCAATAAACAAATTAGTCAATGAACAGCAGAGCCACCAACTGTCTCCCGATTTCTCCTTCAGTCAATTACTACTGGAAAAAAACAGATACTTTGTGTGTCGGCTACACTGAAATGCTGCCGTACAGGACAAGGTCATATCAGGGTTTTCCAAATAAAACATTTAAAAGTTTAGGTTCACAGAAGTGCACTGTTACATGTTTATTGGGGGGGGGGGTCACATTTCAGATACTTTACAAAAAATATGAATACTATGAAAAGGTGTATTCATTTCCATTTCCGAAAACGATGGCCGGCCCGCCTTTCATTGAGGTCCCACAAAAACAGAATTTTTAGAAAATTTGAGAACTCTTGAGAAACCTCCATCAACTCTCAGCTTTAGCAAAACCATACAAACAGAGATTATGATCACATAATTGAAATAAAGTATTTTCAAAATGATCTGTCCATCTTCAACACTTCAATAGTCTGGGGAGGGGCCATACTGTTGCAGTGATGCTGGACTGAAGGAAGCAGAGTTCACCAACACCAGAGCTGGACAAATCCTGACTGACTGGAGAGATTTGACACTGGACCTCCAGCAGCTCGAGTTCTGCTATTTTATTTCTCATTTATTGGTTGTTTTCTTAGTTTTAATAAGTAGTTTTGGAGCTTTTTAGCCACACCCAAACAAGGCAAAAGGCGCTGAATTTCACCTTGTGAGTCCCACGTCTTCCGACAGGAGTGGATAACCTTGACCAACGCCTCTCAGTGTTGACACTTTCCTTCACTCTCACGCGTGGACTATCGGCCTCTCACGGGGCGGGGGAGCATCGTGAGCAGCCCTCCGTGCGTCACGGCGCGCCCTGGACTCTCCGCCCCGCATGACAATTGTTGTGATGACGCTGCGTCCTGCCGCTGTCCTGTGAGCGCACACTGACATCCTTCTCCGTGGACACATCCACGCCGCTCCCGCACAGCATCACAGATCAGCACCGGTTTCTCCGAACCTGGATGATTCTGAAAACTGCACACAGGTAAGAGAAACAAAGCAGTATTTCCTGCATCTCCATCCTGATCTCATATTATGACGGATAAGTGAATTCAGATGACGTGGAGAGTTCAGTGCAGAAGTTAAAAAAGCCTTTCTCACGTTGAAACAGACAGACAAATCTGACTCGGATTTGAATCTTCTAGTCCATGAGCTCACAGAAGTTAACTGGGAGCGCGCGTGACCTTGACTGAACAAAAGTCGCAGGAAGAGTTAAAACGAGGCAGAGCATCCCAGCTGACCAGCAGTTAAGTCAGGTGGTCTCCGCTGCTGAGAACTGATGTCCAAAAGATTTGTGCGCATGTGCGCATTCAAAGCGCAATTTGACAAGCATTTCTGTTTCCTTAGTGTTGGGTCCAAATTTTATTTTTAGAGCCATGCATAATAATAATCCAGGAGTTTGTGTCTGAAGCAGATGCTGGTTGCTGAACTGAACGCAGGGTTTGTGGGGCTTCAATCTGTGATGGAGAATTCTGTTAGCTTTGTTTGTTGACCCTCCTGATGTCCTGCAGGGGATAGACGGGGGAGAAATGGCTAAAACAGGAAGTTTGCTTCTGTAAAAAGGAAAGTCTAAAATTGTGTTTGATGCAGGAAAGCACCAAGGGAACAATCATTTCATCCCGTTGCATTTGCGTAAAGAAGCAGTGACAATGACTTATTTTTGATCAAACGAGTCATTACGCTTGACTGGCTGAAGCTGAAACAGCTTCTTTGGTGAAATTAAAACAGTGTCTGTCTTCACACAGCTTCATTAAAACAGGCTGAGTTTCACTGCAACCATCCTCACAATACAAAACATTTACTACAATATTCATTTATTTGTTGAATTCTCATCCAAACCTTTGATTTGTAGCTATGGTAACCTGAGTTTATCAAACTATCAATACATGAAGGTGGAACAATTATCTATAAAAGTATCAAATGATAACGTTGTTTTGTTTCCTGTAAAAATACAGTAACAGCATTCCATGAGTGAATCAGTACTTATTTTTTAATAAAGATGTATTTGATTTGATAAACCAAAATATTCAAACTTTATTTAAAACAGAAAAGAGTGCAGCTCAGACGAAAGCAAATCTGATTTGCTGTGTTTTGCAGGGAACAAAAAAAACCTTAGAAAAGTACTGAAATACTCAAACTGCAGGAGTGAAGCATGTGAGTGACGCATGTCAGCCGCGTTTTTCCTGCAGGATTAACGGTTGGAAGACCAGCAGGACCAACGGGATGATGCAACTGAAGATGGATGTTGCGTTGGATTGAATGAGATGGCAGAAAGGCGGCGCTGGCAGAGTTTCACTGTTACATGTGGGATTATGCAGACTTGTAAATGGCTGCTTGTGGATTATTGCATCATGGGCTGAACTCAGAAGAATTTTAGGCAGGAGAGCACACATGTGAAGGTCAGCTACAGCATCCTTGCGTTTCTCAGGAGCATTCGTGCTCTCATGTAAACAATGAGGGCTGCTGAGCACCACTGCTGACGCAGCATGTCAGCTCCAGCATCCCTTTTGTTTCCTTTCCCCACCAGCTTCTCATGATGGAAGACGACTTTGTTTTTCGATATCCTGATGTAGCTCCCGAGAACATGTGGGAGCACTTCAGAGCGCCACTTCTTCCATTAGAGTTTGGGATGAACCAACCACTAAAAGAGGGGTCAGGATAGATGCTGCAGAGGATTAGGGGATTTATATAAAAACATAGCTGAAGTTAAGCCCTGGAGAGCGGGGAAATTAAGTAGAGCAATTTACAGGATAAAGGACTCTTTTTTTTTTTGTCTAAAATGATTCCATAACAGAGAGAAGATGGGGCAAGTTTACATACCAGTGTACCAAAATGTTATCCGGTCTTTGAGATGGCATCTGGAGACACAAAACCACGTGATCCAGTGTTATCACAGGCATTAAATAGAGGAATGATGGAGTCAGCATCTGGCTGAGAGTTAATTCAGGACAGGAAAAGGAGAGCTGGACTTCATTTGCAGAATTGTTTTAGATCAGCAGATTGTTGCAGATTTAAACTGGACCTTTCTGTTGTCCTGATGCAGGACCTGAATCCAGGAGCTGAGGTCCAGCTGTGGCCCCCCCATCATCGCCCCAACAGCTGCAGTTTTCTGGCCACTCTTTCTTTCTGTCGCTCCCCATTCTCCTCCGACTCTTTCCACTCCTGCCCCCTCCCCGCCCTCAGCCTCCCTGATGCCGAAGAACAGCAAGGTGACGCAGCGCGAGCAGAGCCACGAGCACGTCACAGAGTCTGTGGCTGACCTGCTCGCAAATGAGGAGCTGCTGGATTACAAGAGCAGCTCCCTGACCGTGGGGGCGGCCTCAGAGAAGAAGGTCCCGCAGATAGAAGTGCCCGAAAACGATGGCCGGCCCGCCTGGAACAGCAAGCTGCAGTACATCCTGGCCCAGGTGGGCTTCTCTGTTGGGCTGGGGAACGTGTGGCGCTTCCCGTACCTGTGCCAGAAGAACGGCGGAGGTGAGCTGGGGGGGCGACAAGAGTAAAAACATGTGAGGAAGAAGCAAAAGAATCAGATTAAAGAGAAATCATGACATTTAAAAAATCTTTATGTATAGAAACAAGACAGAGGAACAAATATATTTTTTCTCTCTTTTAACATTCAGACTGTGCAATTCTGCTCAAATGTTTCCAAGAATTTATCTTTTTTCTCTCTAAGTATTTCTGTTCGATTCTGTAATTATTTTAGTTTCAGGGCCTCCTTGAAATTCCAGACATCCGTGTGGATGTTTGGAAAGTCATTGCTGGAATCCATTCATCCATTTTCCGAACCTGTTGACTTTTTTTCAGGATTACAGGGTTGTTTAAGTTAACCCAGCCGTGTTGGATGAAGGTTGTGGGACACCCTGGACGGGTCCCCCAGTCTGTTGCAGGGCCACACACTCACATAGGGATCATTCAGAGACACCAATGAACCCATTAAGCATGTACTGGGACTGTGGGAGGAAGCCAGAAGGTCCAGAGAAATCCACACATGCATGTTATTTAACCCTAGTGTTATCCTAGGCACTTTAACATTGAGAGTTGGGTCATCTAGACCCACTAGACCAGGGGTCGGCAACCCAAAATGTTGAAAGAGCCAAATTGGACGAAAAAACGAAAAACAAATATGTCTGGAGCCGCAAAATATTAAAAGCCCTATTTAAGCCTTGTAATGAAGGCAACACATGCAATATGTATCTATATTAGCTATGTTAGCCTACTATCAAAATGACTAAGTTGCTACAAATACATAATGAGCATTAACAATTAAATGTTTATTTGCCCTGCAGTGTATTCAGCGGAGAACGACGCGTCACGTGACTGCTCTGCATTGCTCTGTTGTGCAAGTTTAACTTCATTACAATATTAATGAATTATTTTTCATTGCTTTGATAAGATTAAAGAAATGTAATAAAGAAATCCGATTTTTGATGTCATTTTTATTTTGAGGATTCGAACAAAAAACAATAAAATGGAACGTGCGTGCCCCATGACAGTCAGCTTGCGCTCAAATGACAAAACAGCTTCAAGCATTTGCGGCGCCTGCAGACTTTCATTCAGCTCCTTTAGGTGGCTTGTCACAGTAATATCCACCAAAAAGTGCAACTTTTCAGCCACTCTGGATCCTCCAGTTGCGGGTAGTTCAGGTTTTTGCTTTTCAGGAATGTTTTCACGTGTTCTAAACAGACGACAAAGTGATCTGGACAGCCATCGGACTTTGTTGTGTAGCAGGAGATCAGAATATTTGCTTTCAACTTCATCAAGCAATGCACGGAACTGAGGGTGGTTTGATTTACATCAGCCACCTGCCTAGCGGTCCGCTAAAAGTAAAAAAATAAAAAAAGCCTTGCTGGTAGAAACGTGTGTCGAAGGCTATGACACAAATCTTCGTCGACAGAAATGTAGAATTTATAGTGGCGGTCATGTGCATTTTAGGTCTGATAGCAGCAGGGGATTGTGGGAAGGGGTCTCCTGATCAAAATAGGGCTCAGCATGAGCATTTCTGTTTGCCCACGTTTCTTTTCATGTGGCAGTTTTGTTGTTCCACCTTAGTTCATTCTTCCTGTTATGTTGGTTCTTTATGTTGCACCATGAGTGTGGGAGGGGGAGAGGTTGATCACTCCTGTGCAATGTTCAATGTGGTGTGTGTTCTAAATAAATGGGCGTAATTGGGCTTGATAGGCCGGAAAGAGGCTGCGCTCTCAGCTTTTCTATTTGCCTTCACTTCTCTGAGACTTTCCGGAGTCATGTGCTGTATGGGACATTGACAGCTTGGCTCCCGTATTTCCCCCTGTAAGTGACGTACTTGCTGGGCATTACAATATATTTTCTACACATTCTTACAGCATTGGAAAACGTTAAGAATGTTTGTGTACAAAAATATATTTCTCTCCCCCATCTTTTTACATTTTCAAACATTTTTGAAAATGCTCCAGGGAGCCACTAGGGCAGCGCTAAAGAGCCGGATGCGGCTCCTGAGCCGCGGGTTGCCAACCCCCAAGCTAGATAGTGCTCTGACCCTTTTTTCTTCAATGATTTGTGATCTTCACTGGTGTCCATGGATTACATGAAATCTTTCCACCTTTATCCACCTTTGTCATGGCAGGGAGAACACGTCAATGGAAGGGTGGGGTCATCTAAGATAGCACAAGGGTTAAGGGGGGAGGGATGTTTTGGTCATTATCCCCAGAAATTCCTGCAAATTCCTTGAACTACTTGCTGATTTGATGCACTGAAGGGAGTTTGCTGCTCACTTTGCTTGAACAAACTGGACTATGATCAATCCTTATGATTTACCAAAATGGAGCTCGTCTGCATCTTTGTTTGACAAATACACCAACAATTTTTCCCACCCTGCTTTTGCATTGAATCATGAAAACAATCCTCACTTCACATCATCTTTAAAACTTTTATTTATTACAGAATATGTTTAAATGTTTTGATTTGATGCCTCAGACAAATAAAACATCAATAATGTGACCATGAATCAAAGTCAACATACACTGAAGAACGTCTATTTTTTGTAATATTTGGTGTATTTCTGATCAGAGGCTGTAAATGTCTGTGCACACGCACAAGTCAGCTCTCTGCTTGTTTGTTTGTTGGAGCCAAAATCCGTTTTAACTCTTCACTTTAGTGGCCATCAACCATCCAAAACTACTCTCCCCATCATTGAGTTCCGAGTTTGTCCGGGGAGCGGCCGCCCTGTGCAGAAAAGTCTAAATATAGCTGCTGTATTGATTACTACAGGCAGCAGGGGCGGCCGAGCACCATTGATACTCTAAACGGAGAGAAGCTTTTGGTCTGGGATGCATCTGAGTGGAATCTCAGTCTCAGGGAAAATAGAGGCTTCATCCTGATGTATTTCACCTCCAATCTGTCAGTTTGAGCTTCTCTGTCGGCACATTATTTACCTTGTAGACGTGGGATTTATTGCTTGTTGGCAGGATTGATCCAATTCCCAGTCTTGTAGGTTAAGTGACCTGGCATGAATCCATCAGTCAGTGTGCAATTTGCTGTCTGACAGCCAATTACACACATTAAAGACTGTGCTGTCTGCACCCCCACCTGCTTTATTTTTCTTTATTTCATTTGCTTTTATTTGTGGACTGTGCTCTTCATTTTTCTCTCTCGCTTTGCTCCAATTGTCATTTATCATCTCTGCTGTTTAAGCCGTCTCCTCTTTATTATGAATTAAGGTCCGTAAGAGATGATTTAAGGGAGTTTGCAGCATTTAACTGCCTCCCTGGTGCAGCTTACTTGGTCTGGCCGATCCTCTCTCTGCCTCATTAACTTTCCCCTGACATAAAGTGTCTGTAAGTGGATGGGACTCCTCTTTTTGACGTGTTAACAGCCCCTGTTTTCCTTCTGATGAGTCGCCATCGACACACAGAACACAGCATCTTGATCTGTCCCTCGAGGATGTGGAAAGTTAAGCATTTCTCCAAATTAACTGGATTTTGGAAAGGTGCTCATGTAAAAAAGAATTTCAAAACTAAAAGGTCAATACTCCTCATGTAAACAGTAAATAATCAAAATATAATTTGGAAACAATTTGAGGGACCAGCAGCATAGCATATCTTATGTAGACAGGATTTAATGAACTGGAGCTGATGCTTTATTCCAGTGGGATTCTGCACAAGTCTGCTGAACGGAAGAAGTTGCAGGAAAAAGTCTTTTCGCGATCTTAAAGTCTTAACGTTGCATCTGAGAAAACAGCAGTAAAGTATTATTTGCAGCGAGTGGGGGGAAAAAAACAATGTATCATGATGTCAAAGTGTTGTGAGACGATGCACAATGCAGTGTCTGCAGAGGTGCTGGAGAAATTGCATGTGGGAAAGAATTCTGCTAAACACTTTGCTCCGAAATCTCCATTAGTTCTTTTCCTGGAAATATTTTTCATGTCACACAATGTGGAATTAAAGCAGCGAGCTGCGATAAATGAGCCACAGACGCTTCCCGCTCTCGCCACTCCCGCCTGGTCATAGCTGCACGTGACAAATGCATGAAAAAAGACCTTTTTTTTAAATGACGGCATTTCTGTTGGTTTTATCTCCATAGCAACCGTTTCATTTTTTGGTCGCCTGGAGGTGACGAAACGGTCTACGTAATTTTTAGAAGAATCAACTAAAGAATCATTTTGGATTTCCTTGGCAACAAAGTTTTGTTGTCAACCGCGCTCACAGTCCTAAAATAGTCATGTGTTTAGTCATATTGTTGATACATGTGTTACATTTTCGCAACCTTCAAAATGGAGGAGAACAGCGCTTTTGTGAGCTCGCCACGGTAATGCCGTTGAAAATCTATAAAATTTTAAAACCAAGTAGTTTCCTTACGATCTTTGTAAAGTTGGGAAATAATAGATCGAAATCACGGGAAAAGACTTTTAATTTGTTTCCGCTACCAATGGTCGTTTTCGTTTAAATAGAAATTAAGATGGTGACCTCTTCTTATGGTCAAAGGTCAATAAAACTTTTGTTGTGGTTGTAGACTTGAGCTTGTGGCACGTGTGTGAAATTGTGAAGATGGCTCAAACAAAAGTTGTATTTTCCCATATTGTGGAACAATGTGAAAAATGCCAAATTTGCCACAAAACAGCCACCAAGCCTTAGGTCATGTGGTCATGTGGTTCCAACACTTCCTTCGGACATGCACCTTTTGGATTTTTTAGGGAGTTTCTAAATGTTTTTTGAGCCCCTTAAGAGATTTTTAAGGTTTCTCCCGCTGTGATATCATAATATTTTTGGAAAGAGGGGGCCTTTTCACGGGGCACTGAGTATGTGCACATTTTGAGTGGCGGGGAGGAAATTTCCTCTGAAAGGCGCAGTAAGAACTATCTGGCCCTTCCAGAACAGGACAGAATGAAAATGACTGAATGCTCAACAGTAAAAATTGTTCTTATGTGAAAGAAAAAAATAAGTGATGTTTATCTTGAACAAATGTTTTTCAGGGGCTTATTTGGTTCCTTACTTCATCCTCCTCCTCATCATCGGCATCCCGCTCTTTTTCTTGGAGCTGGCGGTGGGTCAGAAGATCCGGCGTGGGAGCATCGGAGTGTGGAACTACGTCTGTCCTCGTCTGGGAGGGATAGGAATGTCAAGTCTGATGGTGAGGACATGTTTCCCTCTCACCGCCACATCTTCAGCACGTTTCACTGAAATGAT
The DNA here is from genome assembly GCA_037389245.1 of Oryzias sinensis. Classification (NCBI taxonomy): domain Eukaryota; kingdom Metazoa; phylum Chordata; class Actinopteri; order Beloniformes; family Adrianichthyidae; genus Oryzias; species Oryzias sinensis. The sequence continues at coordinate 38,770,400 of CM074490.1, forward strand.
CCTTCCTCACCGTGAAGCTCCAGCAGCGTGTTGGGGATTAAACCTGGAGGAAGAGCGGTCAAAGCATGCGGGCCGGGCTGGCTCTGAGACAGATCTAGACACATTTAACTGTGTGATTCATAAAAGGGAAATGCCTTCATTCATCTGTATGCAGGAGCATGCCTGTCATCACGACCCAAGCAACTGAGCCTTTTCTTCAGTGTTGCAGGCCCAGAAGCAGCTATAAATACCTCTTAAAAGGCCTCTGCTGAGAAGAGAGCTCTTTAATAATTCATGCTTTCTTCAACCTTATTTAGCATCTGAAAGTCCTCACTGCTGCTTACAGACTGACTGCATCACGTGACGGGATCAAACCCTGCTGCCTCCTGGTTCTGCAGATATCGGACATTCTGAATGCTGACAGTAACTCTGTTTCCCTTCATGCGTGTTTACATCCATGACCTTTACATTTACCTTTTCCATCTAGGTGTGTGGATTTGTAGGTCTCTACTATAACGTGATCATCGGTTGGAGCATCTTCTACTTTTTCCAGTCCTTCCAGTACCCTCTACCATGGAGCGACTGTCCCATCAGGAAGAACGGGAGTCTGGCCAGTAAGTGACATTAGAGACGAAAACAGAATTTTTAAATATCGCTCAGTTAAGAGATACCATTAAACAGCGTTTATCTGATCATGGTGGCCATTAAAATGTTTTTAAACTACCGTAATTAGTGAGATATTTTTATAAAACACATTTCAGTAAGGAGAGAGATAATAAATGCAAATAAGATTTTATTTGCATTACAGAAAAAAGTGCGTGAAATAAGTCCATAATCTTTTGGCAGATTGAGGCTGGGCCAATAATGTTTGCATGCTTGGGATGAACTCCAGAACATGGACGTTGATGACGGTTAGAGGCTAGGCCATTCCAAAGAATCTCTCCAGGTGGAGAACAGGGTGGGAAAAGGACAGCGGATCATCTGGAATGCAGAGAAAGAGAGAAGGAAACATTCATGAATTTAAAGACAAAAACATGACTCTGGTTGGCTGAGAAGACAGGTGGGCTATTTAGCGATTGGTTCCAAGTAGAGATACAACAATTTGAGTCAGTTTTGTTTTGATTCAATATATGATTTGTGTATTACAAACCAACAATGAAAAACGTTAAGAATTCAGAAAAATACTCTATGTAACCCTTGTGCTATCCTAGGCATTTTAACATTGGGAGTGGGGTCATCTGGACCCACTAGACAGTGCTCTGAACCTTTTTTCTTCAATGATTTGTGATCTTCACTGGTGTCCATGGATTACATGAAATCTTTCCACCTTTATCCACCTTTGTCATGGTAGGGAGAACACGTCAAAGCAAGGGTGGGGTCATCTAAGATAGCACAAGGGTTAAATAGCTTCTAATCAAGTAACATGAAGTAAAAACCTTTCAGTTTGCTAATACTAAGCCTGGTGTAATGTAATAAAACAATAAATAAATTCTTCTTAAATTTAGCACAGCACACACGTTTGACTCTTTCGATGTAAACACACCGATATGCTGTAGGGACGCACTTTTCCCCACCATTCCGTTCATTTTTACACCGAGAATTGTGGCATCCTAGTTCAGGAGAGAAGTCGAATTGACAATAGTATTTAGAGTGACGTAACAATCCATTGTACCCGGAAGTGAGAGACGTCTTTATTATTGAAATTGTGCCAAAAATGGAGATGAAGCAAAGCAGATTAAAAAAAACACCATGGGGACCCTTAGCAAAAAGTAGTCTACTTAAATGTATTACAAGTATGTTTAGTCAATACAAATAGCGAGGCAGTTTCCTTGAAGTTTACTTTTTATATACTATCTACATATTGCCACGTCCTCTGAAGAAGTATTCAGTTAGTATATTCCCTAAAATACATGTGCATATATAGTCTATACTTACAAATACACTAGATTGCATAATAATATAAAGTTCAGGTGTACTACTTTCTGTAAAGAGAAAGGAAGTTTCCTAAAAAGAACAAGGAGTAGAAACTGAACAATAGTTTAAATGAAAACAATTTTTTGTGTCAGTGTATGTGAAGGTAGTACTTTGAATCACACAGAAGGTATTTTTTGCTGTGCACAAGTAAAAGGACTGTAAAAATGTAGATGTGCAGCTCTGCTGGAGATTTCAAGTGTCCTCATCTGGGTTTGTGCATTTGTGAAACAGTTAATATGCATTAGTGTTACAGGCTAATGTGCAACAATATTTCTTGCTGTTTTCCTGCAACTTAAAATAGAATAAAAACATTTGAACTATCAAGATGAAAGATAAAATGTAAATGAAAACAATGTCTTGTTCTTAAGAGGCACAAACTCTTTTTATTTTTTCCCACTTCTTGGATAAAATCCAGACTCAAACCATCTGGAGTTCTTTCAATCAGAAGCATTATGATCAGCGGTGACCGTAATTATGGTTGCATATTCACAAAGCAACCACCTCGACCTTCAAAGCATGACTCAGCAAAGTTTGCTGGCACGGGATGGCGAGCCGATGAGGGACAGCAGCAGAATGTCAGATTTTTCTATGCATCACCTATGACAGGCCCAGTCACCATGACAACCAAACTCAACCCCTGTATATGTTGTTCCTGAAACCTTTGAAGTTTTCCCGAGGAGCAGTAGAGAAGAGACTGTAATTATAATTTCTCCAAGGACGATCGTCCACCAAAACAGATGTGTTTCTGGGATGTGGAGCTTTATGCTCTGCATACTAAATGCACAGATGACCTTGTTGAGATCACACACGAGCACCGGAGAGATGGAACCAGCAGAGAATTGAGCATTTCAGCTCCAGCCCTCGTTTTTCTGAGTGTCTTTTTGATCAAACGAGTGAAGCTCCAATTTCTCCCTCTGGTTTAAGTCGTAGAGCCGGAGTGCGAGAAAAGCTCGGCTACGACCTACTTCTGGTACCGTCAGACCCTGAACACGACCAGCACTATAGCGGAGAGCGGCGGGCTGAATGTGAAAATGACCCTGTCCCTGCTGGTGGCCTGGATTATCGTCTGCCTGGCCGTCATTAAAGGGATAGCCTCCTCTGGAAAGGTGCAGTTCTAAAAAGAGAAAAAGGTAAAGCCAGTCTTTTCCTGAGTTCACGTCTTTTCATGCCGCTTCCTCAGGTGATGTACTTCAGCTCCCTGTTCCCCTACGTGGTGCTGTTCTGCTTCCTGGTCAGAGGTTTGATGCTGAAAGGATCAGTCGATGGGATCGCTCACATGTTCACTCCAAAGGTTAGACTGACGGCGTTGCATCTGAGCGCCATGCTCAGCTTTGTTCTGACGCACACCACGTTTCTGCATGGCTCAGCTGGAGAAGATGTTGGAGCCGCAGGTGTGGAGGGAAGCCGCCACGCAGGTCTTCTTCGCCCTGGGTCTGGGCTTCGGAGGAGTGATCGCCTTCTCCAGTTACAACAAGATAGACAACAACTGTCATTTTGATGCCGTGCTCGTTTCCTTCATCAACTTCTTCACCTCCATTCTGGCCACGCTGGTGGTGTTTGCCGTGCTGGGCTTCAAAGCGAACATCATGAACGAGAAATGCGTCTCAGAGTAAGTTGCTTTACCTTCGTGCAAACCGCGGGTTAGAATTCAGAGCAAATGCTCAGAACTGGGATCATCTTTTGATATTTTGGATTCTGCTCTTTTATTTCTGAAGGAATGCAGAAAAGATTCTGGGATACCTCAACTCTAATGTGCTGAGTCACGATCTAATTCCTCCACATGTCAACTTCTCTCGTCTGACCACATCAGACTACGCTGAGCTCTACGGGGTCATCAAGACGGTCAAGGAGGACGGTTTTGCCAGGCTGGGTCTAGATCCTTGTCTCCTGGAGGATGAGCTGAACAAGGTCTGTCTGCGGCTCTCTCTCACGTTTGCATCGTGTGTCTGCAGTGACAGCACTGAGTGTTCCTCCACAGGCTGTCCAGGGCACCGGCTTGGCCTTCATCGCCTTCACGGAGGCCATGACGCATTTCCCGGCTTCACCTTTCTGGTCCGTCATGTTCTTCTTCATGCTCATCAACCTCGGTCTGGGGAGCATGATCGGCACCATGACTGGAATCACAACACCCGTCCTCGACGCCTACAAAGTCCAGAAGGAGCTACTCACAGGTCCAACCTCCCTCAGCAGCCCGACACTTCTTCAATTACGTCAATCTATACGCTCCTTTCAGTCAACTGACTGTAATCGCATGCTTTGCTGCAGGAGCGTTCAATGTTCTGCTTTTGTTTGGTCTGTTTCAGTGTGTTGCTGCATTGTGGCATTTTTTTGTGGCCTGCTGTTTGTTCAGCGCTCAGGAAACTACTTTGTCACCATGTTTGATGACTACTCTGCCGGTCTGCCTCTGACTGTGGTGGTCATCCTGGAAAACATCTCTGTCTCCTGGGTTTA
>CM074490.1:38775303-38874043 GCA_037389245.1 Oryzias sinensis
ACACAGAGCTGCTCAAACGTGCACACAGAGCTGCTCAAACGTGCACACAAACACACAAACTTACAGCAACACCTGTGAAACTGCACAAATGCAGGGACCGATGGATGTGGGAATGTATAGGAATGCACACAAACACACACCAATGCACAGCAACATATGCCAAGCGTGCCCTAAACCTGTGAGTGCGCACGAATGCGCCAACACAAAGCAACAGCCACAAACTGGCGCCACAGCAAATGAGCGTTTGCTGGCTTCATCGCCGCTCGCCGTCTCGCGGCTTCAGTGTGAAAATGTTCGCCGTCTGTATGAGGAGCATGGATGATGTGTGCGTCCAGGAGTTCTACCGCCTAAAAACATCTCATTGTAAAAAAGAAACATGTGCAGGTTGTTCTCCAGCGTGATCATTCACACGCCTGCACTCAGAAGGATAAACCCATGTTATATGAATAACAGGCAGGAACCATGGCTCCAAGCACACACACATGTATGAACAACCATACACACACAAATGGCCCCCAACAGCCTGTAGTGCATCAAAACTTGCACGTGTGCACTAATGCACACAAACGCTCCAGCGACCACGCACCGATGCACACAAACATGCAAAACGTGCACACGTGTGCACCGACCAGGAGGTTTGGATGGGCGGACGTCTGCAGGTTCACACAAAAATCAGCAGCAGGAAACGCTCACACCTTCCCGCTCATCAATCTTCCGTTGGTTAGTGGCGTCCCGCCTCAGTGTGATGGCGTTCTGTTCAGGAGGCGGGGCTGTCAACATCAATAAAGGCCTCCCAACTTGAGGGCCCATTAATACCAAAGTAGCCACTCGGCATGTTGTCACATATGAATAATGGTTTGCATGACAGATCATTTTGCTGTGAAAAGCCCCCCAGCAGCCGGCGGGGGCTCAGGTTGCTGCTCCTGTCGGCTCCTTGATCAGTGGAAATCCAGGCGGCGGTAAATTGGCGGGACAGAGATGGGGGTGACACCGGGAAAGGTTGAGCTGACAGAAAGCATCAGCGGCCGTCATAAACAGTTAGAGGCGCTCAGCTGGGATATGATGATGTTCTCCAGAGGTCAGAACGCCTCATCTCGCCATGAAGACATCTTTATTTCCAATCCAATTAGAGCAGAGGACAGCTCTAACCGTCCCATCAATCTGTTCCAAGCAGGAAGAACTCATCCTTCCTGAAACACAACCCCCCCATGATGTGACATGTTTGTGGTGACGCCGATCGGTGCAGCAGAAGGAGCAGCTGCTGCTTCCTGATGGGGACATGTGTGTGTGTGTGTGGGGGGGGGGGGGTAGAGGATGGTGCAGCTATACTGACCAACACCACCTTCATCTGACTCCAGCTGCATGAAGGAGAAGCTCCTCAGGTCTGAACAGGTGAGACGGGTGAAGGTGACCCCAGTGACCCTCAGGTGCTCTAGGCTCCGCCTCCAGGCTTAGGATGGCTGGAGACAAAGAGTCTCCTCAGAACATCTGCAGGTGTTTGGGTCCTGCTGCACGTCAGAAGATGCTGGTTTTTCTATGAAAGGAGACATCTGTTGATCTGAGGCAGTAGAACCTGCTGGAACAGTTCTAGAACTCCAGTGGTTCTTCTGTGGTTCTGGACCACCAGGAACCCCTTCAGAACCGAGACGAACCGTCTTCTGCTGATGGATCATCGTCCACTTTAGAAACAGAGGTTTGGGTGGAGTTGGACTCCGGAGTTTGATCCCAAACTCACAAAGTCAAACAAACGACAGATTATCAGATTATCCTCATTTATGCCAAAATTTAAGAACATTCCATACGACCTTCACAGAGAATGACCTCTGACCTTCACAGAGAATGACAATTAATCTTCACAAAGAATGACCTCTGACCTTTACAGAGAATGACAATTAATCTTCACAAAGAATGACCTCTGATCTTTACAGAGAATGACCCTTGACGTTCACGGAGAATGACCTCTGACCTCTATATTGAACATACTTTGACTTTCACTAAGAACGACCTTTGACCATGATGATAAATGACCTTTGACCTTGTTGACAAACGACCTTTGACCATAATGATAAATGACTTTTGACTTTAATGATAAATGACCTTTGACCTTAATGACGAATGACTTTTGACTGTGATGATGAATGACCTTTGACCTAATGATCAACGACCTTTGACCTTAATGACGAATGACCTTTGACCTAATGATCAACGACCTTTGGCCTTGATAATGAACGACCTTTGAACTATTTTTTGTTTCTAGGGTCTCAGTGCTGCTTCGTCCAGTTCAGACATGTCCGACATGACAAACATGTCACAGCACACGTGAATCAGCCACTTCAGGTGTTCATGGTAACTATGTGGGTGTGGCTTGTGTTCAGCCCCACCTGAAACATTTGAGGAGGACACATAACACCTTAAATGACTGTATGGAGGCTGAGATTTGGCTCTGAAGTTCGATTTCTCATCCGTCCTAAAGTCCTGCGTCGTCTTATGCAGCATTTTAAACATTCCTGTTTGTCCTGATGAGTTTTCCTAAACTTTTGAGACGATTAAAGATAATCTGCCTTTAATGTCCATGTGTTGTGCACTGTGCCAAAATCAGACTAAACATCATTAATTTAGCATCAGTTGTTCAAAAGGCCCATTAAAGTCAAATATTTTCACCCACAGAGGTGGAACTCTGGTTCTGGAAGTTTGTTTTTCCTGCAAACTCGTGTTTCTGCTCATTGCAGAGGAACGTCCCGTAAATCTCTGCGGTGCAGCCAGAGAAATACGATCCGCGCTCTCCTGTTCAACAAAAGGCTTCAGACGGATCCCTGCATGTGTCACTTTCACTTTTATTCCACTGTGATTATTTTCCAGAATCGTTTAAAGCAATTACCGGACCCGCCTCAAACATCGTTAAGCAGATAGATGAGCATCATCAATATCCGAGCTGGAGGAGGCCTGAGGCCTTTTATTGCCTCCAGCCTGGGAGACCTCCATATTTCTAGGAAAAAGATATTCTCCTCCATGTTTCTCTGCAGACATTTGTAACTCTGGATCCTGATGATCATGGAAGGAGAGAGGAGGAAGAGGATGAAGAGGATCTGTCCCAGAAATTCTCTATTTACTTCAGGAAGTTGCTTTGGTCAACCACATGAAGCAGAATCCCCAACATGAACGCTCCGCATGGATTCAAATCAATTCAACTCCATTTATTGCTATAGCCCAATATTACAGCACAGTTGTCTCAATGGGCTTCATACCAGTAATTGTATGAGAACATGAAGTCATAGAATTCAACCGGTAATGAGTTAACTAAACTAAACAGACTTAACTGGGCATCCCTCCCTTAGATCCTCCTTCTCATGAGGAAAATCTCCTAAAAAAAACTGCATTCCAGGAAAAAAGAAGAAACCTCAGGGGTGATCCTCCCCCAGGACGAACAGGCAATGCCAGAACTCATAGAGAAGAATTAACTTATTTAACCCTACAACTACATATTTAAAGTCCAGCAGACGAGCTTCAACCAGATGAAGTTGGGGGGGACAGTCAGGGGCGCGAGTCGAGCCAGAGACAGGAACCACAGCCAGGTGTAGGAGCAGGAGCAAAGGCGAGGTAGACGGTCAGGAACTGGAGCACGGATGAACCAACTGGAGTCTTGAAGCACTCCCTCAAGAGGGGAGAGGGAAAGAGGGACAATACAGTGATCCCTCGCTATAACACGGTTTACTTTTCACGGTTTCGCTACTTCACGGATTTGCATGATGCATTGTGTTCTGCATTCTGATTGGCTAAAAAGTCCCTCTGCTTCTTCTCTACCTGTCCGTCAATAATGTTGCAGTTTAATATGTACACATACGTAAAACAGCGTGCCAAATTTACAACACGTACGTGAAAATCATCCTGCAATTTCGAGTTTCTCTAAAACCCATAGAGAAAAGAACGACAACAACAACTGTCAATCACTGTGTTCTTCTCCTGAACAAACACAGCTGCACCGCGGGCTTCAAAGGGAGAAAACACTGCAGAGCGGAGTCAGGACGCAGCGGCTCAGTCAAGAGCAGTGAAATACACCTGAGTCACTATTTGTCTGACCGTACTTTGTATTTTTTTCATAATCATTGTAAATTTTCTACCGTTTAATACAATTCTTCGGGTCGCGGTGGGCGGGGCTAATCTCCTCAATTTGAAGCTTTCTGTTCACATCGATGATTCAAATTATTATTTGACAGTACAGAAGTTATTTGTTTAAAAAAAAACATTTCTAAAAGTACTCCTATTTGTGAAACAAATGATTGAGCCTGTAAAATGGTTTGTTCTTTCTTTTCAACGTATAATAGAGTTTTTAATTGTATAATAATTGTTAATAAGTAAAGGTTTCTACTTCGCGGATTTTGCCTATCACGGGTTCTTTTTGGAACGTAATCCGCGCGAAAAACAAGGGTTTACTGTACATGAATGACTGCAGCAAACAGAGGCATGGAGAACTAAATGATGAATAATGATCAAGAATAGAGGAGAGGAAGGGTAGAAGTAGAAGAGAAAAGAGGACAGAACCACAGAGCACCATAGTTACCCCAGCTTCAACTTCTAGCAGCTACTAACAACATGGACGCTCCGCATGGACGCTCCGCGTGGACGCTCTACATGGACGCTCTACATGGACGCTCCGCATGGACGCTCCGCGTGGACGCTCCGCGTGGACGCTCCGCGTGGACGCTCCGCATGGACGCTCCGCATGGACGCTCTACATGGACGCTCCGCATGGACGCTCTACATGGACGCTCCGCATGGACGCTCTACATGGACACTCTCCGCGTGGACGCTTTGCATAGACGCTCTACATGGACGCTCCGCGTGGACGCTCCGCGTGGACGCTCTACATGGACGCTCCGCATGGCCGCTCCGCGTGGACGCTCTACATGGACGCTCCGCATGGCCGCTCCGCGTGGACGCTCTACATGGACGCTCCGCATGGACGCTCCGCGTGGACGCTCCGCATGGACGCTCCGCATGGACGCTCCGCATGGACGCTCCGCGTGGACGCTTTGCATAGACGCTCTACATGGACGCTCCGCATGGCCGCTCCGCGTGGACGCTCTACATGGACGCTCCGCATGGCCGCTCCGCGTGGACGCTCTACATGGACGCTCCGCATGGACGCTCCGCGTGGACGCTCCGCATGGACGCTCCGCATGGACGCTCCGCGTGGACGCTTTGCATAGACGCTCTACATGGACGCTCCGCATGGACGCTCCGCATGGATGCTACGCATTGACGCTCCATATGGATGCTACCCATGAACGCCCTGCATGGACACTCCGCATGGACGCTCCACATGGACGCTCCGCATGAACGCCCCGCATGGACGCTCCACGTGGGGGGCCTACATAGGCGCTCCCCATGAACACTCTGAATTGACGCTCCTCATGGACGCTACGCATTGACGCTCCGTATGGACGCTCCACATGGACGCTCCACATGGACGTTCCACATAGACGCTCCGCACACATGCTCCGCATGGACTCTACGCATGGACACCCGGCATGGATGCTCCGCATGGACGCTCCATATGGACGCTCCACATGGACGCTCTACAAGGAAGCCCGGCATGGATGCTCCGCATGGACGCCATGCATGGACGCTCCAGATGGACGCTCCACATGGACGCTACGCATGGACACACTGCATGGACGCTCCGCATGGACGCTCCGCACTGGGACGCTCTGCACTGGGACTTTGCACCAAGTTTTTGGCCTCCCCCCTTCCATTCTTTGCTTCCTGGCTCTCAAAACTGAGGAGCAGAACCTGTTAGCACAGTTGAGCATCCAAATGCCAATATTTCGTCTGGATGGAACATGAAGCAGAACGCAGCAGAATTAAAAAATCATCTCAAAAGCTACTCATTCCAAAGTCACCTGCAGATGCTGCATTTGAGGAAAGTCAGATTTTTCTCAGAGCAAAGACTAGATTGACTTGATATTAGTCTGGGGTTCATGGCTCTAGCCTGCCTATATAAAAAGCTGGGAAATAAAAGCATGGATGAAGAGAGACAGTCGAGGCTGATGCTCGAATTCCAGAACCAGGGCCAGCTCTGACGTGCAGCGGAAATGAGCAGTTTCACATTTCAGGAAGCGTCTCCAGCAGAGGCCAGTGTGTGGCGCTACAGCGACAGTCAGAGAGATTTCATTTTGGTGACTCTGGCTGATCTCATGTTTACAAAAACCAACATGAAGAGGATCCATCCTGATCAGATCCTCACAAACTGGTAAATCTCTGGAACACATGTTCCTGCTTTCATGACAAACCTGGACCTTTTCCACCAAACGCTGTGGAATTTACTCAACACATTACCCATAATTCCACTGTTTGCTCATTGGACATCTGAAATTGTCCAATTTCACCAGTGAAAAACGTAAAAACCACTAAGATTCACGCCAAACTTCTGTCTCCAAGTACTGACAGTTTTTTTATCATCAGCTTCCCAAATGGAGAGCTGTTGGTTTAAAACCCACCTCTGAACTCCTGACAGAGTTCATCTGGATCAAGAATGCTGGACGACATTATTATTTTCACTAAAGGGATGAATTAAAGGCAAATATAAGGCAAAAAATATGACATCCAAGAAATTCATCTTATATTTATACACAAAACATAACTGTGGGAAAAAAGCCAAATATAATGTTAATAATAATACTTTTATTTGGAAATTTGTTGAATACAAGCTAAAAGTCAAAGAAGAGGTTGCACATCAAAATCTTTAAACTTGTCAGGAATACATCTGATGGATTCATTATTAAAGTAAAATAAAATCATCATCTGAAAAGATATGAGCAAAACAGAAAAACCTCAAGATATCTGAAGATGTTTGAAGGTATAAAGAATAAAAGACCTCACCTCACCATAAAATGATAATTAAATATATAGCGACAAACTTTTATTTTGAAGGGTCTGACATAAAAAATAGCTAGTTGCAAGCATTTTCTCCTCTTTGGCGAGCAAAAGTTAGATGGTTAGTCGCCACGTGGCGACGTGCACGGCGGGCTGAACGTGCACGGCGGACTGAACGTGCACGGTGGACTGAATGTGCACGGTGGACTGAACGTGCACGGTGGACTGAACGTGCACGGTGGACTGAATGTGCATGGCGGACTGAACGTGCACGGTGGACTGAATGTGCAGGGTGGATAAAAATGTGCACGGTGGACTGAATGTGTACAATGGACTAATCAATACCTGCCTGATCCTCTGGACTCCTGCAGAGGCGGGACTGAACGCCCCAGTCACTGGGCCGGGTCACAGCGAACGGCAGAACCACCGAGTACGGTCTGCCTGCAGTGCACATTCAGTCCACCGTGCACGTTCAGTCCGCCGTGCATGGTGGACTGAATGTGCATGGTGGACTGAATGTGCACGGTGGACTGAACGTGCATGGTGGACTGAACGTGCACGGTGGACTGAATGTGCACGGTGGACTGAATGTGCACGGTGGACTGAACGTGCACGGTGGACTGAACGTGCACGGTGGACTGAACGTGCATGGTGGACTGAACGTGCACGGTGGACTGAACGTGCATGGTGGACTGAACGTGCATGGTGGACTGATCGCGCACGGTGGACTGAATGTGCACTGCAGACAGACCGTACTCGGTGGTTCTGCCGTTCGCTGTGACCCGGCCCAGTGACTGGGGCGTTCAGTCCCGCCTCTGCAGGAGTCCAGAGGATCAGGCAGGTATTGATTAGAGGCTGGTTGTGGAATTGAACTGTCAGGTGTTGCTCCGGGGCTTGATATTGATCCCGCTGCTTAATGGCCTGCAGAGAGTCTGGTTACCTGAAACAGTCAGGCTTGGGGTCACTGTGACCCCCCCTGCCCCCCCCCCCCCCCCCCCCCCCCGCTGCTTGTTTGAGTTTTCAACAGAAATGTGATCAACACCGGCTCTCTGTGGAACGCTGCAGCACAGCTGCATTTTCTGCTTTTACCAATGTCACAAGTGCTAACTGATTGGAATCTGATCACTTTTTAAATTTTAAAACCTGTAAGCAACACAGAGTTCAGCCCCAGGGGGGCAAGAACCACCGATGTAGCACCCAAAATCCAGGAGACCAGCCAGGCCTGGTGACTGGAGGAGTGAAGGAGGAGGACTGAAGGAGCAACAAACGGTGACAAAACCGATGACCAGACGACAAAGAACTGAAAACAAAACACTAAAATACGCTGAGGAGAAATACCGAAATATCTAAATGCACACAGCTGTGAAGATAACATGAACCTGGTGTGACTGACATGGGGACGGCTGAAAAAGGATCAAGAACCAGGAAAGAAACCAAAAAACCAAACCACAGTCCTCACAGTACCCCTCCCTCAACCAGCAGGCTCCAGAAGCTAACGGTTTCCACCAGACTTCAAACGTCACATGTTCAATATTTCAATGTAAAAGTTGAAAAAATACATTTTTAATGAATTTTGACATTTTCAATTCAATAAAAAAACATGCTTTTCAATCTTACATTGTTTTCCTATTAGAAATTTAACTCATAAAACAATTTGATTACATTTTAAATGATTATCAATTTTGGTTCCATTTTTATAAATGAATTAATTTTACCTAATTTAATTCAGTATCCAAAATGTTTGACACTGTCTTCATCTTAAAGCTGCTTTAACCTGTTGTATCTGAAAAGTTAATATCAAACGCATTTTTGATGTAATGTTTTGTCTTTCAGATGACATCACGCCCTTTCTGTCCTAAGTCTCAAACTAGCAAATGTCAAAAAAGTTTTGGAGGGGGTGTTAGGGGGCGTTTGAAAACATTCAAATGCTAAAAACCACCAAATGCCAACAACCAACAAATGCCAAAAACCAACAAATGCAAAAAACCAGCAAAAGCCAAAAACAAAACAAACGCCAAAAACCAGCAAATGCCAAAAACCAACAAACGCCAAAAACCAGCAAACGCCAAAAACCAACAAACGCCAAAAACCAACAAATGCAAAAAACCAACAAACGCCAAAAACCAACAAAAGCTCAAAACAAATCAAACGCCAAAAACCAGCAAATGCCAAAAACCAGCAAAAGCCAAAAACAAAACAAACGCCAAAAACCAGCAAGCGCCAAACAAACAAACGCTAAAAACCACCAAGCGCCAAAAACCAGCAAACGCCAAAAACCAACAAACGCCAAAAACCAGCAAACGCCAAAAACCACCAAGCGCCAAAAACAAAACAAACGCCAAAAACCAACAAACGCCAAAAACCAACAAATGCCAAAAACCAACAAACACCAAAAACCACATAACGCCAAAAACCACCAAACGCCAAAAACCTCCAAACACCAAAAACTACCAAATGCCAAAAACCTCCAAACACCAAAACTACCAACTGCGATAAAACCTCCAAAAGCCAAAAGCTACCAAACGCTAAAAACCGCCAAAAACCACATGACGCCAAAAACCACCAAGCGCCAAAAACCAGCAAACGCCAAAAACCAGCAAACACCAAATACCACCAAATGCCAAAAACTACCAAACGCCAAAAACCACCAAACGCTAAAAACCACAAAACGCCAAAAACCTCCAAAAGCCAAAAACTACCAAACGCTAAAAACCACAAAATGCCAAAAACCACCATACGCCAAAGACCACCAAACGGCGAAGACCACCAAACGGCAAAGACCAACCAAATGCCAATAAACTGGTGTGAAAGATTTTTCAGTGTGATTTGTAGCAGGGAGTGGAGGGGGCAGAGGGGGGAGGGCAGGGTGGGAGTTGAGTTTGCTTATCGCCTGGTGGAGGAAACTGTCCTCGAGTCTGCTGGTTCTGGCCTGCAGACTTTGCAGTCTCCTCCATGATGGCAGCAGGTTGATGTGAACTGGGATGGGTGGGAGGGGTCTCCTGCAATCCTGATGGCTTTGCGGGGGAGGCGGGGGTGATAAATGTCCCAGAGGCCACTGAGAGGGACACCAACGATCTTCTCAGCTGTTCTCACAATGTGCTGCAGAGTTTTCCGGCAGGACGCGGTCCAGGCTCCGTACCACACGGTGATGCAGCTGGTCAAGATGCTCTCCATGCCCCCCCCTGTAGAAGGTCTGCATGATGGGGGGAGGAGCTCTGGCCCTCTTCAGTCTGCGGAGGAAGTACAGGCGTTGTTGGGATTTCTTGGCCAGTGATGCAGTGTTGTGGTTCCAAGACGGGTTGTCGGAGATGTGTCCCCCCAGGAACTTGGGGCAGCTCACCCTTTCCACAGCAGCACCATTGACGATCAGTGGGGCGTGGGGGGTGGGAGTTCTCCTGAAGTCCACAACCATCTCCTTTGTCTTCTCCACATTCAGGTGGAAATTGTGGTCTCTGCACCACAGAGCAGCCTGTTCACCTCACTCCTGGAGGGGGTCTCATCGTTGTTGTTGATGAGACCCCCCACTGTTGTGTCATCCGCAAACTTGATGAAGAGGTTGGAGCTTGATGTTGGGGTGCAGTCGTGAGTCAGCAGAGAGAAGAGAAGGGGGCTCAGCACACAGCCTTGGGGGACCCCTGTGTTGATTGTGATGGTGCTGGAGGTGAAATGTGAAACAATGGTGTCAACCTAACACGCCAAAAGACTGTGGGTGTTTTCAAGGAGTTTAAAATCCAGAGGAGCGTCCAGACAAGACATGCTAACAACCTCAAGCTAACTATGAAATGGACAATTTCACAGCAATTTGGGTTAAAACATTTGGTTTTATGGAACTGTTCATTTGCTTTTAATGGTAAAGTCCAAAGAATGTGGGGCTGATTGGTTGGCCCTCAAACATTTTCACCAAATGCGTCCCTCTTTGCAAAACGTTTGAAACCCCTGATGCAGCTGAATGCAAAGAGAAGGTTTGTAGTCTGAGGCCCTCAGGAACCGAAAAGACTCCAAAAGTCTGAAGAACAAAGCAGGAACCAGGAGAGGACTCCATCATTGGTTCCTCTGGCCTTCGGGCTCTCAGCTGCTGATTAAAGTCTCTCTGAATCCACGGCTGTGATCCAATAAACAACCTCTAATCAAATCAGTCTGAAAGTGCCGCAAGTCCTTAAAGCAACATACCAGAGGAATGCATTTCCCTCATTGTTTTCTCGGTTCCACACCACTTCTTCTCATGTACACAACATCTGGATGTGTGTGAGGAAATTCTGCGCCTCCACTGGTGCACATGTTAAAGATCAGAAGTTCAAACACGGAGCATCGCAGAAAAGTAAGCTCTGCTAATTGCTACTGATTGAAGGCCTAAAAACCAAAGAGAAAAACGGTTCTCCACGATTTTCTGTCATTTACCTTTAGTGTTATGAAAGAACAAAGGTGGATTTTTAGGGTAACAATTCACATAGTTGCAGGGATTGAAAGACTAAAGTTTATTCTTTGTGTTCGGGTCACAGAGAAGCAGGAATCTCGAACCCACAGCAGTTAGTTTGGCTCTCATTGGTGGATAGAGGTGTGGCTCAAAGGTCAGAGGTCACGATTTAACTTAAACTGCAATTGGTCAACAGCCGAAGACGAGTTGTATGGGGGGGGGGGGGGCACTGCTGAGGCGTAAGATGGACTTTCCTAAACACAGAACCGAACCACGTCTTAACCCAAATGGTGCAGTGGTGGCTGCCTGTCAGTCAGAACTGGGGGATTGAGCACAGCCTTTTTAATCAAGTTAAAGGTAGAATCCCGTTAGTTGTCACACCGCTGGATGGCGGCGATCCAATCAGACTTACGAAAAAAGACAATTGACAGATGGAACAACGATTGTCACAGTTTCATTCTAATGTTTGAATTTCTCTGTCTTTTTACTGGATGAATAAATAAATGTATTTTAGTACCATCATGTATTTGTGTCTTTAGGACAGGAACTACAAAACAGATAAAAACACAAAGATTTAGTTTGGGTTGTCTATGATTGGTTACAGCCGACTGCAGTCATCTCATTTGGTTTCATTATTTAAGGAAGCTCCTCACTGTTTTCTGTTGAAGCGTCGTCTGCTCTTGGTTGTTGGGGGGTTACGGTTAAACACCTTGAACTCATCCAGCCTGCTCCAGTCTTCTCATCCTGGGCTAATCTCCGTTGGATATTCGTTCCAGATTTAGAAAGAAAGAAATAATATTCCTCACACTCAAAGGTTTTCCTGCTAACTTCCTGGTTAACTTCAGCAGTGAAGGAAACATAAAGATCTCTTTTGCTTTGGATCCTTTCAGAACAAATCCTGAAAGCGTTCCATTCTCACAGTTTAGCAGACTGCAACTGCAGATCCATGACAAGAAGATGGGAATGAAGACACAGCAACACCTTAGTAGAAATGGAACAACTAGAAAACACTCACAGTGCTTTCATCTTCATCTCTGTCTGTTTACAGCTCATCTGTTTTTACAGACGTGGACTTCCAACAAGCTCACTCCTGATTGGTGACAGTGGTTGCCGTAGAAACGTTGATTCAGACTGACTCGGACCAATCGTTGCTTACTGGCGTCGCCTGGCTCTACATGGTGGCGTCCGTATTGAGTAAAAATGGCGACTGAATTGGCTTCCAGAAGCTTTTTTATGAGTGACGTCATACTCGGTCCAGGTCCATGATACAGTCAATCACATGAACATGCACTCCTACAGACACACACACAAATGCACACAAACACACGGACAGAAAATAAATAATCATCACTTTAATCCCATGTCTCATTTACTGAACCGCAGCCATGATGCTATCCTATGGGGTCCAGATGACCCCCCCCCCCCTTCCATTGACGTGTTCTCCCTACCATGACAAAGGTGGATAAAGATGGAAAGATTTCATGGAATCCATGGACACCAGTGAAGATCACAAATCATTGAAGAAAAAAGGTTCAGAGCTCTGTCTAGTGGGTCTAGATGACCCACTGTCTAGTGGGTCTAGATGACCCACCTCCCAACGTTAAAGTGCCTAGGATAGAACAAGGGTCACAGATTAAACCGGCTCTGGTGTCCAGCATCTAGAACTGGTCTTTGGTTGCAGAGCTCAAATCTTATGCAGGGCCGGCTGATCTGTCTGGAGGAAACGGAAAGACGGCCGTTTGTGACGCCGGATCCATTCTCCATCTCCTCCAACTCCCACGGCAGCTTCAGCCCATGTTTATGTCTGCCTGACATTTAAATTAGACTTGGCTCGTCTTTGCGGCGTTCTGCAAATGAGCTGAAGAAGTAAGTGATATTTTACAGCCAGCAAATCAGTCAGAGAATTGGTGTGAGACAAGAAAGAGGCGGGGCTCTATTAAAGTCACTCGTCAGGTGGAACATGCTGTTAGGAGCGGCGGCGAGGGAAAACCCTGGACCAGCGTCTCACCTGACATTTAGTTGAGAATTAACTCAGCGTATTACAGCCCAGCTCGTAAAATGAACCTGCTGTGGATGAAGCGCTCAGACGGCGTATTTCAGGACGCACAGATAAGGTCAGCTGTCACGCAGGAATGTTTGCTGAGGGAAAATGGATGCAGAACAAGCTGGGAAGCAGGTTGATTGTGGCGTTTCTGCCGCAGACCTTGACCTTTACACCATTCAACTCAGTTCCTCCATATTTGTGTTTGTTCCAGAAACCAAGCTGCTGCTGGGCTGCAGACTGAAACAAAGCCGTGCATCTGTTTGTTGTGGCTTTGGGTTTTGTTCTTCCTCGCATGCGTCCCACTTTCATCTTCCATCAAAGCGTTTTATTTTCGCAGACACGTCTTCTGTCTGCATATTTCACACATTCTCATCTTTTTTTCATCTTGAATTGTTTTTGGTCAGAGAACACAGAGCAGCAATCCCATCAAAGTCTCAATGTGTTACATGGACATTTGAACTGGTTTCCATTCTGCTGTGTTAGAGTCTAATTGAAGCCTCCGTGCGCACGCACGTGCACAGCATTTGTGCGCGTTAGATTGAATCAAGTAAAGCTAGAAAGACTGAAGTAGATATCTGTTCCTTTGTTGGTGTTTTACGGCACATCCACAGAACTCATCATCGCTTCTGCAATGCATTCTGGTAAATTTATGAGAAATGCTTTCCTGTTTGCCATTAGAGAAAATCTTTTCACACAGCACAATATCAACCCTAAAGAGCTTTTGTGTAGACGAGTCATAAATGACAGATTCATTTAAGTAAAGCTGAGAAAAAGCCGAAATGTTTGGAAACGTTGAATAAAATGATCTCCAGTGAGCAGCGACGATCATGGAAACCCTTTATTTTAGGTACCTAAAGACAGGAGGGGCATGACAAGGCAGAAGTGGATATACTAACAGAATGCACTGGAACCAACGCGGTGCAGCCCTCTTCACCACAGCCACATGCATGCCAAATATAGGCTTTGATAGAAACAGTTTACCTGATGTTGATGTGAGAAGAATAGATGACTTATTCTCATCAATGCTACAAATAAATGTAAACTTGTAAATGTGCCTTCTTGGATTTAAACTTTATTGGTTTATGTTGTAAACTCCACACAAGACAGAGTAGAAACGGAATTTTGGTTCATTGTATGTCGAGCACATGTGAAGAATCGACAATCAACAAGTTGACTTTGATAACCACCAAATAATACAATTCTTGAATAATTATATAATATTAATAATCAACCTCATTCAATTCAAAAAGCACTTTTCAACCAAACCTAAACAACACAGAGCTCAGACAAATGAAGAGGGGAGAGCAGGAGAACAGGGAGCTGGAGGAGGTGATGTGGTGAGAAGAAGAAGAGGAAATCTACGACCCTCCACGGACCCGGACAACCCAAAACCCCACAGAACCCGTCTGGGTCAACCCCCTGGAGAGGTGTGTGTGTTTACGGCCCCACTTTATGACAGAGTGTCTTTGGGAGAGGCACTGAACCAATAAGTACAATAGCAACTAGTTGCTATAGGCTGCTCCAGATGCTGCCTCCATCACTGGCCTTCTGTCCTCTATCCTCGTCTACTCTCCTCTATTCTTCATCATTTATTTCTCCATGCCTCTGCTTGGTGCAGTGTGATTCATAGGGGGGGAGGGAGTAATTCCAGATTCTGTGCTCCTGTTCTTGGCTGTGGACCCCCCCTCCCCGGCTCTTCTGGCACCCGCAGCCGCCCCCCAACTCCATCTGGATGAAGCTCATCTGCTGGACAATTTAAACATGTAGTTGTAGAGTTAGATAAGCTAATTCTCTCTAAGAGTTCTGGTCCATCGTCTGTCCGTCCTGGGGGAGGATCCCTCCTTCAGGTGGACACCCCTGAGGTTTCTGCTTTTTTCCCCCGGGATCTTTTTTCCTTACAGAGGAGGGTCTAAGGGCAGAGATGACCACTTTAGTTTAGCCATCACCTGTTGAAATCTGTGACTTTATGATCTTCATGTTTATTACACAATAACTGGTATGAAGCCCATTGAGACGACTGTTGTAAGGTTGGGCTAAAGAAACATCTCTGAATCTAACGCCACATTGCCCCTGCTGGCTAACCGATGACATGGCAGCTTTACCTCCATTGCTGAGTCAGTGTGTGTGTGTGGGTTTGCATGTGGGTGTGCATGTGTGCGTGTGTGCGTGTGTGTGCATGTGTGTGTGAGTGTGCGTGCGTGTGTGCATGTGTGCCTGTGTGTGCATGTGTGTGCGAGTGTGTGTGCGTGTGTGCGAGTGCGTGTGTGAGTGTGCGTGTGTGTGCATGTGTGTGTGTGTGTGCATGTGTGTGTGTGCATGTGTGCGAGTGCGTGTGTGAGTGTGCGTGTGTGTGCATGTGTGTGTGTGCATGTGTGTGTGAGTGTGCGTGTGTGTGTGCATGTGTGTGTGTGCATGTGTGTGTGAGTGTGCGTGTGTGTGCATGTGTGTGTGAGTGTGCATGTGTGTGTGAGTGTGCGTGTGTGTGTGCATGCGTGTGTGAGTGTGCGTGTGTGCGTGTGTGTGCATGTGTGTGTGAGTGTGCGTGAGTGTGTGCATGTGTGTGTGAGTGTGCGTGTGTGTGCGTGTGTGTGCATGTGTGTGTGAGTGTGCGTGAGTGTGTGCATGTGTGTGTGAGTGTGCGTGTGTGCGTGAGTGTGTGCATGTGTGTGTGAGTGTGCGTGTGTGTGTGCATGTGTGTGTGTGCATGTGTGTGTGAGTGTGCGTGTGTGTGTGCATGTGTGTGTGAGTGTGCGTGTGTGTGTGAGTGTGCGTGTGTGTGCATGTGTGTGTGCGTGTGTGTGTGAGTGTGCGTGTGTGCATGTGTGTGTGTGCATGTGTGTGTGTGTGTGAATGGGATGAGAAGCCTTCATGGCGTTAGCGTTTGGATTGTTTGCTGAGGTTGTAGACATGGAAGCAGCCATCTATTGATGAGTTATCATCTTCATCATCCTCATCATCAGCTGTGCAGGTCTTCATCCATCCCTCTGCTTAATGGAGCTGCTCACACCTCTGATGATCAGTTAATCATCCTGTTTGATTAGGGTCACCTGGCTGCTCCTGACGCTTTCGTTGCAGCAGAAGCTGTAAACGTTGCTGTTTGCTTCATAAACGGTGTCAGAGCGAAATGAGGCGCGACGCCGTTCATCCCAGAAACGGACCTGAGTTCTAGCAGAACTGCCCTTCAGAATACGTTATGTTTCCACAGCAACCCACAAACAGAGGCTTCATGCTGACGGCATCCACATCCCATAATAACCTGCAGTAATCCACGCTCAGGTCACATCAGGAGATGCAGCTCCTTCCTGTTGAAGAGGGTCCTGAAAACTGAGAAGTGACCCCCCCTTAGCAACCTTTCAGCTGCACAAAACAGTCACTGTGATAACAAACTCCCCCCCCCCCCCCCCGGGCGTCTCCATATTTCAGATGGACCCTGCAGAGACCCGCTTTTGTTCAGCGCCGGGTCAGACAGGCTTCACCATATTCTTCACCTGAACCAAGCCGGACCCCCCCCCCCCCCCCATCAACAAAAGGCTGGCTGCTCTCATCTACATTAGAAAAGTGATTCCATGGCAGTAAAGTCTCAGAGAGCTTCAATGTCTGTCACCAACAGGAAGAACCACCCACTCCTCAACCAATCAGAGGGCAGCGGGTCGAGCCGTCTCATCCTACACAACGATGAAGACCGTTCATGGGATGAAGGTGACTGGTTGGACTTTCAGGTGAAGCTGATGAGAAAACAGAGGAAGACCAGAGACAGGCGTGTTGCGGAGTCTTGTTCTGCTGTGGCTGGGGTTCGAACCAACGGAGCTGAAGTTTCATCTGAAAGTTTCTTCTGCTTTTATTCACTAAAAGATTTCATTCAAACTGTGTGTGGTGTTCAGAAACCAGCAGAGACCCCCTTCCTCCTGCCTCTGGGGGGAGACCTTGATTTAGATGTGACATCATCATTAGGGTGGGGGGAGGCGAGACGCTTGGACCGAAGTTTTACCTCCAACCACAGAGGGCAGCAGAACTCCTCCATGCTTCCGCTGATGCTGTGATGGTTTGATCAGCTGCAGACAAACTGAAAGGACTTTCTTCATCGCTGGAGTCTTCCTCCCCTGACAATTGAGAAGAACTGAGACAGAACTTCATCAAACTACAGCATCTCCGATGATGAAGAGCATCTCCGATGAGGAAGAGCATCTCCGATGAGGAAGAGCATCTCAGATGATGAAGAGCATCTCAGATGATGAAGAGCATCTCCGATGAGGAAGAGCATCTCCGATGAGGAAGAGCATCTCCGATGAGGAAGACCATCTCAGATGATGAAGAGCATCTCCGATGAGGAAGAGCATCTCCGATGAGGAAGAGCATCTCCGATGAGGAAGAGCATCTCCGATGATGAAGAGCATCTCCGATGAGGAGGAGCATCTCCGATGATGAAGAGCATCTCCGATGAGGAGGAGCATCTCCGATGTTGAAGAGCATCTCTCATTTACAAATCTATTAATCTTTAAATTTGCTTTAAAAGCATAAAATGAGAAACTTTTCTCCTTCTTGAGCAGAGATCCAGATGTTTGATCAACTTTAGGATGAAAATACAGATGTTCTGTCCCAGAAGACATAACCATACAGCAGACCGGATAACGTATCTCCGTCCTACACGACCCAAACACATCAAGTGGGGCGGGGGGGCTGAGCCCTGTGGTGCCCCTTTAATAGCCAGCGATGGCCCCTTCAAAGCAGAACCCTTCACGTCCCGTTTGTCAGATCTGGATTGTGACAGAGGCTTTCTTCTGCTCAGACTGCATCCTCTGGTTCCTGGGAACGTTCCCAGCGTTCCGGCGGCTCTGATCTCCGCTCAGAGGAGCTCCGTCAGCGGCGGCGCAGACACAAAGTGAGGCTCCGCACCCGGAGCGTCAAGGAGCCGCCCAGACTCCTCACTTCAGAGGGAGCTGGCCGTTGGGGGATTACAGCTCTGACAGACAAAGGTTCTGCTGAACTCCTCACACACAGACGAGGATCCTGGGAGAAACACAGATGCTCCTGTGTGGCTGAGCTGATCCTCCTGGAATCACTATGGAGACCTGAAGCTTCAGGCGTCCTAAAAGGCTCTGTGTGAGACTAGATTAAACTCAGAGTTACCTGCAGGCTGACCTTCAGCAGGCATGCTCTTCAGTTCATCCCACATTATTGTGTTCCCACTGCCACAGCAGGACGGAGGAGCATCCGTCCCTCCAAAAATTAAGGACAGACTTTCTCTCCCAGGCTGCCTTTGGGTTTATTAAAGATGGGGAGCCAACAGAGACTCCCGGCAGGATCTCTGGACAAGCTGAGAGCTTTCACAGGTGAGGAGGACCTCAAGCTATTCTGGAGACGTTTAAACACCAAAACTTGTTATTAACTTGTGCAGCAGCTGAGCAAGCAGACCAGAGCTGAAGGCCTCTTGTGTTGGACAGATTTTACCGCCACAACAGGGGTTAGGAGGCTCCTGACACATGAGGGGTATATTTGTATAAATCCCATTTGAATTTGAGGCTAAACATTAGTGATCACAAAGGAACAAGTTGCTGGAGGGTTTTTTAAATACATGTATTTATATATATTTATATTTTATATAGTTTTTTATATAGTCCAATATTACAACAATAGTTGTCTCAATGGGCCTGATTGGTGTCAGGTCTAGCTGTTAGTCAAAAGGGGCGGGGCCTGTCCACAGGCACACCCAAATGTTACAAACATACCTGTTGGCTCCAAAACTCTTCACGTATGCTATTAATGCTGTGCTCAGGTGAGGTTCTGTGTTCTGCTGTGGTGGATGATGGAAGGTGGAAAGAGGGGGAGTGCCCGGTCACCCCCACACCAAGCCCCCCACCAAAGGTGAGCCAGCAGTGGTAACTGGGCCCCCCCAGACACCAACACGAGACAGCAGATCAGGGAAATCCACCCGCCAGGCAACCCAGCGTCAGCCACCCGGACCAGGACCAGCAGAACCGCCACAGGGACCCCCAACACCAAAGAGCAGGGGGGCACAGGGGCATGGAGAATGCAAGATCCAGGCCAGTCAGTCGCACCAGGGGGCCCAGTCCGGGGACCCACCATAGACCCCCCAGCCCCAGACGAGCACCCCACCACCACCCAGGAGTTCTGAGAATCCCCCCACCCCAGCCACGAATTATGATAGTAGGGGTTTTTAATATATTTGTTGATGACCCCAGTGACTGTCTAGGAAAGGTTTTTGCAGCTTTATTAGATGATGTTGGTTTCACCCAAAGTGTGAATGAACCCACTCACTGTCATAAGCACACCCTGGACCTTGTTCTAACCCATGGGATAGAGATCAGCCAGCTGAGTGTCCTTCCTCTTAACCCCATCATCTCTGATCACTTTATGATTACCTTCCAGTTTACTCTGGACCATCCTTCTGCCCCAGTGAATAAGAAACAGCTTAGAAGAACCTTAACTGACCGTTCTGTGTCTGAGTTTAAACACACAGTTCAGCCAGTACTTAGTGATATTCTGAGAAAATACTCTGAGTCCAGCTCCCATAGTATCAGTCCTAGTATAAATGACCACTTTGTTAATGATGCCTTACAAGCCCTCAGGAGTACACTCCATGTTGTTGCCCCCTTGAAACCTAAGTTCGTCAGACAAAACCGAGTAGCACAGTGGTTTAACGCTGAAACTCGTTCTCTTAAACAAGAAACCCGTAAGTTGGAAAGAGAATGGCGCCGCTCCGGTTCAGAGCAGTCTCTGGATATCTGGAAACATAGCCTATTAAATTATAAAAAAGCTCTGCGTAGAGCTAGAAGCCAGTACTATTCAACCTTAATATCAGAGAATGGAAACAATCCAAGATTTCTTTTTAGCACTATTGCTAAATTAACTGGCAGTCGGAGCTCAGTAGAACCACATGTTCCTGTTTCTCTCAGCTCTGATGATTTTCTTACATTTTTCGATAGTAAAATCTCAAATATTAGACATAAGTTAAATCAAGTTATTCCTACTATCAGCCCAGAACAGGCTGAAGTGGTAGAAATGGAGGCATCCATAGAAACTTCTGTAACATTGGACTGCTTTACTGCTGTGGATCAAGTAGAAATAACATCAATTATTACGTCCTCCAAATCCTCAACGTGTCTGTTAGACCCAATTCCCACTAGACTTTTTAAAGAAACTTTTCCCCTAATCAATGATCCCATATTAACAATGATAAATGCCTCTCTGGAAATGGGTTATGTGCCACAGTCTTTTAAATATGCAGTTGTTAAACCTCTTCTGAAAAAGCCCAGTTTGGATCCTAGCGTGTTGGCCAACTATAGACCGATATCAAACCTGCCCTTTATTTCTAAAATCCTAGAAAGAGTTGTAGTTAAGCAGCTTTACTGCCACCTACAGGACAACTGCCTCTTTGAAGACTTTCAGTCGGGGTTTAGACCCCACCACAGTACGGAAACTGCACTAGTTAGAGTCTCTAATGACTTGTTATTGGCCTCAGAAAAGGGTCTACTTTCTATTCTGGTCCTGTTGGACCTCAGTGCAGCCTTTGACACTATCGACCACAGTATTTTACTCCATAGACTAGAGCAGGACATAGGGATCAGAGGATCTGCTCCCCAGTGGTTTAAATCCTATCTGTCCGATAGGCATCAGTTCGTTAATGTAAATGGCCATTCCTCTCAGTGCACTTGAGTCAACTATGGAGTCCCACAGGGCTCAGTCTTGGGACCGATCCTGTTTACGCTTTATATGCTACCCCTAGGAAACATAATCAGGAAACACAGCATTAATTTTCACTGTTATGCCGACGATACGCAGTTGTATTTATCCATGAAGCCTGACCAGAATGACCAGATAGAGAAACTGAATGCCTACATCAGTGACATCAAGACCTGGATGACAATTAATGACCTCCTCTTGAACCCAGAAAAAACTGAGGTCATTATACTTGGACCTAAAAACCTCAGAGATGCTCTGTCTGCTCAGATAGTCTCCCTGGATGGCATAAGTATCGCCCCCACTCCACAGTTAGAAACCTTGGGGTTTTATTTGACCAGGATTTATCATTTAAGGCTCACATATCTCAGGCGTGTAGAACTGCCTTTTTTCATCTGTGGAATATTGCTAAGATCAGAAATCTACTTTCTAAGAGTGATGCTGAAAAACTCATTCATGCATTTGTTACGTGGAGGCTGGATTACTGTAACTCCTTGTTAGCAGCGTGTCCTAGGAGTTCCTTAAGAAGTCTCCAGCTTGTTCAGAACGCAGCAGCTAGATTGTTAGCAGGAACTAGCAGAAGAGATCACATCACTCCTGTGTTAGTTTCACTTCACTGGATCCCAGTTGATTCCAGAATCAAGTTCAAGATCCTCCTGTTAACCTATAAGGCCTTCCATGGAATGGCCCCGTCCTATATTAAGGACCTCATAGTCCCTTACCATCCAATCAGAACACTTCACTCACTAAATGCAGGACTGCTTGTGGTTCCTAGAATTAGTCAAAGTACGGTTGGAGGTAGAGCGTTTAGCCACCAAGCCCCTGTTTTATGGAATAAACTCCCAGCTCATGGAAGAGAGGCCGACTCAGTTTCTACATTCAAAGTTAGACTGAAAACATTCCTCTGTGGACAGGCTTATTGTCAGACTAGTTAGTATTCAGAGATTATTTAACTTAATGTTAATGTCTTTAAATATAAATTAATAACTATTAGTTGTTAGAAGCTGCTAGAAGTTGAAGCTGGGGTAACTATGGTGCTCTGGGGTTCTGTCTTCTTTTCTTTTCTACTTCTACCCTTCCTCTCCTCTATTCCTGATCATTATTCATCATTTAGTTCTCCATGTCTCTGTTTGCTGCAGTGATTCATGTATTGTCCCTCTTTCCCCTCCTGGGGAGTGGGAGTGCTTCCAGACTCCAGACTTTTTGGGAGTTTTTCCTTACCGTGAAGGGGGGTCTAAGGGCAGGGATGCCAGTATAGCTTAGTCAGTTTGTTAGTTCATTTTTGTATTTTCCTATTGAACTCTTTGTATTCATGATCCTTTTGAGTTCATGTTTGACTTCGAAGCCCATCAAGACGACTGTTGTTGTGATTTTGGGCTACAAATAAAATTGAATTGAATTGTTGTGGGATAAGGGGCGTGTGTGGTAAAAGGTGTAGTTAAACTTGGTACTGAGAAGACGCCTCCTGTTTTCTGTGATGTCCAAGAACCCCCCCCCCCCCCGGGGGTCCTACACGTTGCACTAAAACAGTCTTCATGCTCTTAAAAGCACTGGAACTTCCACAGGAAGCTGCTGTCGTTGGTCCCATCCGTCTGGAGCTGGACTCAGTCCTTTCTTCAATGCTGCGGAACAATGCAGCCGAGGCACAGACATGTGTTTACTTTTGCTCGCCACGCCGACTTCCTGCTTTTCTACCTACAGGCCCGTTTGGGCTGCATTGTTCTGTCACACAGCTGCCAGCCTCCTGTCAGCCGGCCTTCATGCTCACCACCGCGAGCTCAGGTTGACCGCATGACCCACCTGGACTCCTGCTGCACCCAGTTCACACTCCAGGACCCACTTCAGTCATTGAAGCAGGGCCAAGCCGGACCGTTCTGGGTCAGAACTTCCTAAAGTGCCGTCTGGGCTGAAGGTGTCATTCCTGAACCGTTGATGTCAGGAGGAGAGACTGGTGAGACTCAGTCTGGGTCAGAGAGCGTCTGACTGTGAAGATAAGAAGCATTTTCGTCTCCAGAAAGAACTTCAAAGACCGTAAATATATTTTCCCTGAACGCCGCGGAGATTCTGAGGCACCGAGCCAGAACTTCAAAGTCACTTTTGTGACGAACAGCGGATGAAAACAGCCCTCAGATATGCAGAAATTGGTTCCAGCTATGTGTTTTCATTCTGAATGAGGGAGCTTCAGCGCCGGGCTCAGTCAGAGCCCTGTGGTTCACAGCCCACAGTACTGACAGAACATGAGCCCGGTCCGGTTCCAAAAGAACCTGAGGAACAGTTCCAGGGAAGGAAGGAAACAGGGAGCTGAAGATGCTCCGACAGCAGCAGCAGAACCCTCACAGCTGCTGAGCAGGGTGAGGCTCAGAAGAACCGCCACAGGCCCGGTGAGGCCCAAATGAGGAGGCGTATGCAGAGGAGGTGTTCACCAGGGATCCCTCAACGTCTCTGCAGGTTTCTCCTCAAACCATCTGCAAACTGATGGACTTTGAGCTTCTCTGCTCCTGTTCAAGATAAAGAAATCCCAGAAGTCCCTCAGAACTCCCTGGAGGGAGCAGAACCCTGATCTTGTCCAGTTCGGAGTACAGAGAACTATCTCTGCAGGCCAGGTCCACTGTGCTGCCTGCTTCCTCCAGGAGCATCAGTCAGAATATTTCCATGCTTTGATTGACTGAGCCGAACAGGAGAAGATGGAGAAAAGCTGGAGGTGTGATAACGTTCCCTCTGGAGACCACGCTTTATTAATGTGTCACTTCCAATAAAAGTCCTGATATTTAGATTCCGGTCGCCATGGAGACCTCAGTCACTCCTGAAATGAAGGCAAAGGTTAGTGTGGCGGAGCATGACTGCTCTCAGACAGATTATGACCATATTCCTGCTGCTGCGAGCTGCAGGCGCAGGCAGAGCGTCCGCTCCGAACAGGAAGACCCCCCCTACTCCATCAGTGTGGGAGGGGCTTATGTCTTAGTTGATCACAAAGGTAGAAGCATAAACTATTATTGCCATTGGTCTAATAAACACCTCAAACTCAAACTTTATTATTTATATAGCGCCTTTCATTTTGGTTAAAAACACAAAGCGCTTAACATAAAAACAGATAAAACGGTCATAAAAAAATGAAAGTTGTTAAAAACGGAAAACAAAGGACAATCACACAAAGAAGGGACCCCTCCCTCACCACCCAGTTACCCCAGTAGAACCCTGAACAGAAACATAGAACTGCATCTTAAAGAAGGTCTGGCCTGGTTCTGCTGTGAGGAAACGATATGATGGGGGTCCATTTATTAAAGACCCAGCCGGACCACAGGGGTCACTACCGCAGCGCCCGCCCAACACAGAGCAGCACAGGGCCCCCTCCATGGCTATTAGACCACAGAGCGGGACCCCAGCCCGCCCAACCAGAACGGGCACCGCAGCAACAGCACCCCCTACAGGTCAAGCTGGAGGTGCCCCAGAACAATGGATCCCCAAGGAAACACTGGAGTAAAAAAAATCAGAATAAAAATTATCATAAAATAACAACAATAAAAATAGAAAAAAGATAAAAAATAAATAAGATATAACAATGTAAGTAATTAAAAAATATAATACGTAAGTGATTAAAACATAACCTACGTATCCTTGGTAAAATAACAAAAAAAAGAAAAGCATATTAGAAACAGAGATAATAATAGTCCTTACAAATAAATAAATACATTAATTAATAAATAGATGAATAAGATCAGACATAAGGAATTATCAAAGTCATGTAAAAGCCAGACTATAAAGGTGGGTCTTGAGCCTCTTCTTAAAAACCTCTACAGTCTCTGCGGCCCTGAGGTTCTCCGGCAGGCCGTTCCACAGGCGAGGACCGTAATGGCAGAACGAAGCCTCACCGTGTGTCCTGGTCCTCACCAGGACGGGCTGGGGTCCCGCTCTGTGGTCTTATAGCCATGGAGGGGGCCCTGTGCTGCTCTGTGTTGGGTGGGCGCTGCGGTAATGACCCCTGTGGTCCGGCTGGGTCTTTAATAAATGGACCCCCATCATATCGTTTCCTCACCTTAGGGACAACCAAGAGGCCAGAGGACCTCAGGGTCCGCCAGGGTTCATATTTTAAAAGAATCTCATTTAAATAAGAAGGCCCAAGACCATAAAAACATTTAGACCTTTTTTTTTTTTTTTTTTTTTTTTTTTTTTTTAACTAGTCCTGTCCAACAGCTGGGCAGACAGATGAGAGCTGAGGGCCTCTTGTGTTGGACATATTTTACTTTAACAAGAGGGGTTATTAATCTTCAGACAGTACTTTTCCAAACGTACATAAAGCTCTGATGTAGCAGCGCGACGCTGAAGAGCTGGACTTTGAGAAAATGTCACCTTAAGTGAATAAAAACGTCAACTAAAATAAAAACGCTGGATTTTACCACAGATATGCTGCCCTCGTGACTCGCTCTCTTGCAATGTAAATATGCCCCCAGTGAGATTTAGGTTTGGTGCATTTGAGATGGAACAAAGGTACTAAAATGGGTTTTTATCTTTATTTGTTACCTAAATTAGGGAACACAAGCAAAAACATCTATCAGCACATTTTCTACAACATTTTCATTTATGGTTTATCAGTTAGTGCATTAGCCATCTACTGCAGTGATTATGAACTATAATGTCCGTTTTCATGCACTCATTTGATTCTTTATTCCAATCATTTCATTCTGGGTAACGTCATGTGGACACTGAGGTATTATCTTCATTCATTGTCCTCTTTCATCCACAGACGCTGTGTCATCAGGTAGTCATCTGTTTTCCAAAGACACACAGTCAGCATTGAACGTGAATTATATACGTGGTTCAGCAGGCGTGGGGTCCGGGTCCAGTGACTCTGGACCCCGACCCCACATACCTGATTCTGGAGCCATCACAGGAACGGTCCAAACACCCACAAATGTTAGTGCGTTCATTTCCTGTGCGTAATGCTGGGCAGTAGAGAAAAAAAGGATTATGTTGATGACGTTGCATCCCACCCATCTCCATCCATTAGAATCTTTAGTTCATACCTACGTGGTCTAAGTGGCACACCCTTAACTCCGAGGCTACAAACGCAAAACTGTCCTTTTGATAAACGGAGAGAACACGTCTCAAACATGCTTCTCTTTACTGCTCATCAGTTTTTACAACGACATTTAAACACCAAAAAAGTGACATTTTTCTTACCTTTGCAAGTTGGACTTGGTTCCAGTTAGTCCTTGGGGTGAAAGGTCGCCAAACCCAGCTCAGATGTCATTGGTCACAGACTTGTCAAACTATTAATGTGACTTTTTTATTGGAAAATATTTAATATAATAATAATATTTAGGGGCGATGTGAAAGCAAAACTAATGGTAACAATTCACAGCAGAGAGTTAGCAAGTTTCTAAAATCCACTTCCATTATTTATATTTCTTAACACAAAAATGTTTTAAAATGTGGAGTCAGAAGACCTCAGATTAGCCCTTTAACCCAACCCGACTAACCCTGCTCTGAAGTCAAGAGGAAATATAAAATGATCTGAATATTGTTAACATAAAGAAGGGAAACTCTGTCGACCTTAGCGTCATGAACATCTTCCTTTGTTTATGGCACTAGACGGGTCTACCTCTGGTCTAGAGGCGCATCTTCCTCATGCTGATGGACAGGTAAAGCTGCAGGGACACAACAGACCAACATCTTGACCGCCTGCAGCAGACGCCAGGAAACCATAACAGCTGAGAGCTGTAGGCTGCTGTCCTGGTTCTGTCCCAGATCTGTTCTGGAAGCTTTCTCTGAATCAGAGAGCAGGAATGTCTGAAGTGACTTGTGGCCTGTGAGGCTCAGCAGGAAAGTCTGGCTTCAGGTAACCTGCAAAAACATTGATATCTGCTGATATTTACATCACTAAACTGGTTTTGAACAAAGATGCAGATAAAACGTGAAGTTAAAATACCCATGAAGTGTCACACAGTGAGAAGAATGTTATCACATTTTGGGTGAGGTCACTTCCTACCCCAATCGCTGTAGACAACGGCCCCACTCTGAGAACTGGGACTTTTTTAGCGGAAAGGTACAATGACCCGAATCTGTGCCAGCCCAAGTTAAGTGCTCCAAAATGTTACTTCTTCATTCCTCTTGTCCCTGGTCATTGTCCCGCTTTCCCATTCAGTGCTGCTTCAGGAAAAATCCAGCAGGAACGCCAACGTTAATCCGCTTGGGAGAAGGTTTATCACAGAGACTCTTTGGGTCAGAGGAAAGGTTTATCTCCTTTTTTCAGAGAATCATTGGAATGTTTTTAGAAAGACTGATGGGAGGGCTGAATCCAGAAACCCTCCACAGGAGTGGAGGAGATGGAGGGAGAAATGGATGGATGGAGAGAGAGAGGGAGGGAGAATTACGGGAGGGAGGAATGATTGAGGGAGGAGAGAGAGGAGGAGAAATGGATGGAGGGAGGGAAAGAGAGAGGAGGGAGGAATGGATGGAGAGGGGAGAGAGGGAGGGAGAAATGGATGGAGGGAGGGAAAGAGAGAGGGAGGGAGGAATGGATGGAGGGAGGGAGAGAGAGAGGGAGGGAGAGAGGGACGGAGGGATACCCCAGAAAGTGTGAATGGAGGAAGAGTTGCAAATAAGTAACTGGTTCTGTTCATTTCATCCACATCTTCTGCTAAACATCCATCTGACCAGAAAGGAGTGACAGTGAAAAGAGATGAACAACTTTGTTCATTGAAGGGACTGGATCAGTTTGTCTGGAGGACTGAAACAAAACACCACTTCCCTCATCTCAGACTGTGAGACTGGCCTTTTATACGGCATGGCCCCGCCCACAGGCCAATTTGAATCAGGCACTATAAAGGCCAGACAGAACCACAGTTTGGGTCCTTAGATCAGTTAGGAGGGGCCCCGCGGAGACTCCCACTCCCACACAGTAGGTGGCAGTGTTGCGCCTCGTTATAGGTGACTACTGCCATTTAAACCACAAGAAGAAGAAATGGAAGGTGAGCAGAACAAAGCAAACAAACGCAATAAAGAATTAACCAACCACGCGTGTCTGTAATGTTCTTGTTTGTGTGTTGGTGGAGCGTGTGCATCCCCCCACCACCAGCACACAGCCCCCTGAGTGTGCATGTGAACAGCCTGTGTGGAGTTTCAATAGGCAGATGACAGACACTGAACTGTAGGACCAAAACTATTTTTGGAGAATTGAACCTGTGACACTTCACTTTAACAAACAACATTATGACAGTGGGGGGCTGAATCGCTCTGAGACTTCCCTAACTTCATCCTGGCGTCCTTTCACGTTAACGTAAGCCGCTTTCTCCTCAACCGAATCGGCTGATTGACGCAGAACCGCAGAACCGGCAGAAGGGTTGAAATGATGGAAACACTGGAGCAAAAGCCCTGCTGAGGGGTTTAATGGTTGGGGGGCAGCTTTCAGGGTATCTAGACCCTTGAGGACATTCAAACAAAGTCCTATTGGAGGGCAGAGAAATGACTGCTTCCTCCCGATGGGATGGATCTAAAAGTGACAGCTGTTTGTTCTGGATCCTCAGGATTGGATCAGATCTCAGCCTGAGGCAACGTCACAAAAACCCTCAGCAGGGCGACGCCTTGACAGGAAAGACGTGAGTTACATCAAATGTTTGGGAGTGCCAGTATGCCGTCGCTGGTTACCATGGAAACAGGAGGAACCTTTTCTGTAAAACCATTGTGAACTCTAACATCCGGATGGGAACAGCGTCAGACTCCGTTCAGAAACTGGATGAAGGAGTTTCCTGACATCAACGGGTCTTCCTTACCTAGCTGTTTGAACTGAGCCCATGGGGGGGGGGGGGGGGGGGAATCATGACATCAAACCCAAGAGTTCATACATGACCTATTTAAATCAGGAGACATCCTGGATGCTGACAGTCATGATTGTAAAACAGAAGATTTACTGCAAAGTAGAATCATCACAACCAGGCCAAGCTCCTCCCCTTTTAGTAATTTAGAAAAAGTTTAAACTTTGAAAAAGGTGTCTGCTTCACCTGAGCTGGTGCTGCCGAAGTTTCTCAGTCCTGGTGGGATCGCCCTCCTGCCCTTGTTTCCACGTTTCTTCATGTTTCTATTTGGAACTGAAGGAGAAATAAAAGTTACTGTAGTTAGTCATGGAAACTTTATTCCTATCGTCTGAGGTCGACTGATGTAGATAGTCATGTCACTACGAGCAGCTGTCACATTAAGGAAACAGGCAGAGATGGTTAACTGACAGATTTGTATTAGTTAATGTAGTTAAGGTTAAGCAGCAAAGGTCTTCTGGGTCAGGAGCACCTGTGAAAGCACTTCCATTTAAATATTTAGCTTTTACAGCTGCTGCATGTCTGCCTTCCTTGTCTGATTGTGGAGACTCACCTGTTTTCTGTGTCAGGAATGGTCCGCCAGCAAAAGAGGTCCCTAAGGGTACAAGAACCTTCTATTGGTTCCTGGGAGGGAACCAATATCATTGTAAAGTTAACAAAGTTAGAGTAGTAATTTTATTATTTGAATGAATTATTGAAGTAGTTTAGGAACAGTTAGTGAGTTCTATTTTTGTATGGGGAAATTATTTTTATAGGGGTTGGGGAAACTTTGAATGTAAATATTTTAATATTTTGTGTAAATAGTGTATCTGTGGGAACCTGGGTGGATGGTAGCTCCCAAAGGAGAAATCCTATAAAGGTGGGAGTTGTAACCATTTGGTGGTTGATGTTGGTTAATGGTTAGCTTTGGGCATGACTGTGAAATGGCAATAGAAGAAAATGGAAAATAAAGTTTTGAGTAGGGATGGGAATTGAAGCCCCACGAAGCCTTGTTGGGGTTCATGTAATTGTGCCAGAAAAATGGACCACCCATTCAGGGCTTTGAAACCACACAGAACAGCGTCATCTGGGGGCGGACTGGACGTATATTATGCTTCAACTGAGCTCTTTGTGACACTTCAATGTAGAAATGATGATGAAAAAACCTAAAACAAAACAATGTTGTTAACGATGATTAAAACAACACAACGAGTTATGTTTTCTGTGAGACCTGGGGGGTCTTCCAGAAAGCAGGTTATGCTAGCTCCCACGATAAGTTTGAGGCTAAGGAAGTTGATAACCTCAGCTTTCAGTTCCAGAAATGGAGGTATGTTTCAGGATAGGTCAAGTTACCATGGC
Organism: Oryzias sinensis; assembly: GCA_037389245.1. Classification (NCBI taxonomy): domain Eukaryota; kingdom Metazoa; phylum Chordata; class Actinopteri; order Beloniformes; family Adrianichthyidae; genus Oryzias; species Oryzias sinensis. The sequence continues at coordinate 38,805,479 of CM074490.1, forward strand.
AACTCATGCTCTGAACATAACCTGGTCTGGAGCAGGTTTAGTTGAAGCTTAGTTTGTTTTCAGAGAGGTGAAGCAGCATGGCGTGTCCATTTGAAGATATTTTAGTGGATGAAAAAGCTCAGAAAATACTTTTTCCACCATGAGAGGGTGATAAGACCACATATGGATGTTGGAAAGAGAAACCTTTTTACTTTGATCTAACTTAATTATTTGCTTCAGTTAAGATAAATCATTTTTTTGTTATGTCACCTTAAAAATAACACGTGGTTTTCAGACAATTATTTTCCATTTGTTCAAATTAATTCAATTAAGTAGGTGTAACTTTGATGCTGCTGTTAGATCGGCACCGCAAAGGATTCTGGGATATAATTCCCTTTGCCTGTCTGGACGGATTTGGGTTTAAGTTTGGGTTTTTTACTAAATGTGTTTAGTTGTATAGTTATTTTACTGTGTTTCACCGTGTTTTGTCGAGCTATTTTGTCCTACTATGTTTACGTCTCTGCACCATGAGTGAGAGTGAAATAGATGATGATGAGTTTATATAGCACCCCTACCACCATTACCTGTTAAGACAGCAATGGAAAGTTTTTTAAAGAATTTTTGCTCTCCGTGCATCTTTTTCCGTTCTTTTTATTATTAAAATGAGCATATCTGCCGGCTCCAACTTAGACATATGAAAGTTCAAGAAATATAAGTAATTAAGATGGAAAAAAGATTAATGGAGTAATGTGACATTTAGTTTGATAAATACGTAAATTTGAGTTGTATAAACAATTATTGAGTTTGAATATATTTAACTAAATTATTTAAATTATTTTTCAGCCGTGTTACTTTTTTGATGGACTTATAATCTTTATCCGCCGTCATTAAAATCTCAGACTCCGTCTCACTTCCGTCTCAAGAGTCGCGCTTTCTTTTTTTTTCTCTCCACGCGTTTCCATGGTGACTCCAGAAATCGGCGATCTATTGAGAATGTCTTTATGTACCGTGCGTTAACCCAGCATTACCAAGTCGAGCGTAATTACGCCAACTCTTATCCGGTCTTTTGGAACCAACATACCCAGAGTAAGCAAGTTCAGGCGGATTTCAGCCAGAGTTCAGGATTAAAGTCAGGCTAGTTTAAACATGCTTCCTGGAATACCCCCCTGCTCGACACAGCAAAACACACATCACATGAAAAAAGTAAATGCAAAGCAAATATAAAAAAAATAGTAAAACACTGGTCTCAAACCCAGGATCTCTGTGTACAGATGCCATAACACTGAACTATCTCTACTACTCTAACTACTCCTTGCCATCATATATTTCTAGAAGTATTTTCTTTATATATAACGTTCATAGTGAATTGTCTTATTAGGAGAAACAGAGTTGAAACGATCCTGAGCCACAGTTCGTTTTTTACCAGGACCATGGTGTACTGATTCCAATACAGGGGAAACAATAGAACTTGTCGGGAAAGGTCCTGGATTAATTTGAATTTCTAGAGAATAGCGCCCCCAACTGTTCAAACACAAGTGACATCTGAACCGTGGTTCCACCAAACGATACATTTGGCGCATCATACGTCATCAACCACGTGATTTGCGCTAGTTGACACATGCGGAATACGGAATATTGTGCCGAACCGCTCTGCTTCATGAAGGGGAAACAGGCGGCGAAGCGTCTGTTTCAAACAGACCATCTGTACTTTTGGGCTAAACCCAGTTCCTGAGACTCCGCCTGTGCTTCTACCATGATGACGGCCTCCGAGACTAGAAATACCTCTTTAACCCTTGTGCTGTCCTAGGCACTTTAACATTGGGAGGTGGGTCATCTAGACCCACTAGACAGTGGGTCATCTAGACCCACTAGACAGAGCTCTGAACTTTTCTTCTTCAATGATTTGTGATCTTCACTGGTGTCCATGGATTACATGAAATCTTTCCACCTTTATCCACCTTTGTCATGGTAGGGAGGACACGTCAATGGAAGGGGGGGTCATCTAAGATAGCACAAGGGTTAAACGTGTTGGTACACTTCGTGGTACACAATCTCCATGTACTGCATAATATTTCTGCCCTTCTGTCAGCAGATTTCCCAGTGATGCTGTTGTCATTTAAGGCATCAGAAACGTCTGAGCTTTGATCTCATTTGTGTAAAAAAGAAAAAACTATCATCAAATCTGAATGAATCCTTTAAGCTGAATTCATTTAAACATAATGCACATCTTTTTAGTGTGAGGGGAAACCTGAAACAATTGCTGAAAAGGTGGGTGGGGCTCCTTCAGTTGAACATTACTGATGGAGATTTAAGTTCCTGCTCGTCCTCTCGTTCCTGCTCTATCTCGGTTTCACAGGGGGTGGGGTGGGGGGCAGTGGCTCTGCAGGCGGATCATCATCAATCATGGCTGAAAACCCTCTCAACCACTTGACCTTTATCAGACCTCTTCCTGGGATTCATTTCTTCTATAATATCTTAGTCAAAGATGAAGAAGTCTTCTTTCTGCTGAAAATAAAAACATCTGCACAGGGCAGCGACGTCTGTGAATGGATATTCCTCTCAGAATGTCCAGAGCTTGGCCTCCATTATTAGACCACGCAGAATCAAAACAGCCTCAACCAGAAAAAGCTGATGACAGGAGTTTATTCAGGGATGTTTCAGACAGCAGTCATGCTCTTTCTGAGATGTTCCCCCAAAGCAATTATCATCCCACCTAGAGACTCCAGAGAGGTGTCAGGAAAAATCTTGGAAAGCTTCAGTTGTAGTGGAACCAGGACGTCGGCAGAGGTTTGTCCGAGCTTTGGTCCACTTCTTCCAGCAGCACAGATCAGATGGGATGTGGTCCATGTGATCTTCATAATGGAGTAAATCCTCTGCGTGCTAAGGCATGCAGCCACTGGAGTGCAGTCCCAAACATCAGAAGCAGACTTTGGAGTCAAAGAACTCAATCATGAACAAACATAATTACACCAGAGTGCAAATGCTGTCTCATAAAACTGTTTTTGTGACTAATATGTTTGGAAGGACCAACGTCAGGAGCTGCCTGGTGAACACCAGAGGCTGTTGACTCAAACTCAGTCCTGATCCAGCTTCAAGTGAGGATCTGTTAACACAACAGCCTCCTTTATGAGTTCCACCTGCGGTTCCAGCTCGGGGCTTTCCCTTTAATCTTCTGTTTCTCTGAAGAGACCCTGTGCGCCGCCTATGCTCCGCCTGTGCTCCGCCTTTGCTCCGCCTATGCTCCGCCTATGCTTTCCCCTATGCTCCGCCTGTGCTCAGCCTGTGTTCTATCTATGCTCCAACTATACTTTGTCTGTACGCCGCCTATGCTCCGCCTATCCGCCGCCTATGCTCCGCCTATGCTCAGCCTGTGTTCTATCTATGCTCCGCCTATGCTTTCCCCTATGCTCCGCCTATGCTTTCCCCTATGCTCCGCCTGTGCTCCGCCTATGCTCCGCCTGCGTTCTATCTATGCTCCGCCTATGCTCCGCCTGTGCTCCCCCTATGCTCCGCCTGTGCTGCGCCTATGCTCAGCCTGTGTTCTATCTATGCTCCAACTATACTTTGTCTGTACGCTACCTATGCTCCGCCTATGTTCTGTCTATGCTCCGCCTATGCTCCGCCTGTGCTCCGCCTATATTCTGTCTGTGCTCCGCCTATGCTCCGCCTGTGCTCCGCCTATATTCTGTCTGTGCTCCGCCTATGCTCCGCCTGTGCTCCGCCTATGCTCCGCCTGTGCTCCGCCTATATTCTGTCTATGCTCCGCCTATGCTCCGCCTGTGCTCCGCCTATGCTCAGCCTGTGTTCCATCTATGCTCCACCTATACTTTGTCTGTACGCTGCCTATGCTCCGCCTATGTTCCGTCTATGCTCTGCCTGTGCTCCGCCTGTGCCCCCCCCTAGGTAACCATGAGAAGATGAATGGATGATGTTGTTCTTTGTCTGCATCATGTTTATGCTTCACTGAGACCCTGCAGTGAGAATCCGTGTCCCTCAATCAAAGCAGTTATTGACCTTTGAGGGAGAACAAGAACGAGGTTTCCATGACAACCAACAAACTGAAGAAGTCTCTTCATTCTGATTAGAAATGAGATATGTGGGGGGTTAAGAACATGAGGGATTTCTTTGAAAATGCTGAGCAGCTTCAACCACCAACTGTTCTTCTGGTTGCCGTGATGTCTGCGACTGAGGAGCCTCAGGTGTCTCACCTTTGATCTCAAGTCCTTTTTTTTTAGCCAAAAATTAGTTTTAATGCAAATGATGAAATAGTAAAACAACAAAAGGGGGGGAGGGGTGATATCAGTGGTATTAAACCAGCATGAAATGACGGCCTCTCTCGACCCTGAAGGGGGGGGGGGGTGTAATTAATAAGCAAACTGCTCTCTCCCTCCTTTTCTGGTTGATCGTCATCACTGACCTTTGACCCCAGATCAGAGTGCAGGAAATGAAGAGCTCTTGAAGAGGCGCAGATCACCTTGGCCCTGCGCTTCCATGGTAATGATGGTGGTTATAGAAGCGTGGGGCCGAAGCGGCAGAAATGCTGGTGGGGGAGCCCAGAACTGATTTGTCATGCAATCAGACTCGTACTGTTCTTAATCAGGCCCATTCTACCAATCAGAGCAGGATTTGACACTTTCAGCAGATAATTAGCTTTTGGAATTTACCCATGGGGGGGTTCACTGCTGCAGCCCACCAATGGAAAAACTCCACATCAATGTGGGACCAAACATCGGTCACATTTCTCATCCCCCCCACTCAGCAGAAGACGTCTTCTGTGGATCTGTGGAATCGAACTGCAAACCAAAAAAACAGGAGTCATTTAGCAGCTGGAGGTCAGACGGACAGAAGCAAAGCGTGAGATATCCTCTTCAGCCTGATGAGGAGCACTCTCAGGATTCAAGAGATTTTATTGCAAAAGAAGAATGTTTGAATCCCACCAGATAAAGACGTCTGACAAACAGTCTGAGGACAGAGCTACAATTCCTCACTGTTCCTCAGTTCCTCCATTCCATAAGTCAGTAAAGAACCATTTCTCCTTCAAACTGATGACTTCAACCAATGTGGGTTATTGGTATGTGGGAGGAGCCTGGAGAAAACCAACACGCAGAGGAGAACGGGAAAAATCCATACAGAACGGATACAGGGCGTGATTGCAAGCAGGGGCTTCCTACTGTGAGGCAAAAGTGCTAACCACTACACCATCGCACCCATGACCAACCTTTGTATGTGTGTGTGTGTGTGTGTGGGGGGGGGGGGGGGGGTTCAGGTACACAGGAGCTTCCAGTCCATAAATACGGCGTCATAATAAGACGGCATCAATGATGAAACCCCTGTAGCTGGGGGGGGGCTCAGTTCCTTCTGTTATCCAAAGGTGATTCTACTTTTGCCTAAATTCAGACTTTACAGAAATGGGGTGAGACTGAAGCTGAGCTCCTGTTCGGCTGTGGGTGAAGGTTCTCCTTCCTCCAGGTGACGTTGTCCTGAGGCGTCTTCCCAGCATCTGGACTTTCGGGATTTGCTCATCGCTGGAATTTCTTTGGTGGACATTTTGTCCTGACTTTTTCCCAAATGTGGTTACAGAAAACTAGCTTTCTGTCAGGAGTAAAAGTATCAGCCCCCCCCCTCTCTGGAGACAAACCTCAGCCTGAAATTTGGATTTGTCTGTCTTTTCTGACGGAGACAGGTTGATCTTTATCAGCTCCCCTGCTGTGCGGTGGCATTTACTCTTGATCCTCATAAAGCATCCATGATGAGGTCACAGAGACCCCTGGCACCTGTGCGCTGAGATGCTGCAGGATGTCCTGCACAGGTCAGGCTCAGCGTAAACAGAAGCTTGTGTCAGTGTGCACACATGCCTGCAGCAGCTGCCGTCTGCATCCAGAATGTTAGTTTTCATCTGGCTCATTTAGCATTTACCTTTAACGTCAGGGTTTTTGATTTTTGAAAGTTTTGCTTCCCCTGCTTTCTATTCTGCCGTTTTTAGATCACTTCGGGTTTAGAATTTCCCGGTAAGTTCAGTATTTTCACACAGTCTGCTCCTCACAGAATCATTAATCCTTCAGGTCCAACCACACAGGAAAAGAATCGGCTGCAGAGATTTAAATTATGTCCCAAGGAGAAGGATGTGGAGTTCCAGAAATCATTGAAGTATGCAGACCCAACCCGAGCCCATAAGCTGGAACGCTGCTCCTGCAAACTGAGAAAGGGGAGATGTGGAGGAGAAGCCAGAGGGGAGAAGGGGCCCGGTTCAGAGTCAACTTTCAGCATGAGAAATGAGCCCCCCTGCTGTAATCTACAGCCCCTCTGCTCAACAGAATCTAAATATTTCTCATGGTTTAGAGGGCCGGGTTCAGACCTGTGGATGGAAAACAACAGAGATGTCAGACCATAAAAGCCATGTTTCTGGATGCTTTGGTTGATCAGGACAGCAGAGCGGCACTTTCAGCTCCAAAGCCACAGTCTCCTCAGAGACGGGATAACGGGACCCGTCAGCAGAGCTAAGAGGCTGGAGATGACCCCAGAGTGTGCTCCCAGCTTAAAGTGCAGGTAATTCAATTACAGCGCGCCTTGGCTGCAGAAGATTTTCACTCCTAGCGCCGGGGCCCCCAGACTCTGAGGAGAGCCGCTGTAAATACTGGTCATGACACGCAGCCAAATTGAAAAAGCTGTTTTTCTGCTGCGTTCATGGCGTGGAAATGCTCCATGCAGAATGGTAATGAAGAGTCATAAAAATGCAGTAATGATCCCAACGGGCTGCTTTATGGCCTCACACTCCGTCATTCGCTGGAAGAGTCGCTGCTGCAGAGGAACCCACGACAAACAACCATGGAGACGTCTTCAGACCAGGAAACAGACCTGCTGTATCATACGTGAGACACACGGGCAGTCTGTCATACGTGTGACACACGGGCAGTCTGTGATACGTGTTCAGTTTGTTCTGCATGTCTTCAGGGTTCTGAGTCCTCCTGTAGCAGCTGTAACTCTTACATACATGAACTTTCTCCTTAACTCTGTTAACATCCATCAGAGAAGAACCGTTTCACAGAATCATTTTCCTGTTACGGGTTTACTGCTGGAAACAAGCCCTCATCATCAACACTCCACCTCTGTGCTTTATGGATATTTAAAGTATGGTCATTTATCTCTTTAGTGGTGAAAAGTGAAAAGTTCAGCTCGTTTTTTTCTAAAGGGATAATTTGCTGTAGTCTCTCGCAAAACACAAAACAAAAGGACAGGAAGACCAAACCAAACCGTGGTTCTGATCCAGGAGGTCCAGATGATTCTGATGGTGAATCAGGTTTATGTCTGCCCCAGGACAGAGGTTCACATGGAAAAGGAGCATCAACAAGGATCTTCACCTTTATTACAGGGAATCTGACAGAGTTATGAGTTTGACCTTCATTGTGCCGAGCACAGAAACAACCCCCCCATGCGGCCTGCGGGGCCCTCCTTCCTTCCTCTGTCCAGCCCACCCGAGTTGGGATCAGGACAAGTCCCACCTGCTTCCACTCACAGCGTCCCGTTTGATGGGGGCGGTGCTGGCTTTGCCTCGGGCCGCTCAGATTCTGTGAGGCTGGGTAATGCAAACAGAGAGATCATGTGAACGCCTGTAATGATGCGGCTCCGCTGGTCCGCTGGATCCGGGACGCCTGCAGCAAAGATTTGCAGTGCGGCTATTAGTCAGGGGATTACACAGGACTGCAGGAGTCTGCCAGCACCTCCACTTATTGCTGTGGGCGTCGTCCTATCAAAAGGAAAGACGAGGTCATTCCTCTGAGCTGCTATGAGGAAAGAGGAGACTCTACCTTCACATAGTCCTCCATGCAGACACTGTTGGAACTCTGCAGGTTCTCTCCTGGGATTCAAACTGACATCTGTCTCATGCCGACCTGTTTCTTAAAGCGTCAACAAAGAAATCAGATTTTTCAGTCCCCCACCCTCTCCACCAAAAAGGTGGAGCAGCGTGTGGGAGGCAGTTAATGATTTTAGAGCAGCATCTGGTTGAGTCAGACTGACATGTCTGGCAGGAAAACTGTTGCTCTGCAGCTCTGAAATCGTCTGTCTGCAGACAGACCGCTGCTGCAGACGACTGCTGTAGACAGACGACTGCTGTAGACAGACGACTGCTGCTGCAGACAGATGACTTCTGCTGCAGACAGATGCCTGCTGCTGCAGACAGATGACTTCTGCTGCAGACAGATGACTTCTGCTGCAGACAGACGACTGCTGCTGCAGACGACTGCTGCAGACAGACGACTGCTGTAGACAGACGACTGCTGTAGACAGACGACTGCTGCTGCAGACGACTGCTGCAGACAGACGACCGCTGCTGCAGATGACTGCTGCTGCAGACGACTCCTGCAGACAGACGACTGCTGCTGTAGATGACTGCTGTAGACAGACGACTGCTGTAGACAGACGACTGCTGCTGCAGACGACTGCTGCAGACAGATGGCTTCTGCTGCAGACAGACGACTTCTGCCGCAGACAGACGACTGCTGCAGACAGATGGCTTCTGCTGCAGACAGACGACTGCTGCAGACAGATGGCTTCTGCTGCAGACAGACGACTTCTGCTGCAGACAGATGACTTCTGCTGCAGACGGACGACTTCTGCTGCAGACAGATGACTGCTGGTGCAGACGGACGACTGCTGCTGCAGACGACTGCTGCAGACAGATGGCTTCTGCTGCAGACAGACGACTTCTGCTGCAGACAGATGACTGCTGGTGCAGACGGACCAGACTGATGACGGCTGCTGGTCATCAGCAAAGCTGTCCAGCTGTGCACCTGGAGGAGCGGGTTTCTGATTCCGACAGGTGCAGCACTTCTGGATCAGGGCCAATCTTTTCCTCGATGTTCATGCTGTCAGCCGATTAGACCAGAGTAGAGAAGCAGCAGCAGAAATGTGGCGAGCGTGGTCTCGCTCGCTGGATGATGTCAGGCCTGACCGCAGAGTGACTGCAGACTCTTGACAAATTGCCGTCTTTGATTTTATTGGCGTTTGACCTTGAAAGCGACGTGGGATCACTCTGTGTTATGAGCCGGCGTAGATTATGAGCCAATGTGTTTCCAATAGAGTCCAGATCCATCCGTGCGAGCTGCTTTACGAGCTTTTTGAAGTGGTTATTCTGGGAGGAGCACGTGTGAGAAGGACAGGGATCAGCTTTCCTAAAGCCGTCTTTAGGGCAGACAGGCCAGCCCTAAAATCATTTACAATAGCTCATATCCTCAGCTCGCAGAAATCAAATCTGAGCCAGACTGGCAGCCAGAGTTTAAAGCCTTCATTCCCCAACTGGAAACGTTCAGCTCTCCATCACAATATCTAATACAGAGAGCCATAAAAAAGTGTAAGTACAAACTGCAAACCAGCACGGCCACATTCAGAGCAGACACGCAGCATCAAGGAACGCCATAAAACATCTCCAGCCCCGATTCCAGCTGAAGCTCGATGAAAAGGCCTCATGTGTTTGTTCCAGCCTGATTTATGTCTGTTAAAGGCTGAATCAGCGCGATCCACGCTCACAGAAAGCCTCTGAAATGAGACAAAGCTGCTCAGCATCTGCAGGCAACCTCAAGCATGTGATGCCTTTGGGTTGACCTCTGACCCCCCACAAATCAATGCAACTGTAGCTACGGGATGTCCTGAACTCTTCCTCCTGTGCAGAAAACGTTACTCCAAAGAAAGGACTCAGACCACCTGATGCTGTGTTTCTGTCAGTTTGTGAGGATGGATTTGCTGTTCAGGAACGTTGGCAGCATTAACGGCATCCAGATTGGGGGGATAATTCAATAAACCCCCCTCTAGAATGCGGCCGTTTGTAACAGAGCCACTTAAACCCGGTTTTCATCTTGCATGGATCCACATCCACAGCAGGAAACAGATTTTTCAAAGAATCTGTGCAGCTGGAATGGAGGGTCTATTCAAATCAGAGCCAAGCACATTTTCCTCCAATGACTCTTCATGACGCATGGAGATGTGATCACAGTGCTTCATCGGCTGCTGCTCTGACTTATCAGGTTTATGCTTTGGTCCCATTTCATTTGGAAATGGAATCTGGACTCTGGATGGAATCATCTGGAATCTTTTGGCTTCAGGAGTCGGATAAAAACCGCCTCATTGTAGATCTGCTGAAAGACGCTGGAGAAAACACAAACTTGAAATAAACTATCAACTAACTAAAACCAACGAAAACTATATAATCAGACAGTAAAACAGCCAGAAATTCCTATTTCAGTCAGACAACTCTTGCAGTAAGAAATATTTATTTGACATTTTCCACATACTTTAGTTGGCATTCACATCTTTTCGTTTGGCATAAGGCTCCGTTCAATTCCATGAGAGATTTCCATAAAACTTTCGGGTAACAAAAACCCCCCCTTACGGAGCCCACAGGTGGAAGCCGGGGAGGAGGGTGGGGCGAAAAATGAGCGCTGAAGGTAAGAAAGAGAATGAACGCCTGCGCACCTGGGCTTAAATAGGACGCTGAGCAGGTGCGTTAATTGACTGAACCGCCCTAGGGTAAGCTGAAAACACTGCTACGAGTTATCGCCCGAAATACGATTGAATCGTCATTTTGTGAACATCATCATTTCATCAGAAACAGTCAGGAACCTGGGTGTTATCTGCGACTCTAAGCTAACTTCATCCCGGTATAAAAGAGGTGGTTAAAACTGGTTTTTATCACCTCAGAAATCTGGCTAGGCTCCGCCCACTACTCTCTCTTGCTAACATGGAGATGCTAATGCATGCTTTTATCATGAGTAAAGTTGAACTTAGGTGGTGCGCTGGGGTTCTGTTTAAATTAAGTTGAATTAAACTAGGTTTTTAAGGCCTTATTTTAATTTACCTTATTTCAATGTTTTATTGCTTTTATCATTAGGTTTACTTTTTCATTCTAGTTTTTATTTCCGATGCTTCCTCAGCTGGGACCCCTCCCTCTGGGTCGGCTGCTGTTCAGCCGCTGCAGCTCTAGATGGGAACCTGCATCACCGCTTAGCTGTGGTGGAGCGGTCCACGCCTGTGATGCTGCATTTGGTTATGCAGTTGTTCACAGAGGGAGGTTCCAATTATCAGCGTTTCCAACATCTAGTTTTCGTGCTCAGCCTGTTTCTCATTGTCTTTCCCCATCAGTTAGGGGGTGAGATGTGTGAAAGGAGTGGGGGGCTGTGTGTAGGTACGGGGTGGGGGGCAGCAGAGGATGTTCAGGCGGTTGTTTCAATGGTGGTGGGGCTCCTTAGCACGTTTCCTACTGTGACTCAGCCCCTCCCTCTTCTCTCATGTCATTAGCCTGCTGTAATTGGTGACTAATTACAGTCTCCAGCAAGCAGAGGCGCTGCCATCCTCTCTGGGAGGGACAGTCTGAAGCAGAGACGCTCGGCCTCCATCACTGAGGAACACGGTCATGTTCTGCTCTGAACGGACTTTCAGCTCAACGAAGCAGAAACGGATGGGGAAGGAAAAAAACGCTTATTTGTTCAGGAGGAAGGTGAGGAAATCCAGAAGATGATCCAGGGACAGGGCTCAGGTTAATAGACAAATACACATCTAAGATTAATATGTGCTTCAGGTCAGACAGACTCTGTTAACAGGGGTTCAAACCATCGACGGTACCTGAAACCTGGACTGAGTCAGTCTGACGTCATCCATAGAAAACGCTTCACTTCCAGCTCCAACCACATGAAGTCCATTCTGTCACCTTTTCTTTCACTATACGGACGCCGCCATGTTGGAGCCAGACGACGTCAACGTTTCTATGACAACCACTCTCACCAATCAGGACTGGGCTTGCAGGAAGGCCACACCCCTAACCCTTGAATGTGGGCTACACATAATCTGTCAATCAAAGATGTGTATTGTGACATCTGATTGGTTAGTTTATAACTTGAATAACGTGAACTACAGAAAAAATATCATGAAGAAATGAGGATTATCAAGAAGAGGATTCTGAATGACTGAGGAACAATGTGCTAATTTTGAGAAGAGTCTCTGAAGTAGAATAGTACTGTAGCAATAGTACTGTAGCAATAGTACTGTAGCAATAGTACTGTAGCAATAGTACTGTAGTAATAGTACTGTAGCAATAGTACTGTAGCAATGCAGTAGTACAGTGATCCTCCACCAACTGAACTGTATATTTCTGCCTCAGACAGCAGTTTTCCTTCTTTGGGGTCACAGATGACTGTGGTTCAGGAACAGCCGTGCGTCTCTACAGATGAAGGACTCTGCCAACGGTTCAGAGGAAGCAGTTCCATCATGTGGGCTTTGCTGTTCCCTCCAGCAGACGTCAAAAGCAGGCGTTGAGCAGATGAAGAGCAGAAAACATGACGGCATGTTCTCGGTGTTCTTCACTAAATCTTCTTTATCTGAGAACAGTTAATCCTCACTCAGACGTGGCATATTTATGGTTCAAAACAGAAAAAAGAGGAGATTAAAGGTATAGACCTGAAAACATGCAGACTTCCAGAATGCTGTGCTGGGATGGAGACAGGCGTTTCAGGCTGCAGTCATGAACCTTTGAACCCTGGAGCTTTCTCAGCATCCCTGTTAGAACAGCACAGACTGTTCTGCAGTCTGAGGTTCATTATGTGACAGAGCTCACCTAGAGCTCACCTAGAGCTCACCTAGAGCTCACCTAGAGCTCACCTGAGAGCTCACCTAGAGCTCACCTGAGAGCTCACCCAGAGCTCACTGAGAGCTCACCTGAGAGCTCACCTGAGAGCTCACCCAGAGCTCACTGAGAGCTCACCTAGAGCTCACCTGAGAGCTCACCCAGAGCTCACTGAGAGCTCACCTGAGAGCTCCTGACGCTCGCTGGAAGGCGAGGAGCAGTTGACTTCTATACATTAAGGACTCACTTCCAGAAACAGAAACAGCAGTGAAGCCCCTTCAAGTTAATGATGAGTTTGAAATCAACTGAAGCAGCTGTGTAATACGCTAACACTCCACTATACAGGTGGGGGGTGTTGGGGAGGGGGGGGGTCTTCAGCATCTCAAATGAGTGAAGGAGCAGGACGCTGCAGTGAACGTTCGTGTGAACGGATTGATCACTGAGCCGTCTGAGGGGGCAGTATTTAGGGTGGGGCAGTGGGGGGTGGGGGGTATAGTGTTGACTTTTTACCACAATGTGATGTCTGCTTCTCTTCCTGCTTTCACCCCGAGGTATGCTGAGAAACAGAGAAAGTATGAAAGAGGAAGGAAAGACGGGAGCTTTTGTGTGAAATTCCCCCCTCCACATGCAAAAACACCATTCCAGCTCTTTGTTTTTACAGCCTTTCTATCACTAATGCGATTCCCGTCATGACGTCAGCGCCCGCTTCCCCTGGCAGAGCACATTCCCACTTAACATGTCACTTTCTCCCTCTGCAGCATAAACACACGGCTGGGTTATCTGCCCTGCAAGCTGTGCAAGCATCAGCGCTGCAGCCAGGAGCCTGAAGCAGCGGAGCGGCCATTCCTGGTTTGTTTTTGTGTGGAGCAGACAGACAGCGGACCAGAGGAGGACAGAGAACTCCAGACTGCTGCTTTTCTGCATGCCTGGCTGCAGCTGCGACATGAAGACAACACTGGAGCAGCTGAAGGCCTCTCAGCTTCTGACAGGAAAATTCACCTTCAGATCAAACACGTTCAGGCCGCTCACCCTTTTTAGATTTCCCTTCATGTAAAAAAGAGACTTTCTGTCAAACAGTATCAAGATAGAATTAAGTTCAGTCTGACTTTCTCCACAAAATTCAATTTAGCAAGATTTTTTTTTGTGAAGTTGCAGCAAGAGATAAGTTGGTGTGTGTGTATGTGTGTGCATATGCGTGTGTGTCCATATGTGTGTGTGTGTGGATGTGTGTACACACATGTGTGTGTGCATATTGTTTGTGTGTGTCCATATGTGTGTGTGTGTGTGTATGTGTGTGCAAGTGTGTGCAATGGTGTGTGTGTGTGTGTAGGTGTGCATGTGTGTACATTGGTGTGTGTGTGTATGTGTGTGTGTGTCCATATGTGTGTGCATGTGTGTGCATGTGTGCGTGTGTACTGGTGTGTGTGCATGTGTGTGCACTGCTGTGTGTGTGTGTGTCCATATGTGTGTGTGCATATTGTGTGTGTGTGTCCATATGTGTGTGCATGTGTGCGTGTGTACTGGTGTGTGTGTGTGTGTGTGTGTGTAAGTGTGCAAAAACAAACCAAACTCTCACTAACAGTAAAATGATTAGATGTTTATATTTTTTCGGACCCGTTATCTTCCAGAAAGGAAAACCATGAGGAAGATTTCATCATTTCTTTATCTATTTGAACTAAAATGATTTTACTTAGTAATCAATAGAAAATCCTTTATTGATTTTTACTGGATTTAACAACCAGCTGTTTGCTTTTCCACACTGGTACTTTAGTCTGATCATCTTTGGCTCTAAGCTCCACCTCTTTCAGGTTTCCTCACACCTGAAACTCCTCCCACAGGGTCTCAAAGGTCAGGAGGTCAGAGCAGCAGATAGATGTTTTGGTCAGATGGTTCTCAGGACCATCTGTGACTGCAGACCGCTGGACGATGCTCCGAATCCAGATGGATTTACTCCCGTTAGGTTTCCTGCTCCACTGGTAGAAAGCCAACATGAAGCTCCCTCTACCGTGCTTGACAGTGGGGATGGGGTCCTTAGGGTTAAAAGTTTTTCCACTTTTCCAGTCCAGTGGGTTTCCCTGTTCTGTTTCTGCAGAATGACCTCATCCTCGGTCTGCATACTTGGACCCAGAGCTCAAATTCACAAGGATGGCCTTGGCGGTAATCTGTTGTTGTGGTCACGTCCCTCACCTGCTCAAGGCGGGGCTTCATTTTGACTCCCAAGGTTTCCACAGTGTGGGAATTTGCACAGCAGCCTCTGGGACTGGAAGCGATCCAGACGTGATCTTGCAGACCTGTCCTGTGGGCAGCTGCAGGTCCTCAGAGCTTCTTCAGCTTCAACATGAACCTTCTATAGAAAGCTGCTGGTCTTTACCAAATGACTCAAAGATCTGCTTTAAGCAGCTCAGAGCTAACTCTAACCCTACATTTGGATGTTCTTCCTCCTATGTTTTGTCTAGATTCGGTCTAAATTGAGTCTTCCCAGCGCCTTTAAAGAACAGCACTTTGGACCCTTCAGATTTCCACAGTCAGAGCAGTATTACACTTGGCTCTTTTTGTTTGCCTTGTTAGATGAATTTGACAGAAACTCGTTACTTAAACATCACCGTCTGTGAGAAAATCCTCTTTGGTTCTACTTCTTATCACAGCAAAGACACAGCTTGAGATTTCTTTTCTGACTCTACTTGACCTGAACTCTGACAGAGTTGACCGCTCGAGTCTCTTCAGTAGACCACACAACACGGTCAGAATCAATGGTACCATTTTTAGCTGGTTTAAAACCTTTATGACAATTAATGTTAATAAATCCAAATCCAAAAGCCACAGACTGGCATGTGGTTTACCACTGGGATCCATCTTATGCTCCACTCTTTATAATTTTTGCTGCAACTCAGTAATGTCACGAGGAAACACGGTATAGACCTCCACAGCTATGCAGATGATACTCAGCTCTACATCACCATGTCTCCTGATGACTTAAGCCCCACTAAAAAACTCCCAAACTGTTTCGCTAATTTTAAAGATTGGATAAACTGCGCGAGTCGAGCCGGAGACAGGAACCACAGCCAGGTGTAGGAGCAGAGACGAGGTACTCGGTCAGGAACTGGAGCACGGATGAGCCAACTGGAGTCTGGAAGCACTCCCACTCCCCAGGAGGGGAAAGAGGGACAATACATGAATCACTACAGCAGACAGAGACATGGAGAACTAAATGATGAATAATGATCAAGAATAGAGGAGAGGAAGGGTAGAAGTAGAAGAGAAAAGAGGACAGAACCCCAGAGCACCATAGTTACCCCAGCTTCAACTTCTAGCAGCCTTTTAAAACAAATAGTTATTAAGTTTAATTTAAACACAACCCGTAACCCCAACCACGACTGGATGAAGCTCGTCTGCTGGACTTTATATATGTAGTTGTAGATTTAGATAAGTTAATTCTTCTCTAAGAGTTCTGGTAAATCGCCTGTCCGTCCTGGGGGAGGATCCCTCCTTCATGTGGACACCCCTGAGGTTTTTTCGTTTTTTTCCAGAATCCGTTTTTTTGGGAGTTTTTCCTCACAGAGAAGGGGGGGTCTAAGGGCAGGGATGCCAGTATAGCTTAGTCAGTTTGTTAGTTCATTTTTAGGATTTTCCTATTGAACTCTTTGTATTCATGATCCTTTTGAGTTCATGTTTTACTTTGAAGCCCATCGAGACGACTGTTGTTGTGATTTTGGGCTACACAAATAAAAATGAATTGGATTATTTAAAAGAGTGTGAATTTTTCTTTCCAGAGTCGGAGCGGAGTCTTTATGCTTTCACCACCTGTAGACTGGACTACGGTAAAGCCTCCCTAAACGTTCAGTCGGTTCCAGCTGGTCCAGAATTCAGTTAACGTGTTTGATCCCAAACGAGAAGCAGAGCCACATCGCTCCATCCTGGAGTCTGCACTGCCTTTTCTGCTGACCAAGTCTGCACTCAGAAACACTTCTGCAGATCTGACTCCGAGGATCATGGGAGCTGATCATGTCTGTGTTCACACCGACTGCCTGCAGAGCAAAGCCAGCTTCCTCCTCAGTAAGTGAAGAAACCACACATGACCTCTACTCTGTAGGCCAAGCTGTGCAAAAAGGTTTTTAGTGTTTGAATCTGGGAACATTCTCTCTTTTAACCTTTGCAGTAAGTTTTTGATCACGTCTTTTCTACTGACAGTACTTTGACAGCATGAGCTGACGGTGGTTCTGAAAATGAGAGAAATGTGGCTGTTTCATCATAAATGTTCCACGGCAGAGGTGGAAGTCAATAATGAAGCGTTTGCATCAAGTTGGAGCTGAAGTGTGTGAATCCACGTCAGGAGAAGCGGGGAGTCCTGCTGCGTGCAGAGGACAGCAGCAGCTGCAGGAAAAGAAAAGGCTGGTGTGAAAGAATGAGAACAAAAACAGGAGCAGCTTGTATTCACTGAAGATCTGCATAATAAGATCACACACTGACATCAGATGAACCCAGGATCAAATGTAATCCCTCATAATCCCTCATATTGTGGTTGAGTGGCACACAAGGAAAAGATTTGATTGCAATGCAGGATGGTAAATAAATGAAAGTCCTGCAGCTTTGAGTCTTCTGATGAAAAACAGATCTGCCTGTGGCGGCGCGTCCTCCTCTGTGATCAGGACACCAGAGAGATGAGCAACTGTGAAACGGGACAATCGCAGGTTGTGTTGGAGTTGACTGTAGTCACAGGGTTCCTGAAGGTGCTTGCTTTAGGCGTCGTTTACCGTTTGAAAAAGATTGAAGCGGTTATGATAAAAATTACACCGGGCGGGGCCACAAACTCCCAGCTCCGCCCCTTTCTGAGGCATCCACTGTCAGACCAACAGATCCATGAAGGTCTTTGTTTTCCTGGTCTGAGCTGGAATCTGGATCAGAACTGGACGGACGGATGGATCTGATGCTGCTGCCGTTTCTGCTGCTAATGTGAGGGGGGGGGTGAGGGGCTGTAAGCTAGAGGGAAGGAGTGTGAACACAGGACTTTTCTAGACCAAAGGGAATCACAGACATGTTGGACTTTGCTCAGCTCCGTCTGCACCCCTCTGAAGAGCTGAAAGTGGTACGAGCACATCTGCTCAGGCTCTGCAGTCACATGTAAGGAGTTAGCAGCACTCCTGTAAATCTGTCATCAGCGCAGAGCAGCAGACTGCCTGCTGATTTACGTCCTGAGCCGAATGACAGGCAGGAGCTCAGGTGGCGGGCGGAGGTCCGGGTCTGGACCATGTCCCAACATCAAGCAGAAAGGAGGGGGGTCCCAGTGACACTGTGCAGGAAATAATCCAACAAAGACTCTTTCAGAGTCTGAGCAGCAAAACTCCACCTGGAAGAAAACCTTTCCAGGGTGGGGGGGGGGGCAGTCTGTCCATGTCTGACTTTAATATCAAGAACTGAAGATTCTGCCTCTCTGTGACGTCTCAGTCTATGTCCTTTACTGCACGGGGGGGGGGGGACATTCAGAGCTCATTAGAAATCACATGACTCTGGTTTTCTCAGCGGCTCAGACTCACACACCATGAAGAAGCTGAGTTTCCTCAGTATTCCCACATCAAATTATAGCTGCTTGTAAACGTAATAAATTGGTGTCAGAGTGCAGCCGAGGATTCTGTTCCTGAATACAAACTTTCCTGGACACACATGACTTCCTGTTGGTAGGAAGGCAGGTGAATCTGGTGTCTGAAGCCTCCAGCAGACAGAGATGCAGACCCCCGGGAACGTCTGCAGCCAGACCCTCTTCTTCTGTTGTTTCAGGGAGCAGAATTCATCATTCCATGCAACTTTATAGTCAACACACATCTACATGAACCAGGAAAAAATGCAATTAAGGTCAGACAGGGGGTGCAATAAACGGCGACATGATACAGTATGAGTTCAAAGTTCTTCTATAGAAGATCTGCACAGATGGATGTACTACAGTATGTACAGAACAGACCAGAGGTTTGGACACACCTTCTCATTCAAAGAGTTTTCTCTATTTTCATGACTATATCAATGGAGATTCACACTGAAGGCATTAACACTATGAGTGAACACGTGGAATTATTTACATAAAAAAAAGGTGTGAAACAACTGAAAATATAAAAGTGCAGTCCCAAAAACCATCAAGCTCTACAAAGAAACTGGCTCACATGCGGACCCCCCAGGAAAGGTAGACCAAGAGTCACCTCTGCTGCAGAGGGAGGGGTTCATCTGAGTCAGCAGCCTCAGAGATGGCAGCTTAACAGCAGCTCAGATTAGAGAGCAGGTCAATGGCAGACAGAGTTCTAGCAGCAGACACATCTCTACAACAGCTGTTCAAAGGAGACTGTGGGAATCCGGCCTTCATGTAGAATATCTGCTAGGAGACCACTGCTAAAGAAAGGCAACAAGCAGAAGAGACTTGTTTAAGATAAAGAACACCAGGAATGGACATCAGACCAGAGGAAATCTGGGCTTTGGTCTGATGAGTCCAAATGGAGATTGTTGGTTCCAACCGCCGTGTCTTTGTGCGACGCAGAAAATAATACATAATGTACAGGTTAGGACTATAATCAGTATTTGATCATAAACATTTCTATAGAAAATGCAAAAACTGCAAATATGAATATGTTAAATAGGTCATTTACAGATAAAACCTGTCTATTGTTCAACATAAAGGCCCGTACACACGAATATTCGCCAGCGTTTTTTGTGTTCACACCCAGGCGATTTTCGCTGACGATGAGCCGAGTGAACATGCAATTACATTCCCTGACGTTAGATGGCGCTTAATGTAAACAGAAATACTCCTGTACACAAGGTGGCGCTGCGCAACTTTACGCTTCTTAAAGTCGCTTTTCACTCAGAAGAAGAGAGCAAGTATTTACGCGCTTGTCAGAATCAAACAAAGAAAACATGAATATTTCAAGCACCAGCTGCTCCAGCGATGAAGAAATTATTGTTCTGTTGATGAAAGACGCCGGAAAAGACGCTGATTTTGGGGACATCCCATAGTTACGAGAAGAGAAGAACATGGGGAGTTTTATCGACTGGTAAAGGGGATATTTTAGAATGTCCGTCATTATTTCTTTGCATCAGTGTAGGCGCTACTTGGCGTCTATCTTCTTCGCTGGTATGTGTCCTCAGCAAGACAGTTTTGTGTTTGAGCGCCCCCAAGTTGTGTTTTACTGTAACTTCAGAAGCTCCAGACACGTGTGCAAAAGCGCCATTCTCATTGGTCATAAAGTTTTTGACGCGGCGTGTCAAACCAAAAAAACGAACCCGAGGCGTTTTTTAGAGAGTGACGCTTTGACGCGTGGCGTTTTTTTGCGTCGGTGTGCACACTCTCATTGGTGCCCTTTGTTTAGTCACGAGGCGTTAAACGTCGGCGAATATCGCACGCGAAATTCGTCCCGGTGTGAACAGGCCTTAATGATAAACGTTGAATTGTCATCAGTTAATCTCTGATAAATGACATTTCCTCTCACTTATTACTCTTTATTTTTCAGTCTTTCCAGCTGTTTGTTGTTTTCACTTTAATCTTTGCTAAAATAGAAAATGTCCTGACCAAAGTTTGATGTTTTTGGTTCAGTGGACCAAGTTTTTCTTGAGAGAAAACCTCCAAATGTTCTCAAACATCATGAATGGATGAACCCAACTAACAAAACCCAAATGGAGCTGCTGCTCTGTTACACCTAGGCTCCACCCACAATGACACACTTTCAGTCCATTTATCAGCCTCAGCAGGCTAATAATCAACAGATGATTGATAGCAAAACGACACCCTGACAAGATCAGATGTCAGGAATGGATCTGTTTACCACAGCATCAACAAAAGAGAGAGAGAGCTTTGTAATCAGAGACATACGATAATTGAAGTTCACAATCATTTCCAAATAAGATGGACTAGTTAGTTACAAGGTAATGATTTTAGAAAACGCATTGAGTTAAATAGAAACTGACTGAACCCCTAAAACCGTGTTTCCTTGAATGAACATGATGTGAGATGGACCACAGACCACATTTCTGATGTCACTCATGTCAGCTGAGGATCTTATTGGTCAAAGGTGAAACTGCAGCCTGATTTCTGCTCCATTCATCGAGTCCATTGAAGGTGTTCAGATATTAAAGGTCGTGTCAGCATTGGAGGCTCCACAGTGAAGAGATGGCAGCACAAACCCAACGGGACGTTTGCCGAGGCGCTCCCAAACCGCACTTCATAATGATGATGAATGCCTTCCATCAACAGGCCGACGGACGAGTCTTCCACATACCAGCTTATCGATATCTGAGGGACCATCACCCCACTCCCACCGCTTTCTCAGGCCTTTTGTCAATAGTCTCCTCAATTAACATCCAATTACACAGACTGCTATTAATCCCCTGAGAGGAAGGCGGCGCGGTTCAGAAAAGGTCAGGTATGTTGGCTGCAGATTAACAGTGACGTGCCATTGAGCGGCGGCAGGAAGGTTAACCTGAAGACAGAAGAATCTGTCATGTTCATCTGCATCATCAGGCTGTTCAACAGAATAACCACAGACACACGGAAGTCACCTCTGCAGCGCCTCCTGCAGGCCACCAGCAGCTCTGCAACCACCTCTGAAGGTGATCTGCATCTCTGTGAATGAATGAGTGAACGAATGAATGAATGAATGAATGAGTGAATGAGTGAATGAATGAATAAATAAATGAATGAATGAATGAATGAATGAATGAATGAATGAATGAATGAATGAATGAATGAATGAATGAATAAATGAATGAATGAATGAATAAATGAATAAATAAATAAATGAATAAATGAATGAATGAATGAATGAGTGAATGAGTGATTGAATGAACGAATGAATGAATGAATGAATGAGTGATTGAATGAATGAATGAATAAATAAATAAATGAATGAGTGATTGAATGAATGAATGAACGAATGAATGAGTGAATGAGTGATTGAATGAACGAATGAATGAATGAATGAATGAGTGAGTGATTGAATGAATGAATGAATGAATAAATGAATAAATAAATAAATGAATGAGTGAATGAATGAGTGAATGCTTGTCACTGCAACAGTGGCAGGAATGAAACTGCTCTTGTTCTGGGGGGGTGGGGAGCAAATATCTGCCCTCATCAGGGCCGTGTTCATGTGTAGAAAAGTCTACAGAAGATAAGTACAGTGCAGAAGATTCACAAGCATCCCCTAAATGTTTTTCTATGGTCAGACATTTTCCAACATCTCTTTCTGAGTTTCTGCAGCGTTTGTTGGTTACCGTGGTAACAGAATGGGAGTAAACAGACTTTAATCAGCAGGCTGGAGAGTTTTACTGAGGACATTAAAAGTCTGTCCCTGGTTCTTCTGGTTTTAGTTTTGTCTCTTTATGTTGTTACCAACAGCTGCAGAAAAGAGGAAATGACATCAATCTGGACAGGAAGCTGCAACCCCGTCTTTGTTTTAGAAAAGGCCTGAAAAACAGTTCTGGAGTTACAGCTTTGTTTCAGGTTTCCTGGTGAACATAGAATACCACATCCCATAATCTCCCTTATTATTACATTGTCCCACAGCACAACTTGATTCTAGATGCCAGTGAAGTGAAACTAACACAGGAGTGATGTGATCTCTTCTGCTAGTTCCAGCTAACAATCTAGCTGCTGCGTTCTGAACAAGCTGGAGACTTCTTAAGGAACTCTTAGGACACGCTGCTAACAAGGAGTTACAGTAATCCAGCCTCCACGTAACAAATGACCAGTGAAGATCACAAATTATTGAAGAAAAAAGGTTCAGAGCTCTGTCTAATGGGTCTAGATGACCCACCTCCCAATGGTAAAGTGCCCAGGATAGCACAAGGGTTACTAGATAAATACAACTGGGTATCATCTGCATAACAATGAAAATTAATACTGTGTTTCCTGATTATGTTTCCCAGGGTTTGCATGTAGATCATAACATTGTTTTAACCTAAAAGTAAAAAAAATCATTATTTATTTGTATAATCTGTCAGAAACTCTAACAAACGTGGTTCCTGGACTGTAATGTTTGTCGTCTCTGCTTACAGACACCTGTCTTGTTCTAAAGCATAAAAAAAATCATCTTTTTTTGTTCTATTGAAACATAAAGCCTAAATGTCAGCCACATGCTTCCCTTTTGGATAATGTTAAAAACAGAAACTCAGAGTCTTTCATTTCATCGAGCTCTGATCTTTCTTTAATGCACTTTTTTTTAAACCAACAGAATCAAAGCTCCTCTTCTCATAAGCGGGGGGGGGGTGTCTCAGTAATTACAAGGAGACAGTAGGCATTAAACATAAATGCATTATCATGTTAACAATAAATACTGTTATGTCACAGCTCCTCTGAGCATCATCTGCAGTGACAGCAGGTGGGAGAGGCTTTTTACATGGGGGGGGCTTTTATATCCTTTTGGGTCTCAGATGGACAAAAACGGAGACTTTAGTTTTTTTTTAAATCCAAAAAGGATGCATAAAAGCTTTGAGTGGGTTCTTTGTCTCCAGACACATTTCTGTGTGTTTGACACAAAGAGCTGGAGCATTCTTAAAACCGCTTTAAAAATGCCTTAAATAACTTCCTCAAAACTTCCTTAAAACTGCCTTAAAACCTCCTTAAAACTGCCTCAAAATCTCTTTGAATAACTTCCTCAAAACCTCCTTAAACCGCCTTAAAACCGCCTCAAAACCTCCTTAAATCTTCTTTAAAACCGTCTTAAAATCGCTTTAAAACCACTTCAAAACCTCCTCAAAACCACCTTAAAACCTCCTTAAGTGGGTTATTGGAAAAATGAGTAAACCTGTGTGGACCGCGGGGGGGATTATGACAGTCGGGGGATGTCTGTTGAAGAAACGAACAAAAGAAGCAAAAATTAGATGAAACCAAATGAAACATCCTCATTTTGGATCAAAACCAAGTATTTTTATTTAAAGAACTATGAGTGATGGACTTTTCAAAAGGAAGCAACCGCTTTGACATGACCTTTGACCTGCATGAAAGACGGGATGCAGGATCTAAATACTGTGTGAGTGTAGGGAGAAAGACGGGATGCTGGTTCCAACAGGAGAGCCAGACGGATAAAGGCTTTGCCTCCTGTGAACTTGCAGATCCCTCAGGTTTGTGGTTCTCTGGCATCAAGCGAGAACGTTTTTTCATCAACTTTAGCTTACTTTCACAGACAGCTGGAGAGACCCTTCAGTTCCTACCGACGCTCATTTGGAGGCGCTATTGCCTGAAAGAAGCTCAGACCAGGACAAAAAGAAACGCAGCAAAAAGAAAAGCAGGAAGTCCGTCTAAACAGGAGCAGAACTTCAGAACCTGAAAGTGGAGACATGCAGCAACAGCAGCCGGTCCAAAACGACGTGCTGTGAGCATTCAGACTATCAGAGGAGGAAGATCTGGATCAGACTAGGAGATGCTGAGCCTCACCTCAGAACCTGAAGTCTTTCTGTGTTTGAACACCAGTAAAAGCTCTGAAACGTGACCTTTGCCCTTCTGCTGCAGTGAGCCTCCACAGTTCTGAGTGCAGGAGGGGTTAGTCGCCAACAGGAAGGGAGGCGGAGCGGAGAGCTGCTCTAAGAAAACACGGCCCTCCTCCAAACCGCCGAACAGTCAGCATGTTCACATCCAGGAAAACAAATAGAATCCCAAAGCCAGAGAACGACAGAGCATGGGCAATCACAGTGCACGCATGTGCACGCTGACGTGCACGTTGGTGTACTCGCATCAAACGCTGAGATATTCCAACTCAAAAACCAACATCTGTTTCCGTTCCTACTGCTTTCAATCTAAACGGATCCGAACACAGAACTTTTTACTGTAAATTAATGAGAAAAACTTCAACCCTAAAGGTTCATTTCTGTGTTAGAAGACAAAAATGTCAAAAAGAAACCAATCGGTCATATTAAAAACCTCTCAGTTCATAAAAACAAAGGAACTCCCCATAATAATAAAGCTGTTTTTAAACAAAGTTCTGTGTTCATAAAGCTCTGTGTTAATAAAGTTCTGTTAATAAAGTTCTGTGTTAATAAAGCTATGTGTTACTAAAGCTCTGTGTTAATAAAGTTCTGTTAATAAAGTTCTGTGTTAATAAAGCTATGTGTTACTAAAGCTCTGTGTTAATAAAGCTGTGTTAATAAAGCTCTGTGTTCATAAAGTTCTGTGTTCATAAAGTTCTTTGTTAATAAAGTTCTGTGTTAATAAAGCTTTGTGTTCATAAAGTTCTGTCTTCATAAAGTTCTGTGTTAATAAAGTTCTGTGTTAATAAAGTTCTGTGTTAATAAAGTTCTGTGTTAATAAAGATCTGTGTTAATAAAGTTCTGTGTTCATAAAGCTCTGTGTTAATAAAGTTCTGTTAATAAAGTTCTGTGTTAATAAAGCTGTGTGTTAATAAAGTTATGTGTTAATAAAGTTCTTTGTTAATAAAGTTCTGTGTTAATAAAGCTTTGTGTTCTTAAAGTTCTGTGTTCATAAAGTTCTGTGTTAATAAAGTTCTGTGTTAATAAAGATCTGTGTTAATAAAGTTCTGTGTTCATAAGCTCTGTGTTAATAAAGTTATGTGTTAATAAAGCTCTGTGTTAATAAAGTTGTGTGTTAATAAAGTTATGTGTTAATAAAGATCTGTGTTCATAAAGTTCTGTGTTGATAAAGTTCTGTGTCCATAAAGCTCTGTGTTAATAAAGTTCAGTGTTAACAAACCTCTGTGTTAATAAAGCTGTGTTAATAAAGTTATTGTGCCTCGTGCCTAGGATAGATCTAGGGTTAAATGTCTCCCTGGACGTCCCGTCCAGCTTCAGAAGGAAGTGTGGATCTGTCTGCAGAGTGGAAGCTACCAACAAGAGGCAGTGATGAGGAATGTGCTGGATGGAGGTGGATGACGGGTGGAGCCGCTCCACCCGTCATCCACCTCCATCCAGTGGAATCACTGGGAGACAAATCCATGCTTCCCGGCTGGGACGTGGGTCTGAGCCCAGGCAGAGTCTCTCTGGGTCTCGCTGGGCCACTGAGAGCGCACGTGCTGTGAATGGTAGACAGGCGGATCTGCTGTCATTTCATTCATAGCAGAACAGCTTCAGTCTCTCCGGCTTTGGTAGGAGCGCACACATCCTGCACACACAGTGAATTCACCCATGCAGGCTCTAAAATACACACTGCTTCATTTCCCTCCCTTAATTACAGCACATCTATTGACTAACTCCATCTTCCTGCATGAGGGGAGATTTCACGTCTGACTGAAGAGACCTCTTCCTTATTACAGCTCCACAAATGAGTCCACTGAAGGAACCGTCCCAAATTCAGAGAGGATGGTTTCTGTCAAAATGGCGTCAAGCTTTCCGCTTACGACCTGCAGCCTTGTTTGGCCGTCCGGCTCTTTCCAGCATGGAGTTCTGGATCTTTCCTGCCGTCAGAGACAAACCTGAGGTTCCTGCATAACTCACATTTTTAGGTGGGTAAACATCCAGGATGTGGCCCCTCCAGGAGGAAAATCCTCATCACCTGTTTCATCTGGAACAGCTGTTTTTAGGTAGTTTGGACCTCAGACAGATGATTGGATGGTGAAGTCTTCTCACACTTTGTTTTTAACCAAATGGCGGGTTGGATTCCTTCAGGCGTGACTCTCTTCATTTTCTCAAAGTATTACAAAAACAAACATACGATATGATTCAGGTTCTCTGAACAGTCTTGGTTACTTCACCCCACACACGCCTCCCCAGTCCTTCACCCGACACACCTCAGTCCTTTCATATTAGTTCATGTTTCCATGACACAGTCCCCGCCTCCCTTTGGCGTCCTCCTCCCTCCATATGAAAGCAATCCAAGTCCGGGGACGTCGGAGTTCCGTCCGTAGGATGAACATACGCTGCTTACCGGCTCTGTCCACCGTTGGTGGGGTTTTCCATCATTCCATGCATGGGGGGGGGGGGCTCACCTGTTTGCAGAATTAAATCTCTGTATCCTCCACCGACACGGTTGGACTCCTCTCCAACGTCACGGTAATCCTCAACGGTACGTGTCCCGCGGCTGTCAGACCCCCTGTCTCTCTCCTTCACCCCCCTGTCCTCGTAATAATCAGTTTTCATATGGGCAACAGGAAGTCCTCAGGTAGCCATATTTGTAGTCCAGAGTCTCCTGCCAATGTAGTTTGACGTCTGCTGCTATTCATTCAACAGAAACTCCCAAGAAAACATAGACAGGAGCATATCAAGCAGGGTTAACCAAGGAAAGTCATTACTGAGTTTTCTCATTTATTTCAGTAAAAAGACAATCCCATTCATAAATATCCATATATCAAGATGTTTGATCATGGATGGATGGAGAGGAGAACGGACGTTTGGTAAATGTCTATTCACCCACATTGTGGGACTCGTGTCTTTCACCAGAGTGAGGTGCCATGAAGGCAAACGCCGTCTACGTCTAGAGATCTTTCAGTCACATTCACACACTGACGGCGCCTCCGCTGATGAACACCAGCACTAACCTTTAACCACCAGGAGCAAAGAGGGTTTCAGTCTCAGGCCCATGGGCACTTCAACACATGGGGGCAAGGCGGGAACTGAACCTTTGATCTCCCAGAGGTCCTCCATTGCACCATGGCCGCCCCACATTAACCTGCAGTAGAGTGACTTCTAGAACCGTGAACATCTTTCTGCTGTGACTTTTATGCTGGTGAAGGTTCTAAAGATGTGTCCAGGTTCTGAGGATTCTTCATCTGGACTCGTTTCTCCATCTGGGTCTAGAAGTTTCCAGATGAACCCAAAACCAGACTGAGGTTGTGATTCTGGTTCCTAAACGGTCTGTTTTTATTGCAGTTCCAGCGTGTCCTTCCACCCTAAATAGAGAACAAACGGAGCGATCCTGCAGGGACTGTTTCCTTTTCATCACAGTGAGGACAAAGAACAGCAAACAAAAGCATATTAGATCAATAATCCTGCTCCGTAATGCTGGGATGAGCCCTGTGGTTATTTACTGAGGATGATCCGCTGCAGCAGCCTGCTGCTCCATTATGGAGCGTCTGCATGCTAATCCCAACCACCTTCACACCATAACCATGAGCTGCGTGAAAGCGCTTTGTGCCAAATGAGCCTGGTCTGTCTCACCTGGCAGCAGACGAGCCTCTGAGCTGCTGTTGTGATATGAGACTCTGATCTGTCCTCTAAAGTCATCCACCAGCAGCTAGGAGACGGCAGCGGCCTCTTCTAGTCAACAATAACCACTCCAGCATCCATCCTTCATTCTAGACCCAGACTCTCATTGATGAATTCTATTTGAATGATTGACTGGAATATTCTGCTTCCCCTCACTAACAGACTGCTGTCTGTCCTGAACTGTAGTAGATTCTTTTTCAGCCTTTTATCCTCCATCAAAGGAATAATTCTGTTTCAGCGAGTCTTCCTTCTATTTGGAAAGCCGTGTGATTTCTCTGAAGGTCAAATATGAAAGAGTAAGGATATGAATTCTGAACTTCTACAGTGGCAGAGGAAGTCAAGAGCCGATTATTCCATGAAGATTAGCATGACTCTGAACCCAGCCTGGGGTTGGGGCTCCTCCCAAGGGTGACGTCACTTCCCTGTGGGCCCATCACCTACAGGAGACTACAAAGGGGTTTTGGGGACAGTGGAAGGCTTCCTCGAGAGCCCCCAGCTCAGCCACCAAGTGTTGGAGTTCACTGGAGGGGATGAGGGGGTCGTGTCCCTTCACCCCTGGTACAGGTCTCTGACTGGGTTTTTGGCCTACAGGGCAGACTGAAGTGCAGATAACTGGCCTTCTTGGTATCTCTCAGAAGGATACTGAAAGATGCCCCAATAGGGTACTCCAAGGGACGTCAACGCCCACAAGGGCAAAGTAGGGGTACCTAGAAGGTTGTGACTAAAAGGAATGGCCCTTCCAAGTTTGGACCCGACCCGTGTTTTGTTTTTGGACTTCTGTGCTCGCCACAACACCATATTCAAGCACAAGGGTGTCCATCAGTGCACGTGGCACCAGCACCATCGAGGCAGGAGGTCGACGAGCGTCTTTGCCACTGTTTCAGTAGACCTCCAGCTGTATGTCCTGGACACGGTCATACACAGAGCGGCACAGCTGTCCACCCATCACCACCTGGAGGTGAGGCAGCCGGCCGAGACCTGGCAGAGCCTGTGGTGGTAGTTACCCCTGACCCCGGTGGTGGACGTGAGCCATCGAGAGGGAAGAGTCCGCCATGCCTGGCTGACTTCTGGGACTGTTGAGCGACTGACAGGTACTTGCAGCCTGATGGCTCTTCACCTGTCAGACTGATGAAGCCACTTGGTAAGCAGTGAAAGGTTTCAAAGTGAGAATTTAGCCTGATTCAACTTCAAATCACAATAAGATGGAGCTTTTCCTTCAATATCAACTGTGGTTGATAATTGAAAAAACAGATTATTTATGTCAGAAGGACATTTACCTTCCTTGGGGCTGTAAATAGTCCTGATAGATGTCCCACTCAGCAAACCTGGCCTTGGTGTTGCAGACAAGGAATCTGATTGGCTGTCACACCTGACTTTCTCTACCTGTTTACAGCAATCCCAGCATGAAATGTGAACATTAAAGGCTTTTCATTGACACTTATGGTCGGACGTTTGATCTCTGACATCACCCACTGAATCAGGAACAACCAAATGAAGCTTTTAGTGGGGAACATGTGAGGTATCTATCCTTTTAGCAACAAAAAACTACTCACTCAATGGTCAAAACTAAAAAACGATTTTTCTAAAGCAAACTGTGAACAATTTTGACAACAAATCAGACTTTCAAGGTGGGGTTCAGTGGAAAGTGACTCTTTCTTTCATGTAACCTGCCTGCAGTAGTCTTACACCAACGTTTGGTACTTCCTGATTTATGTCAACTTTGTTAAAAGAAGGTGGCGGTTTGACAAAAGCTCCACCCAAGTGTCCAAAACTAAACCAGTGGGATCAAAAATGACAAAATGGGAATGTTTCCCATTAGATTCCAAACATTTTCACTTTTATTTTATTTTCCTATTTACAAAAAATGAAGCGTTTTTTGGGTGGTTAATTAAGCTGCAGAACGCAGCAGAACCCTGCAGAACCTGGGTCTTGCCTGCAGAACCCTGGAACCTGGGTCTTGCCTGCAGAACCCTGGAACCTGGGTCTTGCCTGCAGAACCCGGAACCTGGGTCTTGGCTCTTGCAGAACCCTGAAACTTTATCTGCCCTGCAGAACACTGTAAATCAAAATCTTGCCTGCAGAACCCTGAAACGTGGGTCTGCCCACAGAACCTCTCTGAACCTGGGTTTTACCTGCAGAAACCAGGAACCAAAGGGTCTTGGCTCGGAGAACCCTAAAACCTGTCTTGCCTGCAGAATCCTGGAACCTGGGTCTGGCCTGCAGAACCCTGGAACCTGGGTCTTGCCTGCAGAACCCTGGAATCTGGGTCTTGCCTGCAGAACCTGAACTGGGTCTGGCTCTGAAAAAGAACCTCGAACGTGGGTCTTGGTTCAGAGAACCCTGGAACGTGGGTGCCTGCAGAACTCTGGAACGTGGGTCTTGCCTGCAGAACCCTGGAACCTGGGTCTTGCCTGCAGAACCCTGGAACCTGGGTCTTGCCTGCAGAACCCTGGAACCTGGGTCTTGCCTGCAGAACCCTGGAACGTGGGTCTGGCTGGTAGAACCTGGGTCTTGCCTGCAGAACCCTGGAACGTGGGTCTTGCTGCAGAACTCCTGGAACTCAGTTCCTGCCTGCAACCCTGGAACCTGGGTCTGCCTGCAGAACCCCTGAACGTGGGTCTGACTTGGTAAGGAACCCTGAACCTGGCCTTGCCTGTAGAACCTTGAACCTGGGCCGGCTCAGAACCCCTGAAATGGTCTGGTTTGCAGAACCCCTGAACCTGGGTCTTGCCTCTGGTGAAAGAAACCCTGGAAATTTGGTCTGCCTGGAGAACCCTGGGAACCTTGGGTCTTGCCTGCAACTCCAGGCACCCCAAGTCTATTTTGCAGAACCCAGGAACGGGTTGCCTGGTGGAGAAACCCCTGAACGGGTCTGGCCTGGCAGAACCCTGGAACTGGTTGGTCTTGCCTAAGAACCCTGAACCCAGTCTTGCTCAGAACCCCAACTGCGGGTCTTGCTCACAGCAGAACCCTGGAAACCCAACCTTGCTTCCAGAACCTGAACCTGGGGTCTTGCCTGCAGAACCTGGAACCTGGTCTTGTCTGCAGAACCCTGAAATGGTCTGGCTCAGAACCCTGGGAACGTGGGGTCTGTCTGAAGAACCCCTGAAACGTGGGGTCTGGCCTGCAGAACCCTGAACCTGGTCTGCCTGTGAACCCTGGGAACCTGGCCTGCCCTTGCAGAACCCTGGAACCTGGGTCTGGCCTGCAGAACCCTGGAACCTGGGTTCTGCCAGAACCCTGGAACCTGGGTCTTGCCTGCAGAACCCTGGAACGTGGGTCTGGCTTGCAGAACCTGGGACTTGCCTGCAGAACCCGGGAACGTGGGTCTTGCCTGCAGAACCCTGAACCTGGCCTGCCTTTAAACCTGGAACCTGGGTCTTGCCTGCAGAACCCTGGAACCTGGGTCTTGCCTGCAGAACCCTGGAACGTGGTCTTGGCTTGCAGAACCCTGGAACGTGGGTCTGGCTTGCAGAACCTCTGAACCTGGGTCTTGCCTGCAGAACCCTGAACCTGGTCGTGCCTGCTGGCAAGAACTGGTGGAATCTTGGCTCCTAGCTCAGGTCTGCAACGTGGTTGCTGCTCTGCAGAACCTGAACGTGGGTCTGGCCTGGCAGAACCAACCAAGGTCTTGCCTCAGGAACTTTAGTCTGTCTGCTCAAGAACCCTGGAACCTGGGTCTTGCCTGCAGAACCCTGGAACCTGGCTCTTGCCTGCAGAACCCTGGAATCTGGGTCTTGCCTGCAGAACCCTGGAATCTGTGTCTGTTCACAGTAAGGAACCCTGAAAAGTGGGTCTGGCCTGCAGAACCCTGGAACGTGGGTCTTGTCTGCAGAACCCTGAAATGTGGGTCTGGCCTGCAGAACCCAGGAACCTGGGTCTTGCCGCAGAACCTTGGGGTGTCTTGCCTACAGGAGAAACCCCTGGAACCTGGGTCTTGCCTGCAGAACCCTGGAACCTGGGTCTTGTCTGCAGAACCCTGGAACCTGGGTCTTGTCTGCAGAACCCTGAAACGTGGGTCTGGCCTGCAGAACCCTGGAACGTGGGTCTTGTCTGCAGAACCCTGAAACGCGGGTTGGTCTGGCCTTGCAGAACCCTTGAACGTGGGTCTTGCCTGCAGAACCTGGAACTCTGCCCGTGAACCCTGAACCTGTCTTGCCTGCAGAACCTCAGACCTGGGGTCTCAGTCTTGCAGAACCCTGAACGTGGGTCTTGCCTGCAGGAACCCCTGAACCTGGGAGTTCCTTGCTTCCTGGAACCTGGGAACTGGGTCTTGCCTGCAGAACCCCTGGGAACTCTGGTTCTGCCCGCAGAACCTGAACCCAGTCTTGCCTGCAGAACCCTGGAACCTGGGTCTTGCCTGCAGAACCCTGGAACCTGGGTCTTGTCTGCAGAACCCTGGAACCTGGGTCTTGCCTGCAGAACCCTGGAACGTGGGTCTGCCTCTTGAGAATTCCTCCTGAACTTGGGTCTGCTCTGCAGAACCCTGGAACTGTCTTGCCTGTGTAGTCCCTGAACCTGGGTCTTGCCTCAGAACCCTGAACGGCTCCTGCCCAGAACCTCGCAACTTGGGTCTTGCCTGCAGAACCCTGAACTCTGGGTCTTGCCTGCAGACCCTGAACCTGGGTCTTGGTTCTGCAGAACCCTGAACGCGGGTTCCTGGCCTGCAGAACCCTGAACGTGGGTCTGCCCGTGAACTCGAACGTGGGTCTGGCCTGGCAGAACCCAGGAACCTGGCTCCAAGGCAGAACCCTCAGGTTAGTGGGTCTTATTTGCACAGTCCTGAACCTGGTCTGCCTTGCGAACCCTGAAACTGGGCCCAATCAGAACTGTGAACGTGTCTGGCCTCCAGAACCTGAACGTGGGTCTTGTCTAAAGAACCCGAACGTAAGCCCAGCAGCAGAACTCCTGAACGGGGTCTTGCCTTGCAGAACCTTGGAACCCTGGTCTGCCTGTAGAACCCTGGAACCTGGCCTGCCTGCAGAACCCTGTGACCTGGCTCTGCCTGAACGTGTAAGCCTTACCAGAGAACCTCAACTCTGGCCTTGCCTGCAGAACCTAGAACCTGGTCTTGCCTGCAGAACCCCTGAACGTGGGTCTGGTTTGCAGAACCCAGTCTTGCCTGCAGAACCTCAAACGGGTCTTGCTCAGAACTGGAACTGGTCTTGGCTCTGCAGAACTCCCTGAACCTGGGTCTTGCCTGCAGAACCCTGAATGTGGGTCTAATTGCAGAACCCTGGAACTGCCCTGCCTGCAGCAATCCCTGGGAACTGGTCTTGCCTGGAATCAGTTTGCAGAACCCTGGGAACCCGGGTTCAAGCCTGCAGAACCTGGAACCTGGTTCAGAACCCTGAATCCGGGGTCTTGCTCTGCAGAACCCAGGAAACTGCCTGGCTCTGCAGAACCCAGAATCCTGAACGGTGGGCCCCGGTGCCCCTGGTGCAACCCTGGAACGTGGGTCTTGTCTGCAGAACCCTGAAACGTGGGTCTGGCCTGTAGAACCCTGGAACGTGGGTCTTGCCTGCAGAACCCTGGAACCTGGGCCTGCTCAGTGAACCCCGAACTGGCCTGCCCAGAACTGCTGAACCTGGTCGGCCAGAACCCTGGGAACCTGGTTCTGCCTGCAGGAACCTGGAACCTGGTTCCTGGCTCAGAACCCCAAACCTGGCCTTGCCTGCAGAACCCTGGAACGTGGGTCTTGCCTGCAGAACCCTGGAAATGGGTCTGGGGCCTGCAGAACCCTGGAACGTGGGTCTTGTCTGCAGAACCCTGAAACGTGGGTCTGGCCTGCAGAACCCTGGAACGTGGGTCTTGCTCGCAGAACCCTGGAACGTAGTCTTGCCTGCAGAAATCCTCGGAACCTGGCCCAAGGTTTTGTAGAACCCTGGAATCCTGGTCTTGCTTCTGCAGAACCTAACTGGCCTGCCTCAGAACCCCTGGAACCTGGTCTTTGCTTCTGGTAGCAGAACCCTGGTTCACAGAACCTGAACTGGTCTGCCTGCAGAACTTAAAATGGTCTTGTTCATGAACCCTGAACTGTTGTCTGCCCCAACTCAGTCTTTGCAGAACCCTCTCAGAACGGGTTCTGCTTGCTGGCACTTGGAACTCTGTCTTGCCTGCAGAACCCCAACTGGGTCTTGCTCTGCAGAACCCTGAACCTGGGTTCAGGTCTGCAGAACTCCCCGAAACGTGGGTCTGGCCTGCAGAACCTGAACGTGGGTCTGCATTGCAGAACTTCGAACGTAATAAGCCCTGCCTGTGAACCCCAATCGCCTCAGAATCCCCAGAACGGGAATCAGAACCCTGAACCCCTGGCCTGCTCTGCAGGAAACCTGAACTGGGTCTTGCCTGGCAGAACCCTGGAACCAGTCTGGTTTGCAGAGAACTGAACCTGGGAGGCCCTGCTCTGCAGAACCCTGAACCTGGGTCTCAGTTCAGAACCCCTAACTGGGTCACTTATGCAACCCTGGGTCTGCTCAGCAGAACCCCTGAACGGGTCTTGCCTGCAGAATCCCTGGAACCCAGGCCCGCCTATAGTCCTGGAACCTGGGTCTTGCCCTGAACCCTGGAATGTGGGTCTGACTTGAGAACCCTGAACCTGGCCTCACCTGCAGAACTCCTGAACGTGGTCTTGCCTGCAGAACTCCTGGGAACCCAAGTCTGGCTTGCAGAACCCCGGGAACCTGGTCTTGCTCTGCAGAACTTCAAACTGCTCATGGAACCAGGAACTCTGGTTCTGGCTCCTTGCAGAGTCCCAGGAACGTGGTTGTTGCAGAATCCTTAGATTCTGGTCGGCCTGTGTGAACCTGAACCAAGGTCTGCCTGTAAGAACCCTGGAACCTGGCCTTTGCTCAGCAGAACCCTGAACGTAGTTCAGCCACAGAACCCCTGAACTTGGGTCTTGCTCAGAACCCTGAACCTGGGTCTTGCCTCCTGCAGAACCTCCTGGAACCCAGTCTCAGCAGAACCCTGGAACGTGGGTCTGGCCTGCAGAACCCTGGAACGTGGGTCTTGTCTGCAGAACCCTGAAACGTGGGTCTTGCCTGCAGAACCCTGGAACGTGGGTCTTGCCTGCAGAACCCTGGAACCTGGGTCTTGCCTGCAGAACCCTGGAACCTGGCTGCCTGCAGAACCCTGGAACCTGGGTCTTGGTCTGGTAAGAACTCCTGGAAACGTGGGCCCCTAGTCTGCAGCAGAACCCTGAATGTGGGTCTTGCCCGTGCAACCCTGAAACGTGTGGGGTCTGGTCTGCAGAACCCCAAACGTGGGATCTTGCCCAGAACCCAAACCTGGGTCTTGCCTGCAGAACCTTAAAACGTGGGTCTTGCCTGCAGAACCCTGGAACCTGGGTCTTGCCTGGTAGCAAACCCCGAACTGGAGTCTGCCTCTGTGGAACTCCTGGAACCTGGTCTTGCCTGCAGAACCCCGGGAACCTGGAGCCCTTGCCTGTAGTGGAACCCTGAACTCCCGGTTCTGTCTGGCGAACCCCTGAACCTGGTTGCCTGGCAGCAGTCCCTGGAACTTGGCCCTTGCCTGCAGAACCCTGAACTCTGGGTCTTGTCTGCAGAACCCCAGTCTGGTCTTGCCTGGCAGAACCCTGAATGCATTCTGCCTTGCAGAACCCTGGAACCTGGGTCTGCCTTGCAGAACCCTGGAACTGGGGTCAGGTCTTGCTGCAGAACCCTGGAACCTGGGTCTTGCCTGCAGAACCCTGGAACGTGGGTCTTGCCTGCAGAACCCTGGAACCTGGGTCTTGCCTGCAGAACCCTGGAACCTGGTCTGCAGAACCTGAACCCAGTCTTATTCAGAACCCTGAAATTGGCCTGGCCCAGAACCCTGGAGAACGGGTCTTGTCTGCATCCCCGAACGTGGGTTCAGTCCCTTGGTGAACCCAGGAACCTGGCCTTGCCTGCAGAACCCCAGAAGGTGGGTCTTGCTCAGAATCCTGGAACCTGGTCTTGCCTGCAGAACCTCTGGGAACGGGACTTGTCTGCAGAACCCCTGAACGTGGGTTCGGCTCAGAACCCTGGGAACGTAACTTGGCTCCAAAGAACCCTGAACGTGGGTCTGCCTGCAGAACCCTGGAACGTGGGTCTTGCCTGCAGAACCCTGGAACCTGGGTCTTGCCTGCAGAACCCTGGAACCTGGGTCTTGCCTGCAGAACCCTGGGGACTGGTCTGCTCAGAAAGAACCCTTGAACGGGGTCTTGTTTGGGTGCAAACCCTGGGAACCTGGTTCACCTGGCAGAACCCCAACCTGGTCTTGCCTGCAGAACCCTGAACCTGGCCTTGTCTGCAGAACCCTGGGAACCTGGTCTTGGTCACAGAACCTTGGAACCCCAGTCTCTGGTGAACCCTGGGAACCTGTCTTTGTCTGCAGAACCCTGGAACCTTGGTCTTGCCTGCAGTACCCTGGAACGTGGGTCTTGCCTGCAGAACCCTGGAACCTGGGTCTTGCCTGCAGAACCCTGGAACGTGGGTCTGGCCTGCAGAACCCTGAACGTGGGTCTGGCCTGCAGAACCCTGGAACCTGGGTCTGTCTGGCAGAACCCTGAACGTGGGTCTTGTCTAGCTTTTCCTCGGCTTCAGACTGCCATGGTGACGGAATGAAAGCGAGCCGAGCTGCAGGTCGGAGTTTTCTTTCCTGCTCCAGATTCCTGCTGAGACCAAACAAACCTGACGGAGTTGATGGTTTCAGTGTTATTTCAGATTCGCAGAGGAACCTGTGATTTACTAAAATCTGTCACTTATGCCTCTAAAGTACAGGAAAGGGGGGTAATATATAATGTGTGAGGGGGTCTCTACATTGAACTGTTATTTTAGCAGCCTCTGCTGATTCCCTTCCGCCTGCTTCTCAGGAAACCTGCTTTTATGTATGCAACTTTTGTCCACATATTTTTACACAAAGACCCCATTGGCTCCATGCCCCCCCCCCATATTCCTTTTAATATGTTAAACCAGTTTACGAAAAGCAGGAGAAAAGGGAGACTACAATAGATTTCTATCATCGCTCTGCAGAGGAGAACCAGAGGTCGATTGGTTTTCCGTTTACAACCTTCACCTTCAGACAAAAGAGCTGGTCTTAAAAACAACATTCTGGGATGTAAGTGCTTGTTCGGGGGGGGGGGGTCCATAATGATGACAGATTACTGTGGAGTCCTCTGCTTTTTCTTACAGCTGAAATCAACAAAACAGAAGACTCTGGATCCCAACTTTCTCCCATCTGAAAAGACAAAGAAGCTCTGAATGCAGACTCTTGACAGAACAGCCAGCCCCCCATTTCGAGAACAGGTGAGGGGTGTTCTCGATCGTTCTCGATCACCGATCAAACACGTCAATCAGAAATTAAAAGACTTAAATCAAAGATTGAAGAATTTTTAAGTCTAAAGTCCACTGACGCATCGCACTCTAGTAAAGCATGATTAGCAAGACTTGGAGAAACCAAACCTTGAGTAAAGCAGGCGTAACATCCACGGTCCGACACTTCCCTGCAGTCCCGGTGTTTCTGGCTTTGGCTTTGTCTGCAGATTCCAGGAGCTTCTCTAGCTTTTCAACCGCGAGGATTGGCTGATTTTTCAACAAACATCTGCAGATCTTCAGATTTGCTCAAATCAAAGGAGTGTCTGGATGACTGTAGTAGTGCTGAGGTGCAATCTCTGCTCAAAACCTTTTCCATGAAAGCCGATGGTCACGTCGTCTCAGAGGAATCGAATCGGGCTCTTTCTGTTCTGCTCAGAAACAGGCTCTGCTTATGTGTTCCTCTGACAGAGATCCTCTGTCATGGGAGAAGGTTGGACATCCTCCGTGGAGCTGCCCCAGGAACAGAGCCTCCGGCTCACAGAGAACTACAGAGTTCAGAGAGATCAGACGGCCTGCGCTACTTAAACCTCTATAGTTTCAGGGAAATGAACTGAGAGCTTGACCGGATGAATTCAGGAAACTCCAAACTGGTTCCAATGGTTCCAGGTTCTGATGAGCATAAAATGATAAATTAAACTTCAGTTTAATGTTCTTATCATTTTATGCTTGGAGATTATGAAAGACTGTAGAATGATCATAAGATGAGGAGCATCCCTCAGTCTTACCCTGGTCATCGCCAGCCATGGCCTCAAAACTGTATCCACCATAGGAACCTGGAACCAAATCTCTCAAGGACCCTGAGAGCAAAACCTCAAACGATACTGAAGCCCTGACTGGTTTTCATGGCGTTTCCGGGCGCTCTCACCTGTAAGGTGGCGCCTGCTCTGTACTCATAACAGCCGTGACGCACAGACCCCTCCCAAAACGAGCGTCTATAATAGATAGGTGCACCCACCCTGCAGGAGGTGGAGGCAGACATCTGTGGTCCAAACAAAAACCCGCAGAAACCCTGATCTCTGCAGCCACCGCCCCCCCACCCACCACCACATGCTCCCATCCCTTCATCCCACCACCTCCAGCCTTAAAACCTCAAGACTTGAGGGACTTTGTAGCTATTTAATGTTTAATGCCCTAAGCTCAAAGGAATACATTCTTTGTGCCTGCTACTAATTTTCCTGTTTCACCTCATCCCCATTACTTAATCAGCTGTCCCCACGGTCCATTTCTATCTCCCCAGCATAGCTGTACACCACCAGCAGGAAGCCAGGGGGTTGGGGGATTTTCAGAGCAGCCAGCCACTAGAAGCAGATCCATCCTTCAAGAGTGTGTGCACCAGACTGAGGGGGGGCACTGGCCAAAGGGCACTTCAGGAGTCTAATCCTGAAACTCCACATCATGTTTGTCCGTACAGATGAGGGGGTGTAGAAAAGATGAAGGGAGAAACAGTGAGATGCAGTATTAGCTATCATTTACTAACAGACTCCGCCCATTTTCCATCCATGTGGGACAACTCACCAACATGGAACAAAAGTGAGATTTGACCAAAGAGATGACAACAAAGAACAGGAAGAGTAACATCAGGAAACAGGAAGAGAGCTAAACCCAGCAGCTCCAACCCAAGAGGGAGAGGGTGAAAGAGGGCAGAACCTGAAGAAGGGTGGAGCCTAAATGAGGGCGGCGCCTGAAAGATGGCGGAGCCTGAAGGAGGGCGGAAGGTGAAGGAGGGCGGAAGGTGAAGGAGGGCGGAGCCTGAAGGAGGACAGAAGGTGAAGGAGGGCGGAACCTAAAGGAGGGCGGGAGCTGAACGAGGGGGGAGCCTGAAGGAGGTTAGAGCCTGAAGGAGGGCGGAGCCTTAAGGAGGGCGGAACCTGAAGGAGGGTGGAGGATGAATGAGGGCGGGGCCTAAAAGAGGTTAGAGCCTGAAGGAGGGCGGGCCCGGAGAGGGTGGAGGAAGGGCAAGAGGCGGAGGCTAGAACGAGGCAGGAGCCTAAAAGAGGTGCTAGAGCCTGAAGGAGGGCGGGCCTGAAGGAGGCAGAATCGAAGGAGTGGCGGAACCATAAGAGTGGGCGGAGGCTGGTGATAAACACTGAAGCTTAAAGTCATGGAATTATGTGAGAGTCCATCCCTGAGTTCACCAAGCAGACCAATGACAGTGAGTCAAGGTTTCAAACTGTGTTTAGAGATGTTCCCACATGAACTTGTACGATGTTTATCAAAGAACTTGGTTCTACTGAAGGAACCTTCATGGGTTCTTCTGGTGTCAGACTCCTGCAGGAACGTCTCTCATCAGTTTGGCGTTCTGGTTTAGATGTCAAAGCACTCAGACTGCAGCCTACAGCAGCTTTTGGCAGCCAATACTGTCTCTGACTGAATGAGTTGTGAGTGCGCCTCCAGGGGCATTGTGGGAAGGCAGGCAGAGGAACATCCTCTCGGGGGAGGCAGGTCTTAGTGGCATTTCTCCTGCAGGGACTCTTTTGTCTCTGAAGTGTCCCTGAAGCCTTTCAACATTCAGCAGCAGCCTTTCTTTTCTTCACATGAGCCTGAAATGGAACCGACGTCTTCCTCCTCCGGGTCAAATGTCTGCGTGCTTCCACATCCGCCGTGACAGCCGCCCTCACCGGCTCAGAGCGGACTCATTTACCTCAGAAGAGCGTGCTCCATCAGCTCCAGCTACAGAAAACACCTCATTACTGCCATCTGGTGTTGGTGCTGGAACGACTTTCTCTGCACAGACGTCCTCTGACAGACTCTCACATGGATGAAACGTGTGTCTGTTTGTGAGGGGGGGTCAATGGCCAGGAGGATGCCCGTTTTGCAGACTGCACCGGTCGGGAATTGGACCACTGACCCTCTGATTGTCAGGAGGCAGCTGTAAATTGTGGGATGCAGCCGTCCCAGCAGGATGTGGGTAAAGATGTGAGGCCGGGGATCCCTGAAGGTCTCTGCTCTCAGGGGTAATCAGGCTCTGCTTCAAAAGGATGGTAGCTCTTTTTGATATTCAGAGGGGGCACATTCATCATCAGCTGGGGGGTGGAGGAGGGGAAAGGTTGGATGTGAGCATCTCACATGTTCAAAATCAATCTGGGCTCTCCTGCAGCCGCAGACGGAATGGAGACGGATTGTTTGGCTTGGTTTTGTAGCAGCCTGTCACTGCTCATGAGGCCACTGATTTATACTGTGACTGATTGAGCTTGAAGCTCTGTGGCTGAAGCTGATGAGGTTCAAAGCCAACACCTAACAGACTCTCAGTTAAAATAAAATATCATTTAAGGACGTTCATTAATGGATTGATGGAATCAAAGCAATGAGGGGGAAACGTCGTCAATCTCATCAGGAACATAGAAGCGGACTAGAATGTTAAAATGAACTTGGATTCAGAGCCACTAAAGGAGCTTTTAGTCAGTTTAGCAAGCTATCCCAAAACCAAATGAGTCCTGTTGTTCTCTGCCATTCGTGGTCCCGGGGGGACTGGGAGGTTCTGAAGAAACTTGACCTGAAAGGGCTCATCTAAGAGGAAGTTTCCAAGAGAACTTCTCCAGAAGAATCCATCAGAGCAGAGAGCCCGGCTCTGCAGCGAGTGATAAATGATTCAGCAGACGGTGACAGCTCACCTCTCAGGGTGAAGAAGCTCCGTCTTTGTAGTAACATTCAAAACTGGGAGTCCTTCTGAGGCACATTAACTGCAATGCTTTATGGGATAGGCCTCCGACTGTCATCCCAGAAAGTTGCTTCAAACCTTCATTTCTAAATGGGCGGACGCCCCTCAGAATCTCACCCAATGGGATCTCATGTCAAACAACAGTAGCTGATTAAAATCAGTCTTTTCCAAATAAACTGTAGAAAAATGTGCTGCTTTGTTTAGTTATTGTCGGAGTGAATTTACAATTATTTCACAATTAACTGGAGGAAGAGTTGGGCAGGGATGGATGGATGGATGGATGATGATGGATGGATGGATGATGATGGATGGATGGATGGGTGGATGATGGATGGATGGATGGATGGATGATGGATGGATGGATGGATGATGGTTGATGGATGGATGATGGATGGATGGATGGGTGGATGATGATGGATGGGTGATGATGTATGGATGAAGGATGATGGATGGAATAGATAAGGATGATGAGGTGGATGATGATGATGGAGGATGGTGGATGGATGGATGGATGGTGGATATGGACGGATGAATATGATGTGGATGATGGATGGGTGATGATGGACAGGTGGATGGAGGATGATGGAGTGATGGATGGATGATGGATGGATTTGCGGATGGCTGGATGGATGGAGGATGGATGGGTTGATGATGACGGATGTTGGATGGATGGATGGATGGATGGATGGATGGATGATGATGGATGGATGGATGGATGGGTGGATGATGGATGGATACATGTGATGATGGATAGATGATATGATGGATTTATGGATGGCTGGATGGATGGATGGATGGATGGTTGATGGATGGATGGATAAAAAGATGATACGGATGGATGGATGGATGATGATGGATGGACGATATTGATGGATGGATGGATGGATGAATGATGATAAAGGATGGATGGATGGATATGGAAGTGATAAATGGATGATGGGATGGATGGTGATGGATGGATGGATGAAGTTGATGGATGGATTGATGATGATGGATGGGATGGATGGATGGGTGGATGGATGGGTAGATGACGGATGGATGGATGATGATGATAGATGCATGATGGATGGCGATGGTTGGATGGATGGATGGATGGATGGATGATGGATGGATGATGGAATGGATGAATACTTAATGACGGACGGACGATGGATTTGATTGAGGACGGCGATCGGAGGACGACGATGACTTGGACGGACGGGATTTGACGACGGATTGATGATTTGACGTGATTTGATTTCCAAAGTGACGACGGCTGGACGAATGACGGATGGATTTGATCTACCGGACGTGATTTGATTTAAGTGACGACGGACGACGATGACGGATGGATTTGATTTGACGGATCGGTGATTCTGATTCATGGACGACGGATTGACGGGTCGATGATTTGATTCGATCTGGACGGACGACGATTTGATTTGACGGATCTATGGATTATCAGATTTCCGGACGGACTTGACGGACGGGTCAGATTTTGATTCAGACGGACGTTGATGGATGACGGATTTGGACGGATTTGGACGGATTTTGGACGACGTATAATGGATTTGACTAGAACGACGACGAAAATGATTAACGGATTTGACGATTTCTGATGATTAAACGGATTTGATTTAGGATTTGACGGATTTAAGTGATTTACCATGATTAAATGGTTTTGATTTTATTTGTGATTTGGATGAGATGACGGACGAATGACGGACGCGATCTGACGACTTGACTTTTAATTTTGACCTGATCTTAGATCGACGAATGACACGTAGTGGAGGATGGAGTTGATGTATTGATTTTGGATGGATGGATAATTGATGGATGGATGGATGATGGATGGATGGATGAATGGATGAAGGATGGATGGATGAAGGATGGACAGACAGATGGATGGATGGATGGATGGATGGATGGATTTGGATGGATGATAATTGATGGATGAAGGATGGATGTGATGAAGGATGCAGATGGATAGATGATGGATGGATGAATGGATAGATGGATGGGGTTATGCCCCCAGTCAGAGGGATCAGCGGATGGATGGATTTTGATGGATGGA
Organism: Oryzias sinensis; assembly: GCA_037389245.1. Lineage (NCBI taxonomy): Eukaryota > Metazoa > Chordata > Actinopteri > Beloniformes > Adrianichthyidae > Oryzias > Oryzias sinensis. Next base: position 38,848,261 of record CM074490.1, read on the forward strand.
TACTGATGGATGGATTATTACGGATGGAGTATGATGGATGGATGGATGGATGGATGAAGGATGATGAGTTAGTTGATGGATGGATTTTGATGGATGAAATTGATGGATGGATGCACATGGATGGGAGGATGATGGATGGATGGATGAGATGGATGAAGGATGGATGGATGAATGATGGATGTGACAGATGGATGGATGGATGGATGATGGATGGATGGATGGATCTGGCGGATGGGTTGATGGTTGATGGATGGATGATGGATATGGATAGGATGGATGATAGATGGAGATGATGATGGATGGATGAGATGATGGGTGGATGGGAGGATGATGGATGAAGGATGGATGAATGAAGATGGATGAATGAAGGATGGATGGATAAGCGATGAATGATGGATGGATGGATGGATGGATGATAGATGGATGGACAGGAAGGATGGATGGACGGATGGATGAATGATGGATGGATGATGGATGGATGGATGGATGGATGATGGATGGATGATGGAGGATGGATGATGATGGATGGATGGATGGATGGATGGATGGATGAATGATGATGGATGGATGGATGGATGAACGATGGATGGATGGATGGATGGATGATGGATGGATGGATGGATGGATGGATGAATGATGATGGATGGATGATGGATGGATGGGATTCGATGGAGGATGCATGGATGGATGGATGGAGTTGATGGATGAATGATGGATGATGGATGTTGGATGAATGATGGATGGATGGATGGATGGATGGATGATGGATGATGGATGGATGGATGGATGGATGGATGGAGGATGGATGGACGGATAGGACAGAAGGATGGATACTTAAGAAACTTTTGGAAAACAACGCTTATTTTTTAAATTTTGCTAAACACACTATGCAAATAAGTGTACAATTCGTTATTAACTATCATTGTTATGCAGATGACACCCAGCTCTATCTCCACTAACTGGCACCCTCTCTCCTCCCTCACTCTTTCAAATCTGGTTCACTCAAACGCGTTCTTGAATGGTGATAAACAGAATATATACTTATACACTTTAACTTCTTTTTTCTGGAAGTTCCAAACTTCACGCCTCCATTGACTCTATGTCTCTCAGGTAAAGAGTCCGGGGGTCATCCTTGTTGGTTCACTCTCCTTGGAACCCCACATCCCAACATGACTCGGTCCGCCTGGCTTCATCTGCACAGTAAACCATCCGCCCTCCCTTCCTGTCCACTCTGCTTCCATTGTGGTTCATAGTCTAGTGACTAGACCCCAGTCACCTTCCCGCCTGACTACTGTAACAAGCCTCTTTGCTTACCTCAAAAATCCCAATAAAGTCCACTGGTCCAGAATTCAGCCGCCAACATCGCTTCCAGAACCGCTTTCATCAATTCTTCAGCAACTGGCTGTCAATCAGATTCAGAAAAATGCTTGAACTTCTTTTTCACCTCTCAAAGCTCCATAAACCCCATCCATCCCATCCTCCAGCATTCACACTCTGCCTCCGCCTTCTGCAGCCTCTATCTGGACTTCATGGCACTGGCCCCCAACAGGCAACCTCTCCCACAGACCGTAGATTATTGACCTCACAGTTACCCCATGAACCAGACCCCTCTTAAGCTCTGCCTTTCTGCCATCGCGTCTATTTTAATTTACGCGTATGAGAGTCCTTGAGTGCCAAGCATAAAATGAATATGAAGGAGCGAATGAATAATGATCCTCATTGTAAATGCTGGAGCGCTGCCAGGAAGGTAGAACAAATCATTCAGCTTTTAGAACATCAAACCCCAGTATGGATCCGGCCGGGGTTCCAGCAGGTATACAAGACTTTCTTAATCTATTAAAGCCGTTTTTCTCCTTTGCCGCAGCGACATGGCGAGTAGGAGCAAGCTGGCACTAAAGGCGACATCATCGGCTGGAAAATAACAGATGATCTGAGCCCGAGGAGGACATGATTATGAAGCTCCACAGAAAGACCCCAGACAGAAGATGAGCTAAATAATAAAGGATCGTGAAGACGCGGAAACTCACAGATCACCGCCCAAATCAGAGGAAAGGACCATGTTTGCTTCTCTCAGACACTTTTCTGGTCATACGTGTTCCTCAGGGTTCTTCAATCAGCCTGCTCTCATGATGAAGAACTCAGTGAAAAGCCCAAAGGCACTCTGACGACAAACATGCGGTTGACTGATGGTTTAACTGCTGACCTGCAGCTCCGCCCCCAGAATTGTTGAACACTTTGGAAAATGTCACCATCGTGTTTCCTTAATCCGCATTTCAAATGTATATTGAAGAGGCCTGAAGGTAATGATTATCATAATCTGTTGACATGATACATGCTGATGTGTGTCCCTGAGCAAGGCATCTCCCACCAGATTGCTCCAAAGCCGCTGTGTGGTCTGGGCGGGCGTCAGGCTGCATCTCTGTGGGCTGTCCCGGAGGCCTTGGCTGTTGCCAGGCTTCCACATCTGTGATGGTCCATGGTGGACAGACACCTACCTGAGCACACAGGCAGACGCCTAGATGTTTGTGTCCCTGCAGGAGTGAAATGTGCTGGGCATGTCTTTGCTTGTCTGCATCTGTGGAGGCGTATGAAGGTTTTCAGAGCCGACAGGTGTGTTTGTTGTATTTGATTGTGTGGGTGGGCGTGTCTGTGGACAGGCCCCGCCCTTAAGATAAATATCTACATGCGAAAGTAAGAATGACAAACGTCCAGCAACTTTTTGTTTCCTCTTTTTTTTCTGTAGTCCTGCCCCCTCCCATGTGTTTATTCTTTTTCTGTACTCTAAGATCTCACCTGTCCCTCTGTCTTCTCTCTGGTCCAAAAGGAACTAGAATAAATTCAGTGTATCTTCAAATCCAGAAGGGGTTTGTACAATGGACTCTCTCGTGCTCTGTAGCTATAGAAGCTCTTCTTATCTAACAGGCAACAGGCGGTGTTCCCCAATTAGGAGGGCGTTCAGCTGATGGACAGCACATGCTGTTAACAGACTGCTAGTCCAGAGTAATAAGCCTCACCAAAAGACTGATATGAGGAAAAATGGGATTTAAATGACGTCCGTTTCATCCGGCTGCAGATTCATCGATTTAAAGTTTGTAGTTATGCATCAGACGTCAAAGATTTATTGGATGGAGCAGCATTTAGAACCCAAACTGAGACCACATTTCCCATCATTCCCTCGTGTTTCGCTCCAAACCTTTCTTCTAAAAGGACATTTGAAGAAACAATTCCATGTTGAAGGAAGACAATGAGGGTGGTTCAGCTGTTTCTGAGCAGCAACCAGTCGCTGCAACAAAACTAAACCACGAACCCTAAAGTCCCTGGGGGGGCCACAGCTCATCTCTTCAGAATCAGACATCATTTCCCACTTCCCCCGATCCGCTCTCTTTAATCATGGAGAGATGCTGAAGGAGTCCAATCATTCAATTATCATTCCTGTGCTATGGCCTTCTTCACAGGCTGAGCATTTCCAGGATCTCTGAAATAACCAGCTGTGTAATCCTATTTGGAAGCACCTGGGTCTCAGCGGGACCCAAATGAAGTCATTACAGGAAAACAGCACAGCCACGACATGCAAATGGAGACCAATCAACCAAAACCAAAAAATATTCCAAATTTCTGTTTCAACTGAAGCTGCACAGTGAATGCGGTAGCTGTGTGCAGCTCCCGGACGTGTAATTAAACACGCTGATTACAAAAAGACTGGAGAGCAGAAGAGATTCAGACTTTCAGGTTCAACCATTGAATTCCTCCGTCCAGCTTTAATTAGATTTTTAGCGAAGGAGTCAGAGTCCTGTGACACACCGTTTGAGGTGGCTTCTTTTCAGCAAACGAACACTGACCAGAGAGCGGAGGATGCTATTCAGCACATGGTAATTAAAGGAGGACTCCCACCGGCCAAGGCGCCGCTAAAATACACCAGGAGGGCAACGGTGAAACCATCACGTGTTCCATGAACATCTTTCATGGGTCTCAACCAGTATGTTCAGGTGCTGAGCTCCATCTTCAGTTGCTAGTTGACAAGCAGTTCCCCTCTGCCTCACAACCAGACAACCAGGATTAATGAAGGCGGTGCCGGGAGGCGGCCGGTCAGGCGGGCCTGGGAGGGCGGGCGGCCTGGGAGGGCGGCGGGCTGGGAGGGCGGCGTGCCTGGGAGGCGGCGCCGGGTGGGGTGCCGGGGAGTGCGGGGCGGCCGGGGAGGGCGGTCGCCCGGGGAGGGCGGTCGCCCGGGGAGGGCGGGCGGCCGGGGAGGGCGGTCCCCCGGGGAGGGCGGTCGCTGTGGGAGGCGGGCGTTGGGGAGGGCGGCCTGGGAGGCGTGGCTGGGTGGGCGTCAGCCTGGGAGGGCGGGCGGCTGGGAGGCTGCCAGGAGGCCAGGAGGGGGCGGGCGGCTGGGAGGGGCGGCCTGGGAGGGCGGTGGCGGGAGGGCGGGCGGCCGGGGAGGGCGGGCGGCCGGGTAGGGCGGGTGGGCGGGAGGGCGGCCGCCTGGGAGGGCGGGCGGCTGGTAGGGTGGGTGGCTGGGAGTGGGCGTTTGGGAGGGCGGTTTCCGGGAGGGCGGGCGGCCGGGGAGGGCGGGGTAGGTTGAAAAGAGGTAAAACACGGTGGGACTTTATAGCTCAGAGCTGCTTCTTTGGCAGATGAGAGGGAGGCTCTCCGTCCTCAACAGAACCTGCAGTGGGTCACAAAGCGGTTCCAGGCGCGTCATAACACTACTGCAGATTGATGCCATCATCTGTCTCCAGGGGTAGAATTAGTGCTAAAGCTGCTGTCAGCAGGATTCATTCCACAGGCTCATCTGTCACAGGAAGCTCCTGTTAACAGCAGGCGGGTCACCATGCCAATCGTCCTCCAAGAACAGAGGAGGCTGAACTCGGTCATTAAAGTGACTGATCTCTTTTCTGCACCTCTGTCTGCCTTCTTTCTCTTTGCCCTCAATTGTCAATCCTTTGCTCTAGGCACAATCTGACAGGTTCTTTATACATTTCTAATTCTGTTAACCTCTGTGTCCTCCACAGCCTGCATACTCTTAGTTTCTTGATACCCTGGCTTGTGCATCCACTGCTGCTTCATCCTACTACCTTCAGCTGGAGAAAAGACGGTTGTGTGCAATCAGATCCAATATACTGAGAGGAGCCAACACTGAGGCCTGGGTCGGGGGTGGGGGTGGGGTGTAAAGTGGACAGTCATTAAACTGCACCTTCATTCATGCAATGAGGGAAGCTCACCCCCAGCCTGTAATTCCACACTCACTTTGAAGTGCGAGAAAGTGGAGAAAGGAGATCTCCAAAGACACTGCAGAAAAGAGGAGGAGGAGGAAGAGGAGAAGTGAGGGGAGGAAGTCAGATCGGAGGCTCCAGGTCTTTGTCTCCCACAGATTCTTACAAACACTTTTGCTTTCCTTCCCTGAAGAAGCGGAGCAGCTTCTTGGATCTTCCTCATCGAGGGCTGCACTTGTTTGTTTCATCACTTTGCATTTCCATCCCGTTTACTCAAATCTGCCGTTTTGAGAAGCATAAATTCCTGTCATCCCACTTAGGAGGAAAATGAAGGTCAAACTGCCGGACAGGAACAGTCCAAACACGCTCTGGCTGGTTGAGGGGGCAAAAACATGCCTGGTGAGGTGATGGAGAAGGACCACCGCTGGGTCCTAAAGAGAGTCTGGTAAACCACCCGGTGTCTGGGGGGGGACTTCAGAAAAGGAGGAGTTCAGGTCTCTGGATAGCGAGGGACTGTCAGCATTGAGTGGTGCTGGAGGACTGTACCACTGGACTGGCACACAGGGGTGGTGGGGGGGACAGGAGGGTGTGTTAAAGCATTACTCTGTTCCAGAGGCCTGGAGAGGAGAGTTCAGCTGACATCCCAACCTGCCTGGGGCTCTCAAACTCCAGGCCTGGGGGGCCGGTCTCCTGCTGGTTTTCCAGAACTTGCCCTACCTGCTGCTGGACACCTGATCAGGTGTGTGTTTGGCCAATATGGCTTCTAATGGCAGTATGTTCAAACATAGGAGGATTCACGCTGAGGTGTCTATGGGAATTTGCTCATCCAGTCCATGTTGACCCAGATGAGTGTAGGAGTTTGATAGAGAAGCGATTGTTAAATGGATCCTCCCAGCAGGATCCATTTACTGTTTGTTTCAATGATGTGTGGGTTTATTTGTATTTTATGCTTTGAATATCCTGCATAGGACTTTCAAGCATTTATATTGTATGTTAAACCTCAGTCACATGTGTATATACAAGTGTGTGTTTTTGGACCAAAGAGAAACAGGATAGGAAGCAGAAGACATCACATGGGCAGCAAGATGTCAGGAAGGCAACCAGCAGAACTCTCAGCCTCACCACGCTTTCCACAGCTTACCTTCAGACTTGATTTAAGTCATTCACTTGTTTAGAGGCGTGACCAGCCTTCTGGTCCCTGCAGCCGCCTCACTAAACATGATGTAAGCGCTGAATTACACGCCTTAACGCAGCGTGGACATTTGCTTATGCATCCCACAGTTAAGCAGTGTTTACTGTCAGGAGGCCAATTACTGCAGAGACACTGAAGTGGAGGTCAAGGAGGAGCTGTCACCTGTTCATAATCGGGCCCGTTTGACCCGCTGAGAGGCAGAACTCTAAGCATCGGGCTAATTGCACTCAGCGCCGGTTTGTTTTTCCCATCCCGACCCGGATCGTTTTTATGGGAATGCACACGGGTTCACCTGCTGACCTTCACACCCATCCACTGACTCCCTCTTTCTCTGCTCTGAGTCTGCATGTGAGCCAGAATCCGAGTCACATGAGGCCCAGATGCATTATGGGCTGTTTGGGTCCTATTTACTGCTCAAGCACAACATTTTAAAAATAACCAGCGGCCCTCACGTCACGCATTAGACTGGTTCTGACCGGATCCAGCTTGTTGCCCGTATGTTGAGCCTGTGGGCGACACTGCCACCCAAGAAGTATGCGCTGACACGCCTGACTGTCTTCTCTCAGACGCCAGCTTTATTAAACGGGATCGCTTGTGGTGGGCGGGCCTATTGGGCAGTGAGGACCATCCTCTCCATCCAACCGTTGTTTTCAAAACCCACTTGGCTGTTTATGATAGTAATACTCCGAGACAGTTTTGGTTTGGGGTTTTTGTTCCAGATGTACCAGTGGTGTAGTGTCTGTCTAAGCTTAGGTTTTATTATAACACCAGATCCTTCACTGTCTAGACCGGACTGCAGGGCGGCGTCTTAACAGACCTGGAGCGTGTCCTGCATCTGACCGTCAGTGAGTCTAAAACGGATAGATGCCAGACGGGGAGGGATTCCCCACACCTTTCCTCAGATAGCTCCTCAGAGCTGCTTATCGAGGCCCCACTGAATCAATCCGATCGCATTTGCGAGTCTGGCCCTGGCCCCCTGCCTGGTGATGGAACGCCGTGTTTCTACGCTGCGCCATCAGGAATGATAATCTCATTGCTGACAAGCTGTCTGAGATCACGGCAACAGTAACTAAGAGCCATGAAACGTCCAGTCACTGGGCTGTTTGAGCTCACAGCTCGTCACGGATTTACCCCCCCCGCATGTTTCCGTGGAGACGCAGAGATTTTCTGCTCTGAGGCCATACTTTAGGCTGCAGGAAACCTGGGTCCATGCGTGACCCTGCGGACGCACTCTGGTCCTTCAGGGCTCGAACGTCTGCTGTGCATGAGCTCCAGCTCAGTGTGGGGGGGCTATCGTCCATGTGGTACTGAGCAGAGGTTTCTCATGGGAGGCCTGACCAGCTCCATCGGGTTGGAGGACGTGTTCGTTTTGGTTCCAGTCCTCCACGGTGTTTCCTCGCCAGTCGACCCACTGATGACCGTCTGAGTTCTATTTGGAAACGTGGATGAGAACTTTTAAAGACCTGCTGGTCCTGACACTGAGAGAGCAGCGTCGCTGGACTCGACTTTTACCTGAATGTGTGACCTGATCCATCAGTCAATGAGACCTGACCTTGTACACAGTAACCACGCTACAGGCGGTAATCATCTAAGGAATAATGCCCAGGAGACCCTCCACCACCAGTGCTGAGATATTATTCCATGCTTTACCAGAACAGATTTACTGCTTCTCTGTCAGATCAATATGACGAATCAACGCAGCTTATTCCAAACCCGTTTTGCACGCCTCTTAACCAGAATGACGGATCACCCAGGCTCCTAGTCATTTCAGGAGATGATTTATTCTGTTTAGTTTACAAAAATGAACATGGAATTGGACCTTTCGTGTCTATCAGAACTACTGTTAGTGTACGACCCTCCCAGAGCCCTCAGGTCTGCTGGTGGGCCCAAAGGTCATAACCAGAAACCTGGAGGCCAGGCTCTCATTTCAGCTGCGGCCCGGCTGTGGAAGCACACTGGACATCGCGTGAGGCTCTCACCCCTGTGGAGGTTTCGAGACAAAACCATGAAGCACAAAGCAGTTTTAGGAGCAGGAGGCTTTTGAGTGAAGGAATGGCGGTTTCTGACATATGTTTCACTATCAGGTCCATCGCTGAACCTGAGGTTTTGCTTCTGTAGCGAAGGCTCCAGACGGCGTCCAGGTCGAAATATCAGGTCACTTCCATCTTTTCCAGCTCCGAGGGCCCTCAGTGAAAATGAAGCCGCTTGTGGTTCCAGAAGCCGTGAGCTGAGGGCTGCTGCTGCTGACAAGCATCTCGAGTTTATGGATGAATAATGGAGCGCTAAACCTTCTTGCTGCCACCGCCACAGCCTCCAAATGCTCACAGGGGGTCCCTGGTCTGATGCAAAGTCAGGGAACCAGATGGAGACGACGTTCATAGCAGATGCTGAGTCACTCTTACATCCACGAATCCCTCCAGACGGAGCAACAAGAGCTTTGACCACAGCAGCTCTCTCTGCTGCTGAGACAGCTGCAGGAGACCCTCAAACCTACATCATCACCATCAATGCCTATCATCAGAGGATGATCACAACCGCTTTCTTCTCTCACAGGTGAAGCAGAGGAAGTTCTCATCAGTAAAATGCAGAAAGCTGCCTGTCGAGGCTCGGGTTCCACTGAGCATGGCCTGAAGTTCACAGGCTGTCTCCTCCTCCTCTGGCTGATGAAGCATCTTCTTTGTTATCTGATGCGCTCAGAGGGGCATTTTCTAATGATCCACCATGTGGTGGATGTCTCACAGTGGCGCGGAGGGCTGCCCATTACTTTTCAATCATCAGTGTTTAGAGAGTGTCCTTCATCATCTGGATAATGGCATTTGAGCGCGACTACAGGCGGCGCCGGTTTAGTGTTCAGCCCGATCTGGTTCGCCAGGTCGGGCTAAAAAGGTTCTGCATGACGGAGAGAAATGGGGAAAAGCCCTAAACCCTTTTCATCATAGGAAAGCAGCTTGAGCACGCTTACAAACTGAGTTCACAAATACTAAAACGACGAGTTTCCCCAAAGCTGAGAACTGATGGTTGGTCAACCGTCTGTTCTGGCAGTTTCCTGTCTCTGCCCCCTCTGATGGATGAGGAGATCAGCTAAAGCCAGGACCCAGTGTTGTTGGTTTATACACTTGTCATGGTAGAAGCTCTCTGGACCCGAGGCCGTGACTTATCCGTCATCAAGGCCACAGAACCTAACCCCTATCCTTGCTTTTTGTTTGAAGCCATCCTGACAAAGCACCGGCAGCCAGAGGGGCTGCTGACTCATCATGGAGATTCTACGGATCATTGGGGAGGAGGTTACTAATATCTGCAACAGACCGCGACAAACTCTGTCTGCAGCTGTTTTGTGCTTAAACCGCCTTCATGAATGAATGTTTGAAGTTTTATTAGTCACATGTCCAGCTTTACCTGACATATAGAGCTGATATGATGACAGAAGATGATATTGAACAGTGAAGAGCAGACAGTACAGACTTAGCACTCATCACTTTGAGGATGAACGGAGAACTGCAGAAAATCTGAAATCATGGAGGTGGAAATAAAGGAACCTGGATCTGATCCTCACCTGAATGGATCAGCCACCGGAGGATCCGGATCCTTCACCTGAATGGATCAGCTGAAAGATCCGATCCTTCACCTGAATGTGATCAGCTGGTTAAGAGGACCGGACCCTTCACCTGAATGATCATACCTGAGATCCGGGATCCCTTCACCCAGCCGGATTCATTAGCGCGACGGAGGATCCAATATCTGCTTCCGGAATCACCCCACCTGAAATGGATCAGCCACGAGGACCTCATCTCATCTGAATGGGATCACGCCACGAGATCCAACACCAATTGAATGGACGGTGCCGCCACGATATCCAATCACCTGAATGGATCAGCCACAGATCCGGATTCTTCACCAACGATTCAGCGCCACGAGTGATCCGCAAACATTCACCTGAATGGATCAGCGCCACGGAGGATCCCAATATTCACCCGGAAGCGATCAGCCATGGAGATCCGATCCTTCACCCGGAAGCTTATCGGCGCCACGAGGATCCATCCTTTCACCTGAATGATCAGTCAATATGGAATCAACCTTCACCTTGGTACTTGATCACGCCACGAGATCCACCGACAATGGATCAGTCACCAGAGAGGATCCGAACATTACCCAATGATCAGCCACTTGAGGATCCCATCTCTTCACCTGAATGATCGAACACGGAGGATCCGGGATCCTTCACCTGAATGGATCACGCCACGGAGGATCCGATCAACTGAATGGATCAGCCATGATATCCCATCCTTCACCTAATGGATCATGGAGGATCCAATCCTTCATCAATGGATCAGAAGGCCACGGAGGACTCTTCACTGAATGGAAGACTGCAATATGTCAACCTTTATACAAGCATTTTGAAGCTTAATATCCTACTAAACAGAAGTATGCCTATTCATTTGGCAAACTTCAACAAAGAATGTTTCTTAAGCCTATGTGGGTTAAAAGTCCACCCTGGACTATTCTGACTATTTCTTGAAACGCCCTCGGTCTTTCAGTCTTGATGATGCCGTATTTAGCCGTAAAATCAAAAACCTGTCTGGTTTCTAGGACCTAGAGTCTGGAGAGCGCAGTTCACTAGAAATTCACCCCTGAGCGGAGAAAGCCCATGATGGCCTCACCATCTCTGTTTACATGTTTCCTGCCAGCTTCTTGCAGCCCCTGCTGGGCATGACATGCAACAAAAAAACCAGCAACATCAGATCCCATCCATCGTCCCGCCCTGATCCAGAGTCCAGCCTTATGATCTGGTGTTAGATTTTATGGGATCTTGCCGTCTCACAGGATGATCAAGAGGAGCTGCAGCCATGTCAGCAAATACAATCTATTTTCAATGCTTTATTTTTTTTTCACTGTCTGGTCTACAACTATTTGGAATTTATGATCTTGTAACCCTCTGATGTCTACCGAAACCGCAGTTTGAAAGGTGCCTGGGGACAAATGTCTGCTTCCTAGGATCTATGGAAACATCTTGCCAGAAGCCAGGCTGACCGGGAGGTTGAATCTGCCTTGCTTTTGGCTGTTTCGCTGGTTTGAATCTCCTCGGCGTTCATATGTGCCGTCTGAAGTTGGTTCGTTTGCTCTATGAAAAGATGAGACATCATTGATTTAAATTTCGCCTTCTTGGTCCTCTGATTGCATCTCCCAGAGTTTTTCCTCTTCAATTGATTTTGTGGAGTTGTTATATAAGAGAGTGCTCCTCTGCATCTTTCAGTGTTGATAAAGAGGAGGCTTGCTGATGATCCTGAAGAGACTCCTCCACTGAAGATATCTTTGAAGAAATGGCAGAAGCATCAACTGCACCAACATCCATGCATCATATTATCCCAGAAGGTCAAAAAACTTTAATGGTTCTCCTCCCATATGGACATCTTGCTGCAGCCACCCCCACACCGCCATTCTATGATTCAGAGTTTTTGTTTAGAGCTTTTGGTAGAGAAACCAGAACCACGCTGGACTCTGCCCAGGAAGGAGGAAGCTATGTTTGTCTGTGACGGGAATCAGGCACAGAACCGAGGAGAACTCAAACACGACACCCTTGTCTTCTAAACTGCAGCAAGCTTGGACACATTAAAGAGGAGATTATCAAACCATATCGCCAACTCATCTAATAGTCCACCAACAGCAGCTCTACCTGAACCAGCACCACAACAGGACCCTTATCCAACCGCTGATGTATCTGATCACATGACTTTCTGTTTAGTGTTCTGGGTCAGCCACACTTCACGCAAGATTGAAGGATCATCAAGAACCATGCCTTTAGGAGGAGGGGCCCCTAATGACTCAGCAGGGGCTCTAACAGGACCCCCAGCAGGGAGGGGGGCTCTAACAGGACTGGGAGGAGGGGGGGCTCCCCAACAGGACCCAGCAGGAGGGGGGTGCCCCAACAGGAATCAAGGTCTAGCAGGGAGGGGGGGGCTCAACAGGACCATGTTCAGGAGGGAGGCCTCTAACAGGACGGATCTAGCAGGAGGGGGGGCCTCCTAACAGGGACCTGCTCTAAAGAGGAGGGGGGTTTAACAGGCCCTGGGTGCCTGGGAGGGGGCCTCGAACAGGGACCATGATTCCAGCAGGGAGGGGGGGCCTGAAATACACCTGCCTGGAGTGGGGGAGGGGGGCCTCTAAATGGTACCCCAGAGATTCAGCAGGGAGGGGGCCCCAGCAGACCATGTTCAGCAGGAGGGGGGGGCTTCCAACAGGACCATGCCCAGGAGGAGGGCTCCAACAGCACCACATTCCAGCAGGAGGGGGGGGCCCCTGGGCACTGTTCAAGAGGGAGGGGGGGGCTTCCCACACCAGTGTTCAGGAGGAGGCCCCCAACAGGACCATGATCTAGAGCCCCACTGCACCCAGTGCCCCAGCAGGAGGGGGCTTCGAACAGGACCATGTTCTGGGAGGCTCCCAACAGGACCATGATCTAGCAGCAGGGGAGGGGGGGCTCTTTAACACCACACCTGGGGAGGGAGGGGGGCTCCCCGGGAACAGGACCCAGACTCCAGCAGGGAGGGAGGGGGGGGCCTCCTAACAGGCCCATGCTCGAGGCCTCAACAGGACACCATGATTCCAGCAGGGAGGGGGGCCCCTGTAACAGGACCAAGGTTCTAGGAGGGGCCCCAACAGACCATGTTCTCCCAACAGGACCACATCTAGCAGGAGGCCCCAAATGCACCAGCGGTTCAGATAGTAGCTTTCAAATGGTATCCAAATACCTGGACATGAGCAGAGGAGATGCTCAAACATTTAGGTTTTAGAGTCGTGCCATCTCTACACATTGGACATTGTTGAAAAATACCAGAAACAGTCATTAGTTCATACAGGCATCAACACAATAATGAAATGTCAGATAAGCATGTCATAAAAATTCAAATCCACTCTATTGTTTTCGTCGCACCTACAAAACGGAAAATGTGTTATTTTGTGTAGAAAACAATAAAATGGAAAAACACATAATAAATAGAACAACAAGGAAAGAAGGAAAGCAGGTCTACGTAGTGAAACGACAAAGAAGGAAATCTATAGGCATTCAGAGGGATGGGTGGAGGGGGCAGGTGAAAGAAAATACCATGATTGAGTTTGGGTTGAGCATACAACATACATGTGGGGGGGTCATTCATTTACACCCCCACTCTTTCCTGTGCATCTATTGAAAGGTGAACTACACGACTCTGGACTCTGTTTGTAGTGAAGCTTGGAACGGCTCAAGTTCCCCTCCCAAGGTGTGGTGGAGGGGGTGTATGGGGGTGGGGTGGGCTATTCCTTTGCCCCAGCACTAGCAGCTTCTCACTGCTGATCTTCACGCCTCTCTGATGGTTTGGCGAGGGGGGGCAGGCCTGGGTGTCAGAGTAACATGATACCAGCTCTCCTTTCTGTGAGGCCAGTGTATTTGACCCCACCCTGAGGGCAGCAATTATTTTTTATCAGCCTGTGAAAGGTAGTTAAGTGGTCTGGAACATGGGGTGGGGGTGGGGGGCACATGTTTAGCCAGGCACCACCCCCCTCAGCCCAGGGGGGATGTTGGATGTCATTGTTGCTCAAATGTTTTTCCAGAGCTGCAGAATGACTGAATCGTGGGGGTGTCGACCATCTCTCTGAGGTTCCCGGTGTGACGGCGTCCTGGACAGAGGCCTCCTGCTTACATTACGCCAGTTCTCATCAAGCTCCTCCTCACTCAGGCCCTCTCCCTCATCCACATGCCTGCAGCTTCGTTTCCTGAGTCTGCGTTTTGCAGTGGACAGTCTACAGACCATGATACTGCCCTCCAATAGCTGCACCTTGACTCTCCAGAGGCCGACCTGTGGCCTTAGTTGGAACTCCCCTCCAGCTGACATTTACCTGCCTGTTGTCATCATATGTAGAGCAGCAAACACGGATGGCGGTCCACAGACAGGAATGTTCTGCCTCACGGTCCTGGACCAGGATGTCCAACCATTCAGAGGAGAGCGTCCTTCACGCAGACCTGCTGGAGCCTGAGAGGAACCTGCAGACACACGAGCGCAGAGTCCTTGTTTGTGTCACACTGCGGGTCATTGTGCAAACCGACAACCCCCGATGTGTGTGCATGTGTGTGCACATGTGTGTGTGTGCATCTGTGTGTTATCACAAAGACTGTGAGTCTGAGTTACAAGTGATAAGAAAACGACTGAAAGCTAAAAGGTTTGAAACTGAGATGCAGCGAAGCTCTGAGGCTCAGTGTGTGTGTGTGTGTCTGTGTGTGTGTGTGTGTGTGTGTCTGTGTGTGTGTGTGTGTCTGTGTGTGTGGGTGTGCCGACTGATGGGTGTGTGTGTGTGTGTGTGGTGTGTGTGTGTGTGTGTGTGTGTGTGTGTGTGTGTGTGTGTGTGTGTGTGTGTGTGTGTGTGTGTGTGTGTGTGTGTGTGTGTGTGTGTGTGTGTGTGTGTGTGTGAGTGTGTGTGTGTGAGGTGTGTGTGTGTGTGTGTGTGTGTGTGTGTCCGTGTGTGTGTGTTAGATCTGAAATGAGCCAGGAAACTTGTCGCAGCATGAAGGCCGTCATCACCACGGACAGCGCCGCTCAATCAACTGAGGATTATGACACTTTGGGGTCAAATAAACACAATTTTCCAGCTTTGGACATCATGTCTGTTTTTATGGCGACTTTAGTTCAAAACTCGTGAGGAGAAGAGATTGTTTCTCAAACAATAACTGCAGTTTATTATTCTAAAATGTTTGGAAAATCTGAGATAAAAAATTGAAAATCCAGTTTCATGGAAGCAGCTTATTCAGCAGATAAATAGTTTACTACCATTTGATTTTTGAATGTCATCTGAAGGAGAACCATGGAACCTTCTCATCCCTTTAACGATGTCTCATTGACAGAATGATCCCAGCATCCTCTCCTCTATCTTTCCCACAATCCCTTGCTCCCAGCTCTCACACTCAAGTCTCCCATCTCACTCCTCCTGATCCGATCTGATCCTCCTTTGTCCTTCCTATCAGTCCATCATCCCTCTCGCTTCCTCTTCTTCATCATTAATTTCCGCAGTCTTCCTGAACTGTGTCCTTCTATGCAGTGAGGACCTCAACAATAATACATGAGTGTCATTTGTTTCAGCTGAACTACACTGTGGCTTTTGAAATGGAATTTATTGCTGGATTGTATAGAGCAAGAGTATTTGTATTTATTGCTGCTGGCTCCTATTTTTCCTGACTCTCACCTGATGTAATTAAACCTGACACCCTGCACCACCCTCCGTGAAACCCAGCAGTAACCATGAAAGACTGTCTCCATTCAGAGGAAATACCCTGCAGACATGAGGGAAGGCAGGCGTGCATGTTACTTTTGCACAACTTTTTAATTTAAAGTTTAAAGTTTAAAATTCAACCCATAACTGTTTGAATGGGGGGGTGCATTATCTTCCACGTTCTAAATCAGAAAAAAAAAAAAAAAAAAAAAGAGGTTGAAGTCTGCTGTAGTTCCTGTAAGGTAAAGCCCCGCCTCCTGGACTCATCAGCCCCGCCTCCTGGACTCATCAGCCCCAGGCTCCCCTGACCTACCGTCACCCCTGCCTTCTTGAATCATCAGCCCCGCCCCACTGGGCTGCCAGCCCCGCCTGGAATCATCATCCCACTTTGGACCCCATCAGCCCCGCCTGGAATCATCAGCCCTGCCTCCTGGAATCATCAGCCCCTGAATTTATCAGCCCATTGACTCACAGCCCGCCTGGACTCACTCAACTACTAGCCCTGTACTGCTGTTTGCCCTGAATCATCATCCCCACCTCCTGGACTTATCAGCCCCGCCCCCTGGAATCATCAGCCCCACCTCCTGGAATCATCATCCCCACCTCCTGGACTTATCAGCCCCGCCCCCTGGAATCATCATCCCCACCTCCTGGACCATCAGTTCAATTTCCTGGACTTATCAGCCCCGCCCCTGGAATCATCAGCCCCGCCTCCCTGAATCATCAGCCCCGCCTTCTGGACTCATCAGCCTGGACTCGCCAGACTCTGACTCATCATCCTTCTGGAACCATCAGCCCCGGCCCAGCCTGCCAGTCTCACCCCTGAATCATCATCCCCACCTCCTGACCCTATCAGCCCGGCCTCTGAATCAAAGTCTCCCCACCTCCTGGACCACCAGCCCCGCCCCCTGACCCATCACCCCGCTTTCTGGAATCATCAGCCCGCCTGTACCACATGCCCCACTTGAACTGCCCATCTCACCTCCTGGACTTATCAGCCCCGCCCCCTGGAATCATCAGCCCCACCTCCTGGACTCATCAGCCCCGCCTCCTGGACTTATCAGCCCCGCCTCTGGAATCACCTGCCTCTGGACTCACTGTCTTGCCCCTGGAATCATCATTCTGCCTTCTGGACATATCAGTCTGCCCTGAAACTGATCATCCCCACCTCTCGGGACTTATCAGCCCCGCCCGAATCATCAGCCCCGCCTCCTGGACTCATCAGCCCCGCCTCCTGCTGTAGAATCTGTCCCTTGTTAATTTGAAGTCTGTCTTCTCCTTTTAGGAAGTGTTTTCATGAGAGTGAAGATTGAAGCGGCTCCTGAATGACGGGATGTTTGAGCGTCCTGCAGCTGCTGTCACGAATCCACCGCCTCTTTTCTCTGAAAGGTGACCCAAGTCCGTTGTGGGTCTAATCCACTCAGATAAAGGTGAGAAGTGAAAAAGATTGACTGATGGCTGTGAACTTACAATCTGCTTTAGTTTGGGTGTTTTCCAGATTTCATCTCTCTGGTTCTCATCCAGGAATCTTTTGATGCACAGTTCTGGCTTGGGTTCGATCCGACACCAGTTCTCCTGCAGAACTTCTTCAGAAAGTTTGCACCTGGGCAAAGACCAGAGGGTGGAGGTCCAAAAGAAAGTGCAAATGTGTGGGCCTGTGATAAGAATGTGCATGTGTGCGTGCACGTGCCTCCTCGTGGCTGCTGGGCTCTAACCTGATCCGGATAATTCCAGGATCAAACCTGTTGGTTCTCAGCATCTTTGGCTCCAAGCCAGAGACCAGAGCCAGCCTGGAAATGCTAATGGGAGTTCTGGTTCCAGTCTGAATGCGGTAACTCTCAGGAACCGGCTCTGCTATATTTACCCAGCATTCATCACTTCCTGGCATTCTGTTGTTCTTCAGCTTGCAGACGGGCCCCTCGGTGGCACCACTAAAGCCGAAACAAAACACAGCACCACCCATCAAAAACAGGGAGCCAGATGTGGGGCGAGGGGGTGGGGGGCACAGATGTGACATGAGTAGGCTTACAAGGGGGGGGGCACCATGTGGTAATGTCGGCGCAGATAAGGAATGATTAAAGAGTTTTGCAGCAGCAGGCGCACTGATCCCATCCAGTAACTGTTCACTCATCAGCTTCCTAATGGGCCTCCATGGGGGGGGGCAGCTGCATTGTTTTGGTGAGGGCCCCCCTCTGTGACTTCTCCCTGTGGTTCTGCTTTACCAAGAGTTCCAAACAGTGCTTGGTTCTGGACTGAAGAGTCTTTCCTTGGTGCCCCTGAACCACAGATGAACTTTTTTCTTCTTCTCAGCTGTTCGTCTTTTACATCTCCTGAACTCTGAAGTTTCAGCACAAACGAGAAGAAAGAGTAGAGATGGAAGATAGGACCATGGGGGGGTCATGATGACTGGGGTGACGACATCATCAGAGAGGAAAGCTGAACATGTGGTGCTTTGCTGATGATTGATCAGCGCCGACCTTACGAGCATCCAGATGTTTTGGTTTGGGCCACAGGCGGCTGCTGGCCGCGTTCAGGCAGGAAATGAGCAGAACTTTCAGCTGATAAGAACCTAAGTGGTGGACGGATCCGTCCCCAGCTGAAAACCATCAGAGCGCCATCAGCTCAAGATACCACAAAAGACTTTCGGAGCCAATCAGGGCTGGAAACCTTTTTTTAGAACCATCAGAAGTTTGAGCCACGGCTCCAAAACTGCAGCTTGTTCGTCTGAACTTGTGTTACATCGTGTGAGTGTGCACGTTTGCCTCTACTCTTTATGTCTGGCCTTTATAAATGAGGACGGTGAAAACATTTAACGTTTTATGAAAGCAGATTTAAAAGGAGAGAAGGTGCACCAGCGGTCACCATGGCAACCATGTCTCCATTCAAGCCCTGCAGCAGCATCACCTTTGAAACGAGCTCATTTAGATGAAAAAGTGTCAAATTCAAACGTTCACATTTCTTTGGTCTGTTGTCGAAACACAGAGGAGAGGGATGGTGAGGGAAAGAATCATGTTCCACTCTGCGGCGCCTGAGGTCCTTATGGTGGAAAACTGGTTCTGCTGAAGACAGAACCAGGATGAGGTCCGGAGACGGACTTCTGACCATCAACGTCACCAAAAGGTTCCCGCACGCCTCCAATCTCCCTCAATGTCAGCACTGACACGTCTGTTCCTGCCTTCACAAAGACCTCATGACTGAGCTGAAGGCTGTGAGGAAGAGGAGCAGCTCCGTCCACCAGAACATCTGAGCTCCTGAGCCTGAAGATCGGGTTTTACTGAGGAGTCTGCAGTACCACATCTGATAGAAGAAAAGGGTTTGAGTCCGGAAGTGTCAGCGTTTGTAAAGTTCTGCTCCTTCAGCGACCTCTGCTCACCTCATGGGTCCTTAATTACACCAGGACCAGAGCAAAGGAAACCAGCTGTGAAGCACGGTGGTGGAGGGGTATTGATGTGGGACCTGCTCTGACGTCTGTGTGATGCTGAAGCTCAAACTGGGTCACCATGAGAACCAGGATCAGAACCAGGACAGACAAACATCCTCCAATCACAGAACATTGGTTTGTTGACAGAGAGCATGATGAACATCACACATGTTGCCGTGGAAACGTCTTTCTGCTGTTCTTGGTCTTTCAGGCGATGATGACCAGCAGCTGTCACCGTCTGTCTCCCTCTGCGGTGACAAAAAGACCATCATCAGATCCTCTCTTCACTGAGGTGAGTGTGTGGTGCAAGCCCCGCCTCTTTGGGTCGCTCTGATGAGACTCAACCTTTTGACACGCCCTAATCAGCCAATTATGAAAGGCTGAGGTGACAGCGACCTCATTAAGGGGAGGAAGATCAAACTAACGAGCCGTAACTGATGAAGGCCGCCGCGTCTTCTCGCCAGGAAAATCACAGCCGCTCTGACAGAAGGACACAGGAAGACGCCATCGAGGTTCAGGATGGAGATGTTTCCTGCCAACGGGGGGGGCAGGTAAGCACATGGGTCTGCAAGGGGGCGGGCTCTGACGGCTCATCTCTAGGAGATCAGTACTACATGGATGTGTGAAAGACACCATTGTTCAAAAGACTGGGGTCCCTTTGAAACCAGAAAGTCCCACAGTCTTTGAATGCAGCATTGTTCTTCCTGCTTCATCTTCATATCTATGACCTTTACAAAGTTTACAGTGATTCAATGACATTTTTCATTTGACTAGAACCCCTTTTTAGACATTTATGACCCCGTCTATTACAGAATAGACCAACTGTAGGTGTTTTTCTGAACCCCCCCTCCCCCAGGTGGAAGCTCTCAGCCTAAAAAAAAACATTAAACCATTCATTTAGTTTGTAAATACTAAATGAAATATTGTAAATAAACGTTCTGGTTTCCTCCAAGTTCCTGCTGATTCTCAGCGTTAGGAACCGGAGACCCAGAGAGCTGAGCAGCGTCTGCAGTGTTTGTGTTGTTTCTGGCGTCTTTGTTGTTGCTGGAGCTGCTGCAGCATGCAGTCAAACTGCTGATCAGCATCAGAAACATGAGGAGGGGCACAGTGAGACCCTCCACAGGGAGGTTTTGAAGGAAACCTGCTGGTTGATGAAGTTTCACTTCAAACTCACCAACAGGCTTTTTTAGAAAAACTTGGATTCTTTTGGTAATTTGTTGCACAGATGGAGAGATTATAGGAACCACATGGTCGTCCCAAATACATCTGATGATTAGTCATCAGTAAAGCCCCACAAAAGAAGAACTGTTCTATGGTTCATCATTTAAGTTCAGTATAAATTATTCTATCATAATTAATGTGAACTGAACAGAGTTTCCTATAAATACAGTGATCTATAAACAAGGAAGACTGGTTTTCACGTGTTTCTGTTCAACGTTTTACATGTCTGTCACGTGTTCAGCAGAACGCTTGGTCTTTAAGTGTCAATGAATGACCCCACTAACACAATCTGCCACGCTCCACAGTGATCCACAGGGATCCAGGAAGATTCACAGGGATCCACGGGGATCCAGGAAGGTCCACAGGGATCCACTGAGATCCTCAGAAATCCACAGTAATCCATAAAGATCTGCAAAGATCCATAAGGATCCAGTCAGATCCTCTGAGATCCACCCACGTCTTTGTCTACTATCTTTTTTTGAGACTTCCTCTAATATTTTCTGTTTTGGGTTTTATTTCTGTTAGAATGATCCTGTTGTAACCCACAGCAGTGGTTCCAGTATAACTGTTCCGATATGTCTCCTACATTCCTGATACTTTTAACTGATTAGTTAGTTCTAATTCTTGTTAACGGTCAGTAAAATAATTGACCTCCTCCACTTCAACCAATCCTACAAAAACCTGAAGGGATTCAGGCTGACATCCTTCCAGCTCACTCCGTCGATATTCTTCACACCTTGTTGGGAGGTTTATTGTTGTTTTTCTGAGGGGTGGGGGGCAGTGATCCGAGGGATAAGATGCAGTGATATCCTCTCAATCCCTGCCAGATAATGATGTGTCCTGGGCCTGGAAGAGCAGAGCAGCAGCCTGACAGAGAACCAGGAGCTGAATTCTAAGGAAGTGAGTGAAGGTCATTTCTCTGCACCAGTAGTTGGTGGTGGTCGGGGATGGGGGGGGGGGACAGATATAAAAAGAGAATAATAATCATGCTAATTAGATTTTAGAAAGATTTGTGTGAAGGATTTATTTGTTGTTCCAGCAAATATCAACAAGTTCAAGTCCCTCTAGACATCAGGTACCTCAGAACGTGATGGCGGGGTTATCGTGGAGTTACGTGATGGGGGGGGGGGCTCCCATTATTCCAAAGACACAGAGAAATCCTTTATGTTCCCGTGATGGGTTCATGATCAGCTCACCTGAAAACACACACCTGCCCATCCATCCTGCTTGGAAAGGTTCTTCATTACTGAGAAATCTCCATAAGGACTATCAAATCAAATCAAATCAAACTTTATTTATAAAGCACTTTTCATATAAAATAGAACACAAAGTGCTTTACATTAAAACACAACAAAATATAAAAACAAGCATTGACGATTTAAAAATAAATAAAATAAAATTAAATA
Organism: Oryzias sinensis; assembly: GCA_037389245.1. Classification (NCBI taxonomy): domain Eukaryota; kingdom Metazoa; phylum Chordata; class Actinopteri; order Beloniformes; family Adrianichthyidae; genus Oryzias; species Oryzias sinensis. Next base: position 38,869,945 of record CM074490.1, read on the forward strand.
AATAAATAGGGCCCCCCTCCCTGTACCTAGCCCCCCACTCCTTTCACACCTCCCACCCCTAAGTGATGGCAAAGGACAATGAGAAATAGGCTGAGCACAAAAACAGGATGCAGGAAACGCTGATAGTTGGAACCTCCCCCTCCGTGAACAGCCACATAGACAGCCAAATGCAGCATCACAGCGGAGGACCGCTCCACCACAGCTAAGTGGTGATGCAGGTCCCCATCTAGAGCCGCAGCGGCTGAACAGCAGCCGACCCAGAGGGAGAGGTTCCAGCTGAGGAAGCACCGGAAATAAAAATGAATAAAAATAATAATAAACAAGTAAACATATTGATAAAAACAATAAAACATTAAAATAAGGCGTTAACAATCAGGTTCAAGTTCATAAAACAAGATAAAATGGATGAATAAATAAATAAAATAAAAAGTACATATAAATAAATAACTGAATAAATACATAAAAGCAGTAAAGCATTAGCTAAAAGCCAGGTTAAAAAGATGGTCTTGAGCCTTTTCTTCAAAGCATTAATGCTCTCTGCGGCTCTCAGGTCCTCCGGCAGACTGTTCCATAAACGGGGACCATAGTGCTGAAATGCAGCCTCTCCATAGGTTTTAGTTTTTACAGTTGGAATAGTTGACAGACCAGAGCCAGAGGATCTCAGGGTCCACGAGGGTTCATATCTTACTAAAAGATCTGATAAATAAGAAGGCACAAGACCGTTAAGACATTTAAAAACGGTTAAAAGTATCTTAAAATCAATCCTGAAGCATATGGGGAGCCAATGCAAGGATTTTAAAATTGGGGTGATGTGACCCCGCCTCCTGGTCTTTGTGAGAACTCGTGCAGCAGAGTTCTGGAGAAGTTGAAGGTTCTTAATGTTGGTTTTTGGAAGACCAGCCAGCAGGGCATTACAATAATCAACTTTACTCATGAAAAAGGCATGCATTAGCATCTCCATATTAGCAAAAGAGAGAAGTGGGCGGACTCTAGCCAGATTTCTAAGATGATAAAAACCAGTTTTAACCACCTGTTTTATATGTGGGATAAAAGTTAGCTTAGAGTCAAAAATAACACCCAGGTTTCTGGCTGTTTCTGAATGACTTAATGAAAGTTCCTGCAGCTTCAGAAACTGTTTCTCTCTCTTGGCCTCAGGACCGATAACTAAAATTTCTGTTTTTTCCTGGTTGAGCAGCAGAAAGTGATTTGCCATCCATAATTTTACATCTAAAATACAGTTAAAAAGTGCTTCTAATGGTCTTGTGTCATCAGGAGACATAGCTATGTACAGCTGGGTGTCATCAGCATAGCTATGAAAGCTGATGTTGTGGCTCCTGATGACATTCCCCAGAGGAAGCATGTAAATGTTAAAAAGCAAGGGGCCAGGGATGGAACCTTGAGCAACACCACAATTAATTTCATGAACCAGAAAAGTGTGTGTCCATGCTAACCATAAAGTTTCTCTCCATGAGATACGATTCAAACCAGTTGAGAACAGTCACTGAAAGGCCAAGACTTTTTAGTCTGTTTACAAGGATCAGGTGATCAACAGTATCAAAAGCTGCACTTAGATCTAGTAGAACTAGTACTGAGATCTGACCTGAATCCAAGGCACATCTGACATCATTAACAAATTTTAACAAGGCTGTGTCTGTGCTGTGGTTCGTCCTAAAGCCAGACTGGTTTATCTCAAAAATGTTGTTTTGAGAGAGAAACTCATTCAGTTGAATAAAAACAAGTTTTTCTAAAACTTTACTTAAAAATGGCAAGTTGGACACAGGTCTGTAGTTATTAAAAACTGAAGGGTCTAAATTAGTTTTCTTGAGTAACGGTTTCACCACTGCAGTCTTAAAGGCAGCAGGAAAAATACCCGTCTGTAGAGAGGAGTTCATGATATTTAAAATCTCACTCTCAAAAGACCCGTAAAAGGATTTAAAAAGTAAAATAGGGATGGGATCTAAAAAACAGGTTGTTGGATTAACTTGGGAGAAAACTCGACCAAGTGTTGCAGCTTCAACCGGGTCAAAACTGTCCAGTGCTTCCTCAGGTAAAATCAAGCCATCATTACCAATAAAAAGGCTTTTCTGTCCTTTTATGATGTCAGATCTGACAGAATCGATCTTGGTCCTGAAGTGGTCTGCAAAGTCCTCACACAATGAGGCGGAGGCTGGCATTGAGTTTTGTTCACATTTGATTTGATCAAAGACTCAATTGTGGTGAAGAGGACTTTGGGGTTGTTTGTATTTACAGAAATGATGTTCGCCAAATATGAATTTCTGGTCTGTTTTACGGTTTGATTATATAGTTTTAGTTGGTTTTGGTATAATTGATAGTTTATTTCAAGTTTGTGTTTTCTCCAAAGTCTTTCTGCAGATCTACAACGTCTCTTCAATTGTTTCATTTCCTCAGTTCTCCTCTTATCTTCTTAGATTTTAGTGGAGCAACTGAGTCGAGACTGGATTTTAATTTACTGTTAAAATTTTCAACGAGTAGATCACAGGGGGCCGGCAAGACAGGTGGACAGTTGGAGCGAACAGATATAATACATTTTTCGACCACTTCAGGAGTCAAGTAGCGTTTCTTCACCGTTCTCTATGAAACCCTATTTTCAGCATAAACGTCAGGCCTCACAGAGGGATGCTGGTTCCCTTCCAGGGACTAACTTTCCCTCCACTAGATGTTGATTGACTCCCTGCCGGTCCACGCAGTTGAGTCAATCCCTTCATTGAAGCTTTTTGCTGTAAAAAAAGCTGTCTGGATACAGAGAATGAGGACATGAAGGAAGCTGCTGTTAGAGTAGAGGATGAAGAGGAGGAAGCTGATTCACCGTGGCAACCGCTGAGGGCAAAAGCCCAAAGGAAAAGTAGAAGCGTTTTGGCATCAGGGAAGATTTCGACCTGCTTCCATCCTCCAGGATTCTCCTTCATCTCCAGGAGAAGCCTTGATGCAAAGTCATGATGATCTGGCAGAACTGCATGCAGCCTGCACGAGTGTGCTTCCGTCTGCAGCGGATCTCCAGCCATCAGATCCCTGCTGACTCAATTATTTCCAAACCGTCCACGTTTCATGCCCGTTTGCTGAAAACCAGCAGCTTTTCTTCAGGCGGGGGAGGAGAGCAGAAACACCACAAAGAGTCTCTGATCACGGACTTCAGACGGTTTCCCAAGTTCTCCACTGCATCTTGATGTGACGTTCTCAGCAGCACCTGTGCAGGAAGCCATTCGTCTGAGCGTGAGCCTGTGGATCAGTGTCTGTCTGAATGTACTGATTTCCAGAGAGGCTTCTTCTGCATAACTGAACATTTTTGTGTTTTCTACAGTTGGCATCAGAGGCTCAGGGAGGAACCGCTCCACCACCTCTTTAGTCAGAATCCAAACTCCTTAGGAGGTCTTTTTGTTTGTGGGAGGAATTTGGAACAATGGAAGAGTAAATAAACAAGTCCATCCTTTATGCAGCAGATTTAACCTGAGATGGTAAAAAAGCTGTTAGCCATGCCCCCTCCCCCCCATTGAGTCCAGAACTGCTACTGGTCTCGTCCATGTTCTGTGCAGGTCTGATGCCGGTTTGCTGAGTCTGATGGAGGTTAGGTCCATGTATCACACTGGATTAGTTCTGAGTTGATTTTAGCTCAAATCAGGTTTGATCCTGGTTTAATCAATGTTTAGTTCTGGTCTCAAACCGAATTTAGTTCTGGTCTCAAACTAAGTTTGGTTCTGGTCTCAAACTAAGTTTGGTTCTGGTCNGACTGTAGTTGTGAATATTGGTCTGTAGAAACAAGTTTGAATGTGACTGAATTGAATTCCAACCTGATGCAGTTCAGCTTCAGTCTTCAGCATCAGCGGTCCCTCCTCTGCAGTCTTCCACATGATCCCTCCCCAGCATGATCCCTCCCCAGAGATTCTCCATCTGCATCCTCAGAAGAAGTGCTATCATGGTTGCAGCAAAAGGTGGGGCTGGGGGCTTGTAATTGCCAGAGCAGCTACACCATGCAATTACCAGCGAATGACAGGGCAGGCAAGAGACTGAAATTAGGCCGGTTATGCAGCTCCTGTTGGGCGGGGGGCAAGGATCTTTGGGGGGGGGGGGATTGCTATCTTGC